>CP045906.1:476011-505486 GCA_013387185.1 Caligus rogercresseyi
ATACCAACGTCCCAAGGACCAAATGCATGTATTAGCGTTTATCAGACCGAATATTACCCAGTTTTAACCCCCAACGTCTTTCAACACAAAAATATTTTAACAATTTTTAATGTATTTTGTAATATCTTTTAAGAATTACGTTAAAAGTTATTTTTTATTTCTTAAATCTGTAAGATCTTGAGATGAGTTCTTTCTCGCAGCTTAAATTATATTTCTTTATGTATTTTTAAATTTGTGTTTGCTGGAGTTTAATAAATCACATATGCTTTAATCTCCATAGATATATATATATATATATAAGAGAAATGAGGAAAAATCTGTATAAAAATACGTCTAACTTATTAGAGAGAAAAATAAACTTGCTTATAAGCAAAAGAGATAATCATTTTTTCTTTCCTTCTTTTTTCATTATTTATTCTGACGGATTTTTCTCTATTATATTCAGTCTATTCTGCATACAGGTATCAAGTATGTAGGTCGTTGTATAAGGATAAATACGAAGTAAATACTTTGTCAAGGATTCCTGGAATAGGAGATATTCATGGACGTCGAGGACAGCGTTTGATTATATCCGAGGCAATTCTCAAATGGGTATAACAACAGGACGACATTTGTTATGACATTATGACGATGTTTCGGACTCATATCCAGCTGAAGTAGCGACAATAGTGCTCTTAACCCCTTGAAGATGGATAGGAACGATGATAATCCTGAAGCTACGTAGATTTTAAGCAGTTTATCTATGCATTTTTTCCGGGAGTTTAAATAAGATTATATGAAAAAATAAATAATAAATCTGCAAACAAATGACAAATTTTTATAATAAATTATTTAATCTCACAAATCTTTCGTTTTGTAATATAAATAGAGGAGTACAGATTATTTGAATACTTTCATCTTACTGAGTGAATGCACTAAGTATATATCTACCGCCATTAAAAGGTTTTTAATGTAGTCTATTTATAATTCCTATGCATGTTGTTAGGAAGGAGGACTCGGTGAATGTTTTTGTTTTATATTTATACTCAAGTAATTATAAATTAAAGGATTTAATTATTTTCGAAAGGGGATTATGGTTTGCTCAATTACATGATCTTTTAAGTGGTTTAGTGGTAGTGGTAGTTGTAAGGGGTATTTTTTTAGTATGCTATGAATTGCAATTTAGGGTGGGTACCTTAGGAATTATGTAAATTAGATGTCTATAGCTTGTTTTGTCTTTTTGTGAATTTATGCATTTATAATTTCAAAGTTACTACTCACTGGGTAAAGATGATGCTCTGAAACATGAATATATGTAGTAAATTATATATATATATATATATATATCTATATATATATATATATATATATATCTATATATATATATATATATATATATATATATATATATATATATATATATATATATATATATATATATATATATATATATATATATATATATATATATATATATATATATATATATATATATACCGTATTTTCTGCATATAAGGCGCGCCTTCACTAAATGACATATTTTAAAACTTTTCCATATATAAGGTGCACCGCATTATAAGGCGCTACAGTTGCCGTTAGGGTTACGTTATGCATAAACTATATGGTGCTGCAATAAAGGAGTTCAATATTGATCCATATATAAGGCGCACTGGATTATAAGGCGCATGTTCAGTTTTTGAAAAAAATGAGGCTCCGAGGTGCGGAAAATACGGTAAATATTTATATATAGATAGATATGTATATAAATATATGTTGATGTTTATTAGCTATTATATTTTCATAGTTAAATTTGCATACAGTAAATTTGTCCTTAAAGTTTGTCATATAAAATTAAATAATATTTTTTCTTTGATTTTTTCTTTCTTGACTCTTTTTTGTTTTCACGGCTCTTTTCGCTGATGGTGAATAGAAAGGATAATTATTATACGCGTACATATGTAAACTCTAAATTACTCAGTATTCTAGGATTGGATATCTAATATTATGTAACTAAATGTAACATAGGTCATGAACCCAATTTTGGATCTAAAAATGCAAATTAGATATATGATATAGATATAGGTAGAGGAATATATATTCAAAAAGGCAATATATTATATATATCAGACTTGTTGATTTATCGTTCATTTGCTGTCGTTCGTCGTTAGCAAACAATGAACGACGAACGATAAAGTTTTTGACGAACGATAAGGAAAATTCCTTATCGTTCGTCGTTTGTTTATGGCGCCAAACAAAAACAAAGGAATTTAATTTTCATGGGACAAATTTCCTTTCTAAAAAAACGTAATCACTTTTTTCAGAAATTTCTTTCTAACAAAAACCGTGGTCAATTTTTTCAGAGTGGCGAACGACAAACGAACGATGAAGGACGAACGATGCAATTTAAAATTAACGATGAACGACGAACGATAACTTTTCGCGAATATATATATATTCACATATATATATATATATATATATATATATATATATATATATATATATATATATATATATTATATTAGGCTGTTCTATTTTTTCAAATGCTTGAAATGTTAGCAACATTGTGGATTTTCTGTTGTTTGGTGATAAAAGAAGACGACATACAAAGTTTGAACAAAATCGGTCAACATTACAAGTCGTGCAACGAGGTCAAGTTTTAAAAATTTAGTAAAAATATAGTTTTCCGCAAATTTCTTCAAAATGGTGGACGTTACAGACTTCAATAATAAGTATCAATTTAAGGAAATATAATTAATCCTTTGATATGAGAAAATACAATTACCATTTGGTAACTGCTGTTAGTGTTACCTGGATAGAAAGAGAAAGAAAAAAAAGAAGGGAGAGAAATGAGGCAAAATACTCTCTCCCTTCTTTTTCTTTTATCTTCCTATCCTTCTAACAGTAACTGCAGTTACCAAATGGTAATTGTATTTCTCAAATCAAAGGATCAATTTTTTTGGGAGAGTACGTGCAAAAATGATTTGCTTATTTCTCTTAAGTATAGCGATTTTAGAGTACCAAACATATCAAATGAAAGCTTGGTACACCAGCTTTAATATTTTGGTATACTAAATCATGTCAATTTAATAAGTAGAGAGTTATATGTACATTGAAAAGACATATCTCGCGTACAAAATGACGCATATAATGGATTAAAATCGTCAGAGACAAAGTAAAATTTTGAGAGGATACCTGGACGCAAATCTAAGAAACACATTATTATTATTTTTTTCATAATCGATTTCTTATAGGTCAATACAGGCTCTGAATCATATGATGTAAACTCAGATTGTACTGAATTCTGAATTGATAGAATGCAACCAAGGTCATTTTTAGATTTATCATTGAAAGGTTTACTAAACTTAAAAATACTATTTTACTCTGAAGCGAACAAGTCATCTTCTACAGGCGAGTGAAGTTAATTGATACAAAAAAGCTATGAAATATGCTATCATTACACACTCCATTTTTTTCTTTGTTTTTACTGAAAACTTTATTTTATAAAAAACATCAAATATACGTCTGGTAGTAAATTAGATTTCCTTTAAATTAATAATTATTATTGAAGTCTGTAACGTCCTACCATTTTGAAGAAATTTGCGGAAAACTATATTTTTACTAAATTTTTAAAACTTTGACCTCGTTGCACGACCTCGTAATGTTGACCGATTTTGTTCAAACTTTGTATGTCGTCTTCTTTTATCACCAAGAAACAGAATATCCACAATGTTGCTAACATTTCAAACATTTGAAAAATAAGAACAGCCCTAATATATATATTATTATTAAATAAATAATAAGCATGTTAAATTAATAAATTATGCTGAATAAAGTTGTGAATACAGTGTTTCACCTTTTTTAGTATAGAGTATTTCATAACTTGTTTCCTCGTCGTTAAACGTTCAGGACTTTGATGCCGTTCAGAAAGGCTTTTGAGGAATTGGCTGTAGCCTACCAGGTCCTGATGTCATTGGTGATAAAAAATAATACCCTTTTAAATCCATTTTGAGGTTTTCCTTATTCTTCTTTTAATATGCCCCAACTACCCAGAACTTAATCTGGCTGTAAAGGTCTACATAAAATAAGCATTTTTAAACCTATACTATATTGATAAAGTGACAATTTTTATTAGTTTGTCCTTCAAAAAATCTTTTTTTTGGTAAAAATGTTTATTTATTAGTTAACATCCATACAGAGTAAAAAATAAGAAACCATTAGATAATAGGAGATTAAAAAACACAATCTGAAGACAGTTACGTTAAAAATAAAACATAAATGACATTATGATTCAAAATTACTGTCTAAAGATAAAACCATAATATAAAATGACCTATTATAAATTATTTCTTATTCAAAACAAACGTTGATGAAGTTTATTGTCGATTTGATGAGTTTGAGGTATTCGAGAGAAGGAATAAACTTTATCAAATCTCCGGCCCATGTCCATGACGTCGCAGATGAATTGGAAATTTTTATTGAGAGGGCTGAATAACGAGCCCTGCCCCAATCATAATTGCTCTATAGGTTTTCGATTCGCAAATAAGAGTTATTGTCAGTCTCTTTGCAATTAATGGTTTCATATTGAGGCAGTTGCAAATTCCACAGCCTTTGATGAGGAAAAGATCTTTTTTCTAGGACCAATGCAGCAAATAAAGTAATTTGAAGCCACAGTCATGAATCAAGAGTAGGTTGGAGTTTAACTTCTATTGAATAGAGAGCTTGCAAACATTACATTTTTAATAAAAAAGGTAAATTATTATAGATGATATTCAGAATTATGAAATAATCCTTTAATATAGATATAAGATTAATCAAAGAAAAGTAGCAAAAAGTTTTTTCCAATGCGCTCCTAAAAAGACCTTTTATTTTAAGTATATATTTTTTTTTTGTATCATTTACCATTTGATGTTACATCAAAAAAAAAATATAATTTATTAGAAAGCCCTCTCCTTTGATTACACAGGCCAACAAAATCAACAAAAAAAAAGGTCGGACTAATTTACCATAATTCATATAGAGTTTTATTCACTGATTCCAAATATGGTATTCATTTTTCAAAGTTAGTGATAAATTCAGAGCTAAATGGATTTCAATTTTTTTAGCATTTATTAGATTCAGAGCCATTTTTGGCATACAAGGACTGAAGTATAGAAAAATAAAAAGCAATGATTTGATAGAGCTTAGATCAAAGTACTCATTTCAATTTTTACTTCGTCTCTGGCACATTTAAACTTTAAAATATATGTCATTTTGTACGAAAAATGAAGGGTTTTTCTTAGAGACTCACTGTTCCTCACTGCTCCTCACTCAAAGGTCTTACATCATTAAAAATTGATATGAATATGAAGAAAAAATATCAAGCTTTAATTTGATATGCTTAATATTCCATAAAATGCCTTATTTTAATCAAAATTAGCAAATGAATATTTTTTAAATCCTCTCTATTTTGCCCTTTTTTAGAGAAATTCATAACTCACCCAGTGAGATAGAAACAGAGAGAGAGAAACTGACGTCACAACGTATGTAAACAATAAAGAGTAATTTTCCTTCTTTCATTGGAATTTGAGTGTTTTTTCCCGGAAATCTTCCGAGGATCCAGGATTCCTAATGAGTGGCCTGCCGGCTGTGCCGTCGTAGACAACATTTGTGAGAAGAATTCATCGTGACACAGCCTCGGATCAAGCATGGAGCAAGGAGTGGAAGCTTAGGAGGACATGACTCCCCAGAGGGTGCTTAGCCTATTCTCTTTGCATCAAAGAGGATGATGAGTCGGAGACAGACAGACCCTCAAGGACATTACCCCCCTCCTCCTCTCTCTTCCTTAAGGCTGGTTGGCTGGCTCATTCCGTCTGCTCAAAGAAGATGACGTGTCGGGCACCCCGGAGGGAGGGAGGAATGGACTCCCGTGAGAGAGAGAGAGAGAGAGTCATTGCCTTTGTCCTGTCTACCTACTAGCCTATTCTATCGGGGAGTCTCCTTTTCAAGTGAGACACAGAGAGAGAGAGATAATTAACTTATTATCATCCTGAAGAGTCTCGGGATCGAGAAATAGTGACTTTACACATAGAAGTGGAATCTTTGGGCACCTGGATCGTGAAAAGAGGAAGTTCCTCATGACCTATTCCTACTCATTCGTCTTCAAATATCTACCCTCCCTCCATCCCCCTCTTCCGGATCTGTCTCGGATGACTACAGAGACTCCACTCATGAAGCCTCCTCCTACACGTCTCTTGGACTCGAACGTCTAGAAGAGGAAGTCTCTCAGGCATTGCTCTTCCTCCCTCCGGGTCTCGGATGACTACGGAGACTCCACTCATGAAGCCTCCTCCTACACGTCTCTTGGATTCGTAATTCTAGAAGAGGAAGTCTCTCAGGCATTGCTCTTCCTCAACAAACAAATGAAGGAGTCCTCCTCACCCTCCGAGTCTCATAATTTGGAAATCAATGGTTATTCTCCTGATGAACCCAGCATATTCGTCTCCTTTGGAACCGTGGATCTTGAAGGAGGACTCCATTATGGCTTCACCCCTTTCTCTTGCAAATATGTAGATTGCTTCATGGTTCATGTATTTATAAGGAACATCATTATTCTTCAATGGATACTATACACTTCTACCTTGGGACCTTATATTTTGTAATGAAGCCCTCTGAACAGACTCTTTTTTTTATTTTATAAGATTTTCCTCTTCTTTGACATTTATATAAAGTGAAACATATTTTTCCGTTTTCGTCGTGTTTGAAGGAAGAACCCCAAACGACCACTTTATATTTACATATTTCATAATTCAAGGGTGATCTGACTTATTTCACATTTATAGGTTTTATATTCTTGTATTGAAATAAAAACACCTTCACAACTTTTGTTGATTTTTCTAACGATATCAGCTCGTATTTCTTGTAATTATGGTAAAAGTATTTTGTAATATAAATATAAAGAATTATTCTAAAAGAATACACAACAGAGTATTGATCTTCACAATTCTTAAGTGAAGGTAAGGTGTTCGTTAATATATTTTATGATATAATCTGTATTTCTGCCCCCTAAAGAAAGAAATGCTTATTACTACTATAGTTAAAATTTACAAATAAAATATAGCCCATTAATAAAAATCTGAAATGAAAATAGTTATCATTGACCTTATCATGAG
The DNA here is from genome assembly GCA_013387185.1 of Caligus rogercresseyi. Taxonomy (NCBI): domain Eukaryota; kingdom Metazoa; phylum Arthropoda; class Copepoda; order Siphonostomatoida; family Caligidae; genus Caligus; species Caligus rogercresseyi. The sequence goes on from CP045906.1 coordinate 483,142, forward strand.
TATACTTGATGCTAATTTATCACTTAAGGTCCTACCTAATCTTGTCTAGCCTAGGAATTGCAGAAAAGTATTAATTACCTACTTAATTATATTATTAAACGTTTTGATTTTTATATAAAACATAATTTGTCTTACATCACTTATAGGAACTAGAATGGAGTCCTTAGACAAGATACTGCTCTGTAATAATTTTTTAAACACAAATCTGACTCTGGCCACTTCCGTTTCCAAGTTAATTACGCGAAGTAAAAGGGAAAAATTTCCTTTTAGTGTTTATTACTCTCATTTCCCTGAATAAACCTCTTCAACGCAGCACACAGTGACTCGATATTTAACAAAAAAAAATACATGAAAAAGCAAGGCACTGAGTTTTGCACTAATAATAACAAATATTAAAAGTATAGATATAAGTATAAAAATAGATGTCAAATGAGTGATCAAGTGTATATTTCGGGTGTATCAATCAGAGTATCTGTACGAATATATGCGGTAAATATAAAATAAGGATAAAATAAATATCCCAAGTGGAAAGAGACTCCGTTGAAATTATTTGTAGAATCTTTGAAATAATATAAGGAATTTATTTCACTCTCATGGATTCAAATGTGAAAAGCTTGGTGTAATTGAAGATTCTATGGTCGAAACGCGACGTAAAGAATGGTAATAAGTCACCAAATTCTAAGATGATCGAATTTGTCAAAATTATGGCTCCAATCTAGGAAGGCAAATTAAAAGGGGAAGCAAGAAGCCTTGAAGTATCCATCCTTTTTAAATCAAGAGGTCCAAAATTTCCCTTTCCATGCATGAAGTCCATTGTTTTCGACTCCGAGACTAATATGGTGGGTTGATCCGGAGAATATTATATCATGGACATTGATTTCCAAATTGCAAGCCTTTAGAGATGAGACTCGAAGGGTGAGGAGGACTCCTTCATTTGCTTGTTGAGGAAGAGCAATGCCTGAGAGACTTCCTCTTCTAAACGTTCGAGTCCAAGAGACGTGTAGGAGGAGGCTTCATGAGTGGAGTCTCCGTAGTCATCCGAGACCCGGAGGGAGGAAGAGCAATGCCTGAGAGACTTCCTCTTCTAGACGTACGAATCCAAGAGACGTGTAGGAGGAGGCTTCATGAGTGGAGTCTCCGTAGTCATCCGAGACCCGGAGGGAGGAAGAGCAATGCCTGAGAGACTTCCTCTTCTAGAATTACGAATCCAAGAGACGTGTAGGAGGAGGCTTCATGAGTGGAGTCTCCGTAGTCATCCGAGACCCGGAGGGAGGAAGAGCAATGCCTGAGAGACTTCCTCTTCTAGACGTTCGAGTCCAAGAGACGTGTAGGAGGAGGCTTCATGAGTGGAGTCTCTGTAGTCATCCGAGACAGATCCGGAAGAGGGGGATGGAGGGAGGGTAGATATTTGAAGACGAATGAGTAGGAATAGGTCATGAGGAACTTCCTCTTTTCACGATCCAGGTGCCCAAAGATTCCACTTCTATGTGTAAAGTCACTATTTCTCGATCCCGAGACTCTTCAGGATGATAATAAGTTAATTATCTCTCTCTCTCTGTGTCTCACTTGAAAAGGAGACTCCCCGATAGAATAGGCTAGTAGGTAGACAGGACAAAGGCAATGACTCTCTCTCTCTCTCTCTCACGGGAGTCCATTCCTCCCTCCCTCCGGGGTGCCCGACACGTCATCTTCTTTGAGCAGACGGAATGAGCCAGCCAACCAGCCTTAAGGAAGAGAGAGGAGGAGGGGGGTAATGTCCTTGAGGGTCTGTCTGTCTCCGACTCATCATCCTCTTTGATGCAAAGAGAATAGGCTAAGCACCCTCTGGGGAGTCATGTCCTCCTAAGCTTCCACTCTTTGCTCCATGCTTGATCCGAGGCTGTGTCACGATGAATTCTTCTCACAAATGTTGTGTTCGACGGCACAGCCGGCAGGCCACTCATTAGGAATCCTGGATCCTCAGAAGATTTCCGGGAAAAAACACTCAAATTCCAATGAAAGAAGGAAAATTACTCTTTATTGTTTACATACATTGTGACGTCAGTTTCTCTCTGTTTCTATCTCACTGGGTGAGTTATGAATTTCTCTAAAAAAGGGCAAAATGGAGAGGATTTAAAAAATATTCATTTGCTAATTTTGATTAAAATAAGGCATTTTATAGAACATTAAGCATATCAAATTAAAGCTTGATATTTTTTCTTCATATACATATGAATTTTTAATCATGTAAGACCTTTGAGTGAGGAACAGTGAGGATCAGTGAGTCTCTAAGAAAAACCCTTCATTTTTCGTACAAAATGACATATATTTTAAAGTTTAAATGTGCCAGAGACGAAGTAAAAATTGAAATGAGTACTTTGATCTAAGCTCTATCAAATCATTGCTTTTTATTTTTCTATACTTCAGTCCTTGTATGCCAAAAATGGCTCTGAATCTAAAAAATGCTAAAAAAATTGAAATCCATTTAGCTCTGAATTTATCACTAACTTTGAAAAATGAATACCATATTTGGAATCAGTGAATAAAACTCTATATGAATTATGGTAAATTAGTCCGACCTTTTTTTGGCTGTTGGCCAGTGTAATCAATAATTTTAATCAGAATGGGAAATTGCAATAATGTGATGGTCATTTATGCACCCTTTCTCAATTTTCTTCTTGTACATGGGAAAAAAATAATGTATAAAGATGAACATTGGTTAAAATATTAACAATAAATTGAATATTCCCAAAAGAATATTTGATTAAAATGTAGATTATTCGAAACTAAAAGACGACATACCTAAAGGAATAAGGACCCTAATGATTATTATCTTTCTATTTCCATATAAATGATTGAATTTATTCAAGAGGACTCTTGATAGTCAATAATAGTCATGCTTGTAGTCAGAGCGCCACTACCGAATGTAAATCGATATTCGATACTACCGACGGTATATTTCAAATATCGAACCACTTATACGATATTTGGTAGAAACTACCAAACCGTACCCATTGTCAATTCTTCATTCTGAAAGTGACGACGTTTTTTTTAGAAATAATTTTTAGTTTTTTAAAAAGATATTAAAAACTCTTTTCTAAAAAGCGTCATCACTTTCTTCAGAAATTAATTTTAAATTTTAAATAATATTTTCTAAAAAACCTTATCTCTTTCAGAATGACGAATGAACAAAATATTAAGTACCGGCGGTGGTACTTTAATATTTTTGTTCATTTGAAAAAATACCGGAAAAGTACCGGCCGGCAAAAAAGTGTCCCGTTTTTTTTTTTTTTTGCCAATACGGTTCGATAAATTGCAGTATCCGACAGGATATAAAAAGCATTATAGCATTATAATTAGTCTATCGAATCTAGGATCTTATCAATGAGGTAGGAGACCAAAAATGACCCATCTCCTCTCGGAGTATTCGAACCTGCGCCGCATACATTGAGAGTGAACACACCTTAGTGCACACGGCTATCGCGTTCCCTTAATTTTAATATTTTTAACATAATTCTACCCATCAATTATTTTCTTAATAAGCATCCTGTATTTTTCCTTTACTATATATTTTTATATCTCGTTATAATTCCTAAATCCTATTATATATTTACTCCTTTCAAGTATAAACCCTCTCAAGACAATTACTTGTATTTTACATACTGTGATGATGTAATGCCACGTTTTTTTAGTAAATTGTATTTGAAATACAAATATTTTGTAATGAAAAAGGAGGAAAAAATTGTTAATGAAGATAAAAGTACAAGCTAAAAGAAATCTATAGAAGGCCAGCAAGCTCCGAGCCATCCTAATATCAGCAGTGCGCTCGGTACAACAGCTTTTGCTCTAAAGATTTCCGACTCTCGGTGGAGGATCTTGGGATAATGCGTCCGTAATCGTCAAATACTTCCCGTCTCAGCACCCAGGCCCTCAGAATAATTATAAAAATTAAAAAGAAATCTTAGTTTTTACTAAAAGAAAATTATGTATTGGTTCGTCTTTTACTGCATTTTTAAATGTCAATAGAATTTAAGGTCTTACGGGGTGTATTAATTTTAAAGTATAATGTTTATTTATGCTTTTACCAAACACAATTCCCTCATTTTTATACCTATTTTTATTTCATATTATTGTATTATATGAATAGAATAAATATCTTGCCATGAAAAAAAAAAAAAAAACTTAAATCAAAATTAGGGAGCTCGATAGCCCTGCGTGTTAAGGCGTGTTCAACTCTCAATGTTGGGGGCGCAGGTTCGAATCTCCCGAGAGGGATGGTCATTTTTGGTCTACTCATTGATAAGACCTAGGTTCGAATCCGAGAGGGGATGGTCATTTTTGGTCTGCTACCTCATTGATAAGATCCTAGGTTCGATTGACTAATTATAATGCTATAAGCTTATTTATATCCAGTCGGATGCAATTCTGTCGAACCAAATAGGCAAAAAAAAATCACGCATATGAATGTAGCATGATATCACAGTGTGTATAGACATGTTCAAGTATCAATGTTGAGGGCACAGGTTCGACTCCTCCGAGAGGGAAGTTCATTTTTGGTCAACCTCATTGATAAGATCCTAGGATAGATAGACTTAAATTTTTTTCTTCATCAGCAAGGTCTTATTCTATTTAAAATGTATAATACATAATTATATAAAATAAAAGATAATAAAAAGGAAAATTGTGTGTTATAAAAACATAAATAACATTCTAGTTTAAAATTATTTTCCTTTAATTTAATTTTACAATATATATTACAAATTTATATCCAGTCGGATTTATTTTATCGAATAGGCCATAAAAAGATATTTTAAAATTGCACAAATATATCTGATCAATGATGGCTAAAAAATGAAAGGTATATTCTCTAATTTGGATCCTTTGAAACCTGACATAGTTTTTAAAAGTCGTCTAAGAAATTCTATGTTTATTTTTGAACTGTTCTTTGAGGAGAAAAGTCTCCAACGACGCTTCAAATTTTATCTCCTTTTTTACAACTATCCAGGGACGTCATGGATCTCTCTTTTTCATAAATTGGAGACCATTTAACATAAAGACGGTAATTTGGGGCATGGCAGCGCTCTATAATCTTGTAGGTTTTTTTAAATTATAATGTTCATTTATGTTTTGTTTTTAACTGTCTTAAGATTGTGTTTTTATCTCCTACTTTCTAGTGTATTCTTATATTTTTACACTGTATGGATTGTAAATAAAATCTTAACCATGAATAAAAAATCTCATTTTTACAACTATCCAGTGACGTCATGAATCTCTTTTTTTCATAAATTGGAGACATTTAAACATAAGACGGGAATCTATGCAGCGCTCTATATCTTTCTAGTTTTCTATATTTATACGTTTTTGGCAAGACATAGAAATATATATATTATTTTTTGTAAACCATAAATCACTCCATGTTGTTGTTATTTTGTGATTTTGTAGAAAATAAGGCTTTTGTGCAACTGTATTGTTTGCATTATGTTAGAGAAAAATGCTTAGGATCCAACAATGTACCTATGTAGTAGTAGTATTTGTATATAGATTTATGAATGTCTTTCACGTGTATGTATGTTTGTGTGTGATGCAGGCAAAGTGATAAAGAAAAATATATTATTAATAATAATAATTGAAAATCAATCATATTACTCATTGGGGACTATTCTTATCACTGCACAAATTTATTGTTATTTATGATATCCTGGCACGAACTCATGCATTCAACAAAAAACTTGTTCCTCTCCTTTGTTGTTCATTTCATCAAAAATAGATGATCACATACTAAATATTGCCATATTTATGATGTAAATGAAAAAAATAACAAAAAAGTGATGTGATTAGGAGTTTGCGATTGAACAGGATTACAAAATTTATTGCCTAAAAAGTAAGTAATTTGAAATGCACATATTAGTGGGCATCGTATATATTGTAACATATTTTTATATAATTAACAATTATTTAAAGAAAATAATAAAAAATTTATATAAATAATATTTTTTTCCTTTGCAAAGTTGAAATATATGTGTAACGACGTAGTTACATAGCTTTCTTACAAGGTACGTATCTACGTCATAGAGATAAAACGATATTGAGAGCTTATTCCCTTTATTTGTATATTTGTGTCCAATATATACAAAGTAATTTGTAATACGTGATCGTGAGCTGATCATAGAGATATAATCTATCTCTATTATCAGCTTACGATGACGTAGTATCAATTGCTTTGTTTATTTTGAACACACAGAATACAGCTGAACGTTGTTTTTCTGCTATTGAAGGGAATCAGCTCTCTATATCTTTATATCTCTATGATCTACGTATGAGGTGGTTCAGGAAGAGTCCAAGTTTAAAAGGATTGTTGTGAAAAAATGAGTTACTCATCATTATGAAAAAGTTGGTAAAATTCTCCTTAGTTTGTTCCATGTTATATTTGAAAGTATGACTTTTGTAACATGCACATAGAGACATAAAGATATAGCGAGCCTATTCCATTCAATAGCAGAGAAACATCGTTCACCTGTCGCTTTGCCCAAGCGCTCCCTTGTGTGAAGAACTTGATCTTCGCAAAATAAATAAACAACTACAACTTATAGTATTATAAGGCATGATACATAAATAGACATTCTATGTAAGCTTATTGAACACTAGAGTATCTGAAAGTGCATTTAATATCGGACAATAAGAGACAGTAAATGAAAAAAATCTATAGCCTTCCATTTCCAACAAAATCCAGGTACATATTTAATTTATATACGATTACTATGTATTAAATTTAAAATAATCTCTAATAAATTATAAAAATGATGTATTTCATTGTCCTTTGTTATAAACTGTCCGATATGAAATGCATATGAAGAAGTAAAAGCAGATATATAAATAATTTATCTCTCTTTCTAATCTACCGTACCGAATATCGATCGATATTGTAGATTTATAATAAAATCTACCGAATATCGATATCGATCGGTAGAATATATACCGAATATTGAACCGGCGGTAGATTTTTCTACCGAATCCCAGCTCTGATATATATATTGCATAATATTTTCAAGGAAGAAGAAAAAAAACATGAGGGATTTCATATGCACATGTTAGAATGTGTATGCATATGTTGTAATAAGCCCCAGATGCAATATTAATATATTTAAATTTATGACATTTAATATGACTGCTGTAATAAACGAGATGTTTAATGGAATATTTAATTATTCTCTCATTAATACTTTACCATACTAAAAAAATCTGAGCTTAGAATATAACAGAAAAAAAGGAAACTTGAATATTCATATGAATCATTTTACTCATTAAGAAAATGATTAATATATTTAAAAAGAGCAGAATATTAATTTTTGCGTAAATTTAATTTGGCTTCATTGTATACTTATGTAAGGCTTTTATGAGAAAATGTTTGTGCAAAATATAGAGAAATTGTTTACACAAAAATTTAACATCTTTTTCGTTTGATATTACAGTCGCCATAGATGGACACTCCCACTTTTTACAGATTAAATGCTTCATAATCTAATTTGAACTAAGAGTCAAGAATCGTCGATTCACTTAGTCTTAAAGGAATATTTCTATCCTTGCATTTGAGTGAATTACCTTAATTGATTTTTAATTTTCTGATAAAACGGATTCGAGCTTTGAAAATTTGAATGGGGAATTATTGTAGTCTTCTCTTCCAAAATAATAATAAAAAATACTGGCTGACTGCAGTTGTCGCAAAGCAATACTAATTATCAGACTTGTTGACGTTCGCGAAAAATTGTCCTTCGTTCGTAGTTCATCGTTAATTTAAATTGAATCGTTGGTCGTTCATCGTTCGTTTGTCGTCGCCATTCTGAAAAAAAATTGACAACGTTTGTTTTAGAAAGAAATTTATGAAAAAAGTGATGACGTTTTTTTGTCCCATAAAATTAAAAATCTTTGTCTTTTTTGGCGCCAAAAACGAAGGACGAACGATAAGGAATTTTCCTTATCGTTCGTCGTTCGTCAAAAACTTTGTCAAAAAAATAATGTATTTAATAAATCTTATACAAAAAAACAACTTTTTCGTTCGTTGTTCATCGTTCGACAACAAATGATCGATAAATCAACAAGTTTGCTAATTATCATATATTCATTATTCACTATGTAGGGAATATATAAGTTGTTGTTGTTGTATGATTTATTACAGAGCTACCATAGCCCTAGCCTTCATGGCTACTAATATAAAAAACATGTATCTTTATATACATACAAATAATTATACAATAATAATAAATTTAAATAAAGAAAAAAATATATATAACAAGTAAATATTTTTTCAATTTTCATAAATACATTAAACTTAAGGAGCTATAATGATCTAGACAACTCTACCATTGTCTTTGCTACCCTCCGAGCACTTGATAAGGTGCATGCCTCTCTTAATGGCTGTGACAAGCTCCAGGCCTTTGAAAGGTTAACAGCAGCGACACAGTTGGTAGAAACGGGTTTCTTGAGGCATATTGTAGCACTACGGGTGCGCTCATCGAAGCCCTCGAGAATCCTCTCCAAGGAGAACTGTCCACATTCATAGCCTTCCAAGCGGATATGGCAGCCTGCTTCACTAAGATCTCATTTACAGATGGAAAGAGAAGGTCAACCACACGCAACCGATCTGCTATTTGAACTCCCAGCAAGATACGTACGAGATCGTTGATGGCAAGTTGCGCATCTGAGCTAGTCTTTGCCATTGTAGGGGTGTGAGGGGGTTCAGCAGCAGACGAGAATTTTGCACTTCTAGTCTAAGTATCTTTAAAACCTTTAGCGAAATACCTTGCAGTAGATAATTTTTTGTTCATATTTAATGTTTTTTTTATTCATAATATAGAAAAACAACAACTGTGTGTGTGTGTATCGTATTTATTTTTTTTACCATAGAAACATCCTAGCACTTTGGCTAGTCAGGGATGTCAGGAATTCTAAAAAAAGTAATACAATGTATAAATATATACTATATTATCAACTATATAAAATGAACAATACTAAAATATAAATATATGATTAAAAACAAAAGGTTTTTCCGAAGAAAGATAAAAAACCTTAAATTTAAAACAAAATAAAAAAACATTTAAAAAAAACTATCGGCTGCTATATAGGTATTATATAGGGGCACATTTTTCCAAAGACTTGGCAACTACATGTGCTTCCCTCATGGTTTTGGCGTTGCGAAGTTGAGGGCTACTGTTCCAAATAGCTGCAGCACTGGTGACAAATGTGGCCACCGACTTGGAGAGGAGATCGGATGAGGCCGGCAGTCCGAGAACGAGTCGATCTGACCCACCTGGGCACCGAATAAGATCTTGCCTACCGGGTTTCGGTCGCCATTGCTACCATCCAGGCTTGCAAAGCATTTTCCAGGTTTCCATAGCCACAGCCTGAACTGATATCCCATTAAGGGATGGAAGTCCGGCCTTGTGGAGCAGAGCATCCATCCGCACGTGACTGCTAGCCCTTACGCCAAGTAAAGACCTAACTGCGTGTTTATGGAAACCTGGATCGATCTTGCAGCCTTCAGTGGACCAGTTACGTCGTTTTTTTAGTCGAGGTACATTTGCCACCGCGGCAGGTAGCTGACTCGACCAGCATAAGACCTTTGGCCAATTGTCGCAATATACTCCGCGTGGGAGGTGGAGCGAAAGACGATTAATCAGCGCCGGCACTGTTTTGCTGACCGCACACATTGGCCTCATGGGGACTGGTGGAGAAAGCTGCGTCAAACGTGACACCAAGGCGCTCAATTTGCTGGATGGCCTCACATCCACTCGATCTTTTTTTGTGTCCCTTTGTTACTACCATATATATATATATATATATATATATATATATATATATAATACAATCTTAGCCCTCATAAGCTTGACCTTGCTAGTACTTGCTGTGGTCTCGAAACTAAGCCAACTACATTGTGTTCTACTCCCCACGATTCTCTTTACAACTTTCTAAAAGGCTTTGATTTCTTATAATATTAAAAACAAAAAGGAAAGGAGACACATCATCAAAATACATTAACAAAAACAATACAACAAAAATGAAAATAAGGACATGTGGGCAATTATCAAATTACAACAATTTAATATATAGTTAACAGCATGTGGAATATATGTAAGTGACGTTCATCCAACAGCTTTTTACAAACATTCGTATCTAATATGTAGTCGTTACTTATAATTTGAAAACAAAAAAAAACCAATTTTTTATGAAATATGCTTTATCTATTATGCTGGTTTTGCTAATATTTTTTTAAACATCTCATTTCGAATACTCAAAAACCTTAAATTTTCATATGCGCCGCTCTAAAACAGCTAATAATAAATATCCAATATAAAATAATAGTCATCGAAATGGACATTAAGCGTAATACATGTGTATTCGAGGTTGACCGATATATGGATTAGCCAAAACATAAACCTTCAAAGTTTTAAAACTATCAGCTACAGAAAATCATTGCAATGGGATTACATATTTCATTTTTATAATGGGTCAGTTATTTAAAACTCATACAGAAACATAATACTTGCAATAATTATAAAAAAGCAAGAGGGCTTGTGATAATAAAATCATAAATACAAATTTTAGTTTAAATTAACCCTCTGAAAGAAGACCCATAACATCCATTTAAAACATCATAATCTAAATGATATAAATTGAAAGTGAGTAATACGAAAAAAAAGAGAATAACAAAATTTTGTAAATGTACATAAGAACATCTTTTATTGTAGGGCCCTCGATGATGTTATTTGAAGTCCTCTTATGTATTCTAACAATTAGTCTCAAACGAGAGGTAAAATGACAAGACCACTGAGGGAAAAACTTTGACGATATCCGTGGCGAGTCCATAACTTCACTAGATTAAGAATATGGAATCTTCAGTGCATATCTTGCAGCCGAAAAAGCAAATGTGTTTTTAAGCGAATCATTACGTATTGGAGGTCACTATGACGTGAGCTTTAGAGCACTAGCAAGTGCAAAGTCAGCGCTTGTTGCCTTAAGAGGTAAACCAAATAGATAAACAACTTGCCTTATTGCAGAGTTACGCTACCTAACGTCTGCACCCGAGGGGACGAAAGCACGAGATACGACCGAGGCAGGGCAATCCGTTAAAACGTGAATGGTCAAACTACTATGTTTTCCACAGTCCTTCGAGGAGAAATTGAAAAGATCAACCGTAGAGATTTTGACCCCCCAGTGTCTGTAAATTTGGTTATCTTTCACATTGGTTGACCGGATTATTTTTCCCATCTTTGGAAGTTTAGTTATTGAATAAAAGCCACAGACTATTTTTTAGCGTCTCGTCAGGTCGGGCCATGCAATTACTTAAGATGCTATGTAGTAGGAGATTATATGAAGCCTAGCTGCTCTAAGAAGGGGAAAATAAAACCTTCCGCACGTAAGACCACAGTTTACTCTTTTTGAAATCGTGGATGGTGAAAGTTTCTGGTCTAAAGGCTTCCAATTCCATGCTGTTGCGGAGTTGCTGGATCCCAAAAAATGTTTTTCTTGGAGTAAGTTATGGTTATAATGTATACAAGGAGAGGAAAGCCGTAAGCTGCAGCCACGAACAGAGTGGAACCGTAGTGGAATCCCAGTCTACAACGCGCTTAAGAATTACAGATGTCAATTTTTCAAAGATTCTCTTTAAAAAAAAATATTTTTGATACATTTCAAGACTTTAAAATATGATATTATCGAAAAATAGATATATTTATTTGGTAGTGGTGCGTATACAAATTAGACCACGAGGTGGAGCAGCAGTTGTTATTATCTATTTTATAGAATAAATTCACCTTAGCGAGGAGGTATTGTTTCACTGGCGTTGTTGCGTTTGTTTGTCAAGATCAAAAAGGGCGGATTACTCAAAAAGTACTGGTCGGATTCGAAAATGAAAACTTTGTGGAGTTTTGGGAAATGCCAAAAGGGAACAAGTGATTAAATTTTGGCATCTCTAAGTGCTTTTTTAATATGCCAACATGAGCAAAATACTAAATGAAAGGGGGTCTCTATTCAGGGAGTAGGAAGCAAAACGCTAAAAAAATATTCATTGACGTATTATTGTTTTTATATCATTCCGGATATTGAACCCAGTGACGTTAGCTTAAACTTATTCTCTTCCTTTCTCTGATGTTTTAATATGCAAAATAGCTAACAGAGAGGAAAACAATGATTAGAGATAGAAAAATCGCATGTGAAACTATAATGTTTGATTGGGAATATTTAATTAATCTCGGAGGTACCATGATCATATATATACAACTAGTTTCATTTTAGATTCATAAATATTAGATATTCATTAGCATCAATTTCGATTACATATCAAATGATAAAGATAGGTTGGTGGGGTGGTCAGAGCATATATAATCGGACACCCTCTATCTGTCATCTTACTTATCTCATCTCTACAAGTTAGATGTGTTTCATTGAATCAACTATCTTGTTAAAATATATAGTCCAGAAGACAAGGTTTCGTGGAGATGTGGCAGCAGGTCTTCACGAATTGATTTGGCTCTGGCTTCAGCCTCCATTCGATCCATGACGAATAAAGCATGTTACCGACCTCATCCTGCATCTGATCATAAGATGATTGAAATTGATTTTATCCATAAGCAGCCCAAAAAGCGTTTTAGCATTCCAAGGTGGATGGGAGTGGATGATAATTTTATAAATAAACTTCGGATCAGTTTTAAGCAACATTTTAACAACTCTTTTTAACCAAAGAAATTGGCTTATATTTTATCTCACGTTGTCAAATCAACATCTTTACATTTTGGGCGCCAAAAGAGAAGAAAAGAAGCAATTTTTCATAAAAGCCTTGAAGATTTGTTAAACCAGGCCCCACTTTTTACACGAACCATCGCAGCCGATACCACTAACCTTTTTCGAGTATCTGAAATAGCGGAATTGGATTTTAAGCAAAGGATTGAAAGAGAAAATACGACATCCAAAGGATTTAAAAACATGACCAGGAAATACCGTTCTACATCATTAATTAAAAAAATCATCGTAGATGGGAAATCAATTACAGACCCAAGTGCGATCCTAAAACACTTCCATCAGCGATTCCAAAAACTTGTTGGCGGAGAAAGGAATCACTTTCCTCGGCCCAGGAAGGGAAAACAGATGATTTTTACGGAAGATTCTGTTTCGCATTATATAAAAAAACATTTTCAAAACGGAAAAGCTTCAGGACCCGATGGTGTCAGGGGTTTAGTATATACAAAATGCATGGACGAAGTTGTTCCATACCTGGTGGAATTGGGGAAATCGATGGAAATTTACGGCAAACTTCCAAAATCAATTACAAAAGGAAGAATCACCTTAATCCCTAAAAAGGGGGTTGCTACGGACATTAATAATTGGCGCCCAATCACTATATTAAACGAAAGCTACAGAATTCTGGCTGGAGTTTTAGCCAAAAAAGTTGAGCCTATATTAAACTCCAAAATAGGAATTGAACAAAAAGGATTCCTCAGAGGAAGAAAAATTTATGATGTGTCACGAAACATTGAAACAGCTATAGAGGTGCTCAATAGGAAAAAAAGTTATGGAGCCATCATTGCAATCGACTTCAAAAAAGCATTTGATACTATCAGCCATCAACATATTTTTAAAACTATGAAAAAATATATTCCAAAGGAGTTTTTGAATCCCATTAGAGCTCTTCTATATAATGGCTCGTCAACTATCTCTATGGGAATGAAAGAGAGTGACCCTATTGCTTTAAAGAAGAGTTGTCGTCAGGGATGCCCCATGTCACCTCTTTTGTTTGTTGGGAGTATCGTGGATCTTAGTAACGCAATAAATAAAAAGTTTAGGGGCTTTGGAGTCGATTTTGGCTCTAGTAAACACATTTTAGATATGTACGCCGATGACGTTACATTAATGTTGGAGGCCAAGTCAGAAAAACAATTATGCAAGCGGATTGAGGTCATCTTAAATTTCTTTAGGAAATATCAAAAGAGGTCTGGGCTGGAAATCAACCATAAAAAACTTTAATTCTTCCTATGGGGATATGGAATCCTCATTGCAGGGAAACAATTGCCGGTTGCTCTGTACGGGAAACAATAGAAGTTTTAGGAATTATGTGGACTTCTCGAGGAGCGTCGGAGGTCAACTGGACAAAGTTGCAAAAGCAACTCTATATCAGCCTCCAAGGAGGCAAGAAATTTAGTCTACAAAAAAGGATTGACCTTTACAACGATCACATTGTTCCTACTGTCCTATATAAAGCTGCTTCTATCTCTTGGCTTGCAGAAAAAGCGATCTCGGAAGAAAATGCCTGGCTGAATGTGCTATTTCATAAAAGCTATTTGCCTTCTTTGAAGAGACCCAGGTCACATATCGGGGGTGGTCTGTCTTTACTCGCCAGAATATTACCACTAATTTATCAAAAGCTTATAGTAGACTTAACGGTTCACCCAGATCAGGAATGGCGAGCTGTCTTCACTTCAAGTCCAGGATATTTTTTACTGATGTTTGGGACAGAGTTTACAAACGGAAAATTGAGGGAAGAGTCTGCATTTTTGTCGACAATACAAAGGATCCTCTGGACTGGCACCCCTCTCTTTTTATCCTCTTCAACGGTAGACATAGTTCGACAAAATTTTAAAAAGCCTTTTTATTTTACCAATCTCGCTGGACCAGGGGAACTGGAATGGAAAGCATTGTCTAATGAAATTATTTCTATTCACGACCTCAAACGTGAGCCCGTGTTTAACTGTGGTAGATTTTTATATCCATTAAAAAGAGCTGCTTCGAATCATCTTCCTCCCATACCATGGCATTTGAAGATGTCCTTTGCTACAAATACATTAAAGGAAGCAAATGAAATTTGTGATACTTATTTAAAAGAGCTGAAACTTCCTGTCTCTTGGAGAAAGATAATTTTTTCTTCCATCGCCAAGATTAAGGACGAGAAAAGATTCACCGCTCAACTCCAGATTTCGGCGAGATGCTTGTTTTTTAACACACCTTGTAAAGACTGTGGACAAGTGTTTAATACAGTTGTGCATGCTTTTGCCAATTGTCCGATGCTCCACTTCGTAAGGGAGTTTGTAAGATTAAACGTGAAAGGAGTTAATGGTAAAATAATCACGGCAATACTTTTGTTCGGACTGTCCATTAATCTACAAAGGGCACCATCAAAAACCCGAACTCTGGACATAACTTTGTCCAGCATTCGGAGTTATCTGGCTAAAAAGATGACTGATAATGAATTGATCAAAAACGAAGACATCAAGGCAATTACAATTTCTACGGCAGCACGATACAACGCTTTCGCAATTAGGATTCCTGGTACCGACAACATTCCTTGGAAGTATGCAGGAGATCTGGTGCGTTTTTACCCCTCCAGTTCCAATGGGCATCTACAATTTCTTCAGCGAATTTTACGGGCTTACAAAAAATTTAACAAGACACTAATTTGAACTATCTTTTTATATATAAAAAATCATGTATTGTTAACTGATTTTTTTTTCTATACCTACTTGTTTTTGACAATATTTGTGGAAATTAGTGTTTTTTTTTTTAGATATGTTCTGTTTTATAATAGTTGGTGTGACTTTAGATTAGAGATCTAATTTTTAAACTAAAATGTTTATTTATATATTGTTATATGTAATATCTCTAACTCAATAAAGTCTTTAAAAAAAAAATAAATATTTAATGAATGTATTAATGTATATATACGTATATACTCGTATAATATGCAATGCATAAATATTTCATATGTCCATACACCATATTCCCATGTTATAATAATAATTATTATATATATATATAATAGGTGTAGTAAAAAGAAATCCATTATTTTTGCATTAAATTGAAGGTTTATTTAGCATAGTTAAAATGATCTGATTTAGGTCAAATATGCACCGCTTTGTTCGATAACTTGTTGCCATTTTGAAGGTAATTTTCTCTCATAGAAACCCTATTGGCAAAAAAGTTGGACAGTCGATTTTCACAAACTTCTTTTGAGGCGAAATTTTTTATTAGTAAAATCATTCGCCATATTAAGAATTAAGAGTTTGGCCGTAGGGAAGCAGCTCATAGGCGATGATTCCCTGCCAATCCCACCAAACACACAGCAAAACCTTCCTGACTGTCAATCCTGATTTGGCCACCGTTTGCGCCGTTTCATCGGGATTCGACCACGACCGTTATCACTTGACGTTGTCGTAAGTGATCCACTTTTCATCACCAGTAACCATCCGCTTCAGAAATGGGTCAATTTTGGTTGCGATTCAGGAGAGATTCGCAGATGGAAATTCGGTCTATGAGGTTTTTGTGTTAACTCGTGTGACAGCCATACATCGAGCTTCTTTTGTATCCAGCCTTATTTAAGTGGTTTCAACGGTTTTTGTGCAATGTTTAGCTCCTGATCAATCGAAACAGTGTTTATACGACGATCGGACTGGACGATTTCAATTATATTATCGATATGTTCGACAATTGGCCTTCTAGAGCGTGGTGCATCTTTGACATCAAAATTATCGGAACGGAATCGATGAAACCAAAATTGTGCGTGATTGCTGTTGTAGAATCAGGGCCATAAGCACTACTCACATTTTCAGGCGCCTGGCTTGCGTTTTTGCCTTATATATATATATATATATATATATATATATATATATATATATATATATATATATATATATATATATATTAGTTATATTTTCCACAATCAAGTTTTCTTTCTATTAACTCAAAACTCATTAATCTTTTTCATTTTCTCTATGGACGAATTTTTTAGCAAAAGGAAATTAAAATGAAAGCAAGGGAAGTGCTTCCTCAATAGCCATTTAATACATCTGATGCTCTAATATTAAAATTATTACCCAGCCGTGGACTGTTTAAAAAACATGTATTATATAATAGGCATAATATATTTCATTTGAAATAAATAGTTATTTTTTAATTAAAGATTTGTGAATATGAAAAAATATATCTTCTTATTTAAATAAATATGTATATCTTTTTAGTAATGTTAAAGCAATTATTCAAGGTCAGAACAAATATGATAGTTGCAAAAATCCATTCCAAGACACGAGATTCACCCTTAGAAGAGACCCATTGACTCTTCTAACGGATATCGATCCTTTGCGGATCCTTTTGAGTAGACAGCTCAAATTATATACATAATATTATGGCTGATTCTCAGAGAAAAATAATGTTTATTTTATTGCATATATTAATGGATCATCCCTACAAGTCGTTTAAAGCAGGGAAAATGGATAACCAAATAGTAAAATGTATAATTTACATAGTAAGTTTGCGAGAACTACTTTTGAAATCCCAAATTTTGAGGACACAAAATAGCCTTCTCCTTACGAGAAGGTCAATTTGAGCACCCTCATTGTCAAAAATAGGTTGAGTTCCTTTAGTACACAATAAATGATCCATAATAAAGATGAATATATATTTAATCCAGACATCAGTTAAGGAAAACTATTTGATTTTAATTCCTAATAAATCTTGTCTACGATTTTTTTGTAAACCAAGAAGCCATTTCCGACAACATGAAAGTTGTATTAAGAAAATATGCACTTGTCCATTCAATGCACAGGACTTGTTTGTTTGGCTCCTAGATCAGCCCCACCACACCGGAACTCAATCCGGTATCAGCCGGTAATAAACTGTCTAGGAGCTAACCTTTATTGCAAAATAGATTAAATTGATACAAAAGCAAAAAGGCTCTTAGAAGATACTCCACCATGGGCTTTTTCTTTCTTTATGCATGCACAAGACTTATCGCCTAACTACATTCTGGAAGCATAATAGACTGTATAAAAGAAAGGAAAAGATCCTTCTCCGTGTCCAAAACTGTTGGGAGCCATTTAAAATTCCCTTTTTTTGGTCGAAATATATATTTTGAAAGTCGATGAAATAACAAAGAGAAGTAATTTGTAACTATCCCTTGAGGAGTCTAAGTACTGTGTCTTAAGGATAAAAAAAAGAAGGAATGACAAAAGGTAAAGTCCGATACATTGTAGTGTAAGGAAGTACTTTTTGTTATAAAACATACCATATGGCATCCATTTTAGATCTACCTTTTTTTCTATTCCACAGATTACTTGCTTGATCACCATTTAGGGCAGCCATTTTAGTTATACATAAGCATTTTAAGAGGCCAATTTTGTTTATCCTTCGTAGAATATCCATTTATTATAATGGTCGGCGACTCTTGTAAGTTCATAAATTTAGACAAGCAATGCAAAAAAACTTGAAGGAGGTTATATAGAGTAACAAAAGTTGACCCACTTGGCTTATAATAGAGTGAGAAAAGAAAAGGAAAAAAGAGAGAGAATGTTGTCAACAAAAGATTCAGTTCTTGAATAGAATAATGAGATTCATGCACGTATTTAAAGTACTACATAGTATTGATGTTAGCCGTCGTTTCTTATGAGAAAAGTGAGAAAGAAAAGTATATATATATATATATGAAGACGACGAGAAAAGTAAACAAAAAAAAGGATATCTACAAAAGTTGATTATGATGATGATGGTCACTCTTGTACATGCATTGTTGTTATTTGCAAGTCGAAATGATCTTCTTAAGCAAATATTCGGAAAAAATAAGAAAGTATTTTTTTCAACTTCTTCATATTTTATGATCAGCCTACTTTTTACTTGTATTTAATTTTTTGCAATAAAGGTTAGCAACTACACAGTTTATTACCGGCTGATACCGGATTGAGTTCCGGTGTGGTGGGCTGATCTAGGAGCTAAACAAACAAACAAACAAGTCCTGTGCATTGAATGGACAAGTGCATATTTCTTAATACAACTTTCATGTTGTCGGAAATGGGCTTCTTGGCTTAGAAAAAAATCGTAGACAAAATTATTAGGAATTAAATCAAATAAATAGTTTTCCTTAACTGATGTCTGGATTAATAGTCTTTTTTGTATCCTTTAAGAAGAACCCCATTTTTAAAGTTAGCTGATAATAAAAATATATATACGGATTGTGAAGAACACTTTAATAAGGTAGATGAATATTATTAAAAATGTTGCGGCGAGGATCGCCGCTTTGGACCTCCTCAAAATTCCTTCCGTCTTTGGTGGTTTGTAGACACTAACCGCTGATGATGAATCCGATACTTCCCGGTCCCTATTTTATAATGACGCCATAAATATACTTTTAAAGAAATTTAGAAAACTACAAAATACTTTTTATAATTTTATGTGTTTTTTTCGTTTATTTTTGTGATTTCGGTTTTATATGCTTTAATTGATATATATTTTTAAGATTGTTCAGCTAAGATGCTAAAATTTTAAACTATAATGTTTAATAATGTATTTGTACGCATTATCATCTTATAATATACCTTATACTTTAGTTATTGTATAATTCCATGAACTGTGAAAAAAAACATTTTAAATAATATATATTCGAAATAGAAGGGCTCAGTCCCTCAGAGAGAGCGGGCCATTGGTTTTGTATTCTTTTCTGGGAATGAAGCGTAGAATTTTATCAATACTTGGAGTGAAATAAAGATCACTAGTTTGATAATTGAAAATTTTATAGATTAAATGCTTTACATGTTCTGATTGAAAAATCATACTTCCTATGATATATATAATGAAAGCATATTTCAGTATATATTAGATTGTTTAAGAATGGTTTTGTTGATTTATTTTAGTAAATATTTCGGCTTAAGAGGATATAAATTGATAAAATCCTCATTTTTTCCTTTTCCCTGACAGGATGTCCAGGGCTGAAAGTGAGCCAAGATGCCCTGAAACTTGCCATACTGACAGAATACTGAAGACCATCAAAATGTTCCGTTAAAACAGTCCATCATACCGCTATCAATCTCCCCCCCCCCAAGATTTTTTTGGGTGCATACATACAAATTAAATTTCAATCAGTTGGCGTTAAAATATTGGTATTTTTAAAGGTGCTCAAAGAAACATTTTCATTGTGATGTCACTAGAAGGAGAAGAGAAAAAATTGTCTTGGAAAACGCTGTAAATCTTTCTGTAATATTTATAAAAATGGTATAAGACATGCCTACATTGCATATATATTAGGTATATTAAATAATCAGGACTGCTAAAAGAACACAAACAAAATATTCCAAACAATGGACGTTCATAATACCTTTAAAAACTTCAAACGAAATAAAATATATTTTTTTGAAAGCTGTATCCGTTTGATTAGTCTATATACTCTTTACGTTTATTGTTGTATTATGTGCTAATTAGGGAGCTGATTTACATTTTAATTTGATACAATTTTATTTTGATATAATTGATATCATGGGTCAACCTAAAGAATATTTGATTTTAAAATAAGACGTTAATGAATTGATGATCACACTGACTCTTTTTCCTTTTGTTTGTTTAAAGATAAAATATCACAGTATACCATAGAGATATACAAATATAGAGAGCTTATTGGACGTCATTTTGCCCAATATAAACATTTTTTTATATCTATATGATGAACTTACGACACGAAGTACAAATTACTTTGTTTATAGGTATTGGTAAACAGCTGAATGACGATGTTTCTATGCTATGAAGGGAATAAGCTCTCCATATCTTTATATATCTACGCAGTAAACGGATTAAAGGTCACTGTTTGCTCTCAGACAGTATAGAATGTACAATTTTGATCTCTCCCTTGAAAACACAACCTAATAAATAGGTTGGTGCTCAGTATCCCCGTTTGTTGTGCAAGAGGCCAAGGTGTAGCTTCAGGACATCTTCATCAATGTCATCGGCAGGATTGAAATGACCTCGTCGCTAATGTACAGGATTCACCGATTACCCTTGTTGTCTATTCTTCTTATTACTATTATGTTTTTGGAGAATATAAAACCACACTTATTGATTAGACCTGATCGCTTCAAGACAAGTTCATTTATTTGTGTTCTGACTCCACATGAAAAAATTTAGAAATATTAGACTAATTTGGACTCAATCATAATGAATATCGGAGTCTGGACTCGAATGGGGACTTGTGTATAAAATAATACATTGTATTCGAGACTTGGACTCACTCCGAAAGTACATATTTGGAACAATGTTGTATCCAAATAGGCCAAGCTGTAAATATAAAACCACCTCCAAAACAAGGAATCCTTAATAAGGACAATATGTATATCCGCCAAATATGGACCTCCGGATCCCTTCGGTCACGGACAACTCATGGACGCTAACTGGCGATTTGTAAAATATGTCCCTTCCCGTTCCATCGTCTTAAGAGATGCCTTAAAATCACTTTTAAAGAAATTAAACAAAATTAAATGACCTTTTACACTTCGCTTTTAGTGTTTATGCTTTCATAGTTTAATTATTACTTTTGGAGGAGTTAATGTGTATGTTCATGTAAGTTGCTAAAATTATGAACTATAATTTTATATGTCGTATTTTTTACTTATTAGCATCTGTTTTATATATCTCTTTGTACATATTTATGATGAACTGTTGCAAAAAAGGAATCCTTTTATGTTATTAAAACTTATCCTATTATCAATTACCATTTACAATTTAAGACAAGGAACACAACAACATAACAAAAACATAGCATTTGGTTGCATAACGTTAGTATCTTCTTCATCCTATATTTTTCTCATATACTCATATAATCATAATAGTAAAATATATACAGGAAAAATCATTAGATTCCTAATGCATGAAATTGACTGAGATAAGGCAAAAGTATTCGCTTTGCTGGAGGAAAAGCAAAAAGAACAAACCCCTCATGTTATTTTTCTTCCTCTTTAATATTTATAAATAAAATGAGAACACAGAGATATGTATCTTTTTTTTGGTTGAATTCGTGAATGGGAAAAAGCCATTCAATATGAAAATAGTAATAATAACGATCATGACAAGGGAAATGATCAAATTGGGGGGATGGGAATCCATGTAAGCAATTAGCCTACTTCACATTGGTTTATATATATATAAAGTAACGTTCATAAAAGTAATGTTATTAAAACTTGGATATGAATATTTAGAAATAGGACGACGATTTCTTCTAGCAAAACCAGGTTTGGGACTCATGGAAGATTTTTTTATAAATAATCATTATAGCAATTAAAATTAGTCTATCGAACCTAGGATCTTATCGATGAGGTAGACCAAGATTGGCCATCCCCTCTCGGGATTCGAACCTGCGCCCCCAACATTGAGAGTTGAACACGCAAGTTGGACTCATAGAAGATCATAAAGTGGCTATGGTCAGAGTCGAAAAGATTATGAATTCAAACTTGCGCTCCCTCTGAAAGTAGTAACTTTATTATAAAAAAAATATTTTAATAAACAATATAAAGTTTTTAATTTATATAAACCTGAAATTTTCAAATTTAAAATGTATAAAATTATATATATATATATA
>CP045906.1:505586-521109 GCA_013387185.1 Caligus rogercresseyi
TTACACACCCTTGTCTCCAGAATGGACTATATTCCCAAAGTCATTGGGTTCAGATCTGGGGAGGAGGGAGGCCCATAAGTCTTTGGACCAAAGTCTGCAAACATATCAGTGCAGAAGCTTTGAACCAATTTGCTGGTATGGGATGGAGCTCCATCTTGTTGGAACAGTAAAAGAGCCGTAGGATACTCTCTTTGTACCCATGGGACGACCTCCTCTGAAAGAAGATGCAGGTACACCGCCTGGTCGATCTTCAACCCTCCTTGACAAAGATAATTGGGGCCTTCTTCCCGTCCGACGTCACTCCCACCCAGACCATGACTGAGGGTGGATTTTGTCTTCTGAAGAGAGTCCTCAGCTGCACGGATGTCTTCCTTTTTTCTACATAAAACCCGTCATTTTGACTGTTGTGGGTGGCCTGGACCGTGAAAACCTTTGTCTGAGGAAGAGATTCCTGCCTGTGTTGCCTCCACCGTGAGGAGGTTCAAAGCTGTAGTGAAGTCCAAAGGAGGAAATGTGGAAATTTATTGTAATACATTTAGTAAATTACACAGTTTTTTAAAAAAATATTTGTGTAAAATTTAATACAAAGATTGTAGGCTATAATATGTGAGTCTCAATTAAGTGAATCACCCTGTATATATACATATATTAGTAATTACATACTAGCTGGGATCTTTTGTATATAAATACTTTATTCTGTTCCATTTTTATTATAAAATGTTAATGCTCAGTCTTCTCATGGATCTCAGGCGTTAAACATACATCTTTCTAAGTCCACTCCGTGGTCCTCATCATCCCATTGCGCGACGAGTTGGGATATGAACCTTTCTTCATATCGAGATAGCAAGATAAAATAATAATAAATTAAACAAATTTAATGTTATAAATAGGCTGATGAATTTTCTCAAGGAATCAAATATGACTTCAAATCAAGTATGTTTTATAATCACTATTAAATTTAATATTATTTCAGAGTAATAATAAAGACCCTAACTGACTATACAAATGTAGAATATAATTTAAATCAATAAGTACCAAAAAAAAATTAAGTATTTTTCATTTTTCTATTACCTACAACTTTTTTTTTTAATCTAATAAATCCTTAAGTCATTGTGTTTAAAATATAAATAAACAGACTTTAAGGCGTAATTTTTTTATTTTTCTATGAATAACAACAGCAATTTTAATAAACACTTAAACCAATTGCACAAAAAAAACCGATACAAGCCACAAAACTTTTGAAAACAGTTTTTAAATATTTTAAGAAATTGACCATTTAGAAGTTTTTAGAATATAGGTTGAGTCCAAAGATAATAGATAATACAAGATGCGCAGAACGCAATGTTTAGATTCCTCTGATTAAAAAAGAAAACAGATGACGTCACAGTAGCTATTTGTTATTAATAAAATCAAAGGTACATTTAAAAACAGTGATTAATTTCAAAAAAAATAATAATTTGAAACCCGGGAGCTCTCCGGCGGAGGCGGAGCTGCAGAGGACGGCCACGTTGCTCCGGAGCTCCTAGATGCGTGCGGGCTACCAGCCAAAGGCCTCAGAGTCCCGTGCGGTGTTCAGGACTTCCACTTCCTCCCTGATGCTGAAGCTGTGCGTCCCCGGGTGGCTCGTGGCGGGAGGGAGCCTCCGGACGTTATTCCTTTGAGAGCCTTTACGTTCTTAGCTTATTTGTCCTAGAGGTATTAGATGCATAGGCAAATCGCAGCTGTGATGACGTCACATTTTTTTTATTGGAAATATCCTTCTTTGTTACATGAGTTCTGCCCCCCCCTGGGTTGAGTCATAAAAAAATGAGCCTAACCTAGTAAAAAAAGGAATTTTCATCAAAATCATACAAATACTTTTAAATCAGTAAACATAATTCCCTCTGCAATGACGTCGTGACAGTGGTCCCAGAGCTTTTGGAGATTGTCGAACAGCTCGTCTTCGCTGACCCTCTTCATCGCCCGCATCACGGCCAGTGTGGCTTCTTCGTGACCCCTAACTCGTCATTCCGGAGCAAGTACTTCAAATTCCGGAACAGGTATCGGTTGCAAAGATTCAGGCCGGGTGATTAGGGGCTCTGGTTCATCTGTTCAACGTCTCTCGAGTCAGAAAGTTCCTTGTATTACTTACTGCCTCTTGTTGTTCTCATAGTGCTGGCGGAGGACGAGTACACTCAGGGCATTTCGTAGTCCAAGATACTCCATCAAAAGCCTGGAAATGGTTTTCTGTGGTAGATAAACTTTGGCGGCAAACTGACGAGTGGTAACCTGGGGGTTACCCTCCATCAGGCGCTTCACAGTGGCGATCGTCTCCTGTGTCCTCGTCTCCCGGGGAGCTCCTGATGACGTATTCTTCTCAAGAGCAAAAACTGCCATTATCAAAGTCCTTTTTCCGTCTCTTGATGAAAGAGAGGCTAGGACAAGAGTCAGGGGAGGTAGAAATGAGGTACAAGTAGATCTTGTTGACTTTATGGGCGCGCTAGATGTGGATCAAGAAGTAGGAGCGAAAATCGGGTGTATCTATTTGCAGTGGCGAGTTGGGTAACAGATAAAATGGTGCGAGTGTTGAACATATATACTACCTGAATGGCGCCACAAAGTCGCTTCCCACACAAAAATGCCATAAGAACACCATAAGAAATATGCCATAAGAAATGTTTGCATTTCGAGATAATGAACCTAGCTCATTCTTTATGATTAACCCATAATATTTCCTCTTCAGAAAGAAAGACTTCACTAATCATTGCAAGAGGAAATAAATCTTTAGAGAAGAAGCCGTATTTCTCTATGCAGCAGATTTCAATTTTTTTTTCTAGCAAATTCATTGATTTAATAGTTTTACGTTTTCTTAAAGAGCTCAACGTTGGCAAAGGAATAGTCTATGACTTTAGAGTTGTTGGGAACGACGCCTTGGGCTTTAAAACCACAAAGAAACGGCTATTTTTAAATATCTTTTTTATAACATTTTTTATTATTTCATTTTCTCCTTTTCATATCGTTTTTTATATCAAAAATATAGATGCATAAAATCCTTCGGCCACAAAAAATGATATCATTAAGTGGTCGCTATCGACAATATTTTTAGTTCTATAGAACTAATAGAAATGGCTCTTAACGCTAAATCACCATTAAAGAAGGATTGCCACTATCATATGTACAGTACTATTTTGTTTATTTGTTTTTATTTTATATAATTTTATTGTTTTTATTATTTATTTTTAGACTAGTTACTAATGTAACTAATGTGCCCCATGGCAAATATATACTCGATTACACACTTTTAAAAAATAATATAAAACGAAAAAATGGCAAAATAGGAAACTGTTTTTTTTTGTAATAAATCAATAAAAATAATTTTAAAAAATATGGTCAATTAAATGATATTTTTTTGCTCACTATAAATAATAATCCTGTTTCTAAGTGGCGAATGAGAAAAAATTACAACACATTAGTTGTGTAATAAGTAAAATATATGCAACAAACTTAAAGTAGTCTCATTTATCTGTTTTGCAACGCAAAAAAACCTAACTATCTATCTGAGACGTGCTCTCAATCTGTCTCACATCTTTTTTATTTATTTGTTTTTTTTAAAGAAAAAAAATGACTTACTTTAGTGAAATGACGACATTAGTGCCATTATTATTATTATTTATTTTTGATTGCCTGTGTTTTGTTCTTTTGATTGCATCTGATGATATAAAATAATATTATGGATCTTCATATTGGTGTGTGCATATATATGTATTTCAAAAATGTACATCAGCTCTGACAAAGTATATATGTACATATATATGACGTGAGGATGGTTGAGTAAAGAGAGCAACCAAAATATAGGTTGTAGACATATATATATATATAATTGAATTGACAGGATGTCAAAGCCCTTTCCTTATCTCATGTACCTTTTACTGCATTCGAGGCAAAGTAAATAAATGAATGACAATTCTAAGTGAAAATATTTTGGAATTTTTTATTATTAATAGAAAGAAAAGCTTGTTAATAGCATTGAAAAGAATTTAATTTTTTTGTCCAATAGAATAAATTTGATAAAATTTATTATAAGTTTAAGAGATGTACTAAATAATATATATTTTTCTAAAAGAAAACGGCATTACTTTTTTTGATAATTTTGGAGATTCTTTTAAAAAAACGTCGTCACTTTTTTTTGAAGATTATTTCTAAAAAAAAGTCGTCACTTCTTTTTTGGAAATTCTTTTATAAAAAAACGTCGTCACTTTTTTTAGAAGATTATTTTCTATAAAAAGTCGTCACTTCAGAATGTCGAAGGATTGAAAATATATATTAAGTCCTGGCCCGGTTTTGACCCGGCCCGGCTTGAAAAATTTAAATCCCGTCCCGGGTCCCCGTGAAAAAAGGTTGTCCCGGACGTTTCCTGATATATATATATATATATACGAGGTATGATTGAAAAGTATCCGACTTTTGGTTTTATTGGTCAAACGAACACAGCTATGGGGGCGGGACTTGCTGTGTGGTTGGGAGCATGACTACTGCGCATGCTCATTTTTTTCTACAGCTCCAATACAAGTCAGTCGGCGTCAGGCCATTCATGATTGAACAGGTGCAAGTGAGTGTCGTCGGATTTTATTTTCTTTAAAATGTCAGAAAAAGTCGAACAGCGTTATTGCATAAAATTTTGTTTTAATCTTGGTGATTCGCAAGTGGAAACAATTCGCAAGATTAAAAAAGTGTTTTGGAAATGAAGCGATGGGCACCACACAGATAAAGGAGTGGTACAACCGCTTCAAAGATGGCCGCTTGTCAGTTGAAAGTGAACCACGCTCAGGGAGGCCCTCAACATCGAAAAACGATGCCATCATTGATCAAGTGAGGAACCTGGTGATGCAGAACCGCCGAATCACGATCAGAGAACTTGTAGACGAGGTGAATATTAGTTTTGGTTCCATTCAATCAATTTTTGCTGTTCGACTTTTTATGACATTTTAAAGAAAATAAAATCCGACGACACTCACTTGCACCTGTTCAATCATGAATGGCCTGACGCCGACTGACTTGAATTGGAGCTGTAGAAAAAAATGAGCATGCGCAGTAGTCATGCTCCCAACCACACAGCAAGTCCGCCCCCATAGATGTGTTCGTTTGACCAATAAAACCAAAAGTCGGATACTTTTTGATCATACCTCGTATATATATATATATATATATATATATATATATATATATATATATATATATATATATGTATTTATATATCTATATATATATATATATATATATATATATATAATGAGAAATTCTAAAAAAGTACATCTGGATAGATAACTAAAAACATCAATGAACCTCTTAGTTCATCATCACTGTCCAAATAAAAATAATATATAAAAGGGGAAAAACCATGACGGATGAAACTATTTTGTATTCAATAGAGACGGCGATGCATTCTTATAATCCTCTTGATGACGTCCCTATAGTATTTTTAACTGTTTGAAAAAAAATATGAGGCCCATTTCTATGTTGAAATTCCCTCAAGTCAGGAATTTTGACCTAAAAATCCAGATATTTAAACCTTATATATATATACATAAATTTTATACATTTTAACATTTGAAAATTTCAGGTTTATATAAATTAAAACAATTAATATTGTTTATTAAATATATTTTTTATAATAAAGTTACTACTTTCAGAGGGAGCGCAAGTTTGAATTCACAATCTTTCGACTCTGACAATAACCACTTTATGATCTTCTATGAGTCCAACTTGCGTGTTCAACTCTCAATGTTGGGGCGCAGGTTCGAATCCCGAGAGGGGATGGCCAATCTTGGTCTACCTCATCGATAAGATCCTAGTTCGATAGACTAATTTTAATTGCTATAATGATTATTTATAAAAAAATCTTCCATGAGTCCAAACCTGGTTTTGCTAGGAAGAAATCGTCGTCCTATTTCTAAATATTCAATATCCAATGTTAATAACATTACTTTTATGAACGTTACTTTATATATATATAACCCAATGTGAAGTAGGCTAAATTGCTTACATGGATTCCCATCCCCCAATTTGATCATTTCCCTTGTCATGATCGTTATTATTACTATTTTCATTATTGAATGGCTTTTTCCATTCACGAATTCAACCACAAAAAAGATACATATCTCTGTGTTCTCATTTTATTTATAAATATTAAAGAGGAAGAAAAATAACATGAGGGGTTTGTTCTTTTTGCTTTTTCCTCCTGCAAAGCGAATACTTTTGCCCTTATCTCAGTCAATTTCATGCATTAGGAATCTAATGATTTTTCTATGTATATATTTTACCTATTATGATTATATGAGGTATATGAGAAAAATATAGGAAAAGAAGAAGATACTAACGTTATGCAACCAAATGCTATGTTTTGTTATGTTGTTGTGTTCCTTGTCTTAAATTGTAAATGGTAATTGATTAATAGGATAAGTTTTAATAACATAAAAGGATTCCTTTTTGCAACAGTTCATCATAAAATATGTACAAAGAGATATATAAAACAGATGCTAATAAGTAAAAAATACGACATATAAACATTATAGTTCATAATTTTAGCAACTTACATGAACATACACATTAACTCCTCCAAAAGTAATAATTAAACTATGAAAGCATAAACACTAAAAGCGAAGTGTAAAAGGTCATTTAATTTTGTTTTAATTTCTTTAAAAGTGATTTTAAGGCATCTCTTAAGACGATGGAACGGGAAGGGACATATTTTACAAAATCGCCAGTTAGCGTCCATGAGTGTCCGTGACCGAAGGGATCCGGAGGTCCATATTTGGCGGATATACATATTGTCCTTATTTAAGGATTCCTTGTTTTGGAGGTGTTTTATATTTACAGCTTGGCCTATTTGGATACAACATTGTTCCAAATAGTACTTTCGGAGTGAGTCCAAGTCTCGAATACAATGTATTATTTTATACACAAGTCCCCATTCGAGTCCAGACTCCGATATTCATTATGATTGAGTCCAAATTAGTCTAATATTTCTAAATTTTTTCATGTGGAGTCAGAACACAAATAATGAACTTGTCTTGAAGCGATCAGGTCTAATCAATAAGTGTGGTTTTATATTCTCCAAAAACATAATAGTATAAGAGAATAGACAACAAGGGTAATCGGTGAATCCTGTACATTAGCGACGAGGTCATTTCAATCCTGCCGATGACATTGATGAAGATTTCCTGAAGCTACACCTTGGCCTCTTGCACAACAAACGGGGATACTGAGCACCAACCTATTTATTAGGTTGTGTTTTACAAGGGAGAGATCAAAATTGTACATTCTATACTGTCTGAGAGCAAACAGTGACCTTTAATCCGTTTACTGCGTAGATATATAAAGATATGGAGAGCTTATTCCTTCATAGCATAGAAACATCGTATTCAGCTGTTTACCATACCTATAAACAAAGTAATTTGTACTTCGTGTCGTAAGTTCATCATATAGATATAAAAAAATGTTTATATTGGGCAAAATGACGTCCAATAAGCTCTCTATATTTGTATATCTCTATGGTATACTGTGATATTTTATCTTTAAAAAAACAAAAGAAAAAGAGTCAGTGTGATCATCAATTCATTAACGTCTTATTTTAAAATCAAATATTCTTAGGTTGACCCATGATATCAATTATATCAAAATAAAATTGTATCAATTAAAATGTAAATCAGCTCCCTAATTAGCACATAATACAACAATAAACGTAAAGAATATATAGACTAATCAAACGGATACAGCTTTCAATGTAAAAAAATATTTTAATTTCGTTTGAAGTTTTTTTAAGGTATTATTGAACGTCCATTGTTTGGAATATTTTGTTTGTGTTCTTTTAGCAGTCCTGATTATTTAATATACCTAATATATATGCAATGTATGCATGTCCTTATACATTTTTATAAATATTACAGAAAGATTTACAGCGTTTTCCAAGACCATTTTTTCTTCTTCTCCTTCTAGTGAAATCACAATGAAAATGTTTCTTTGAGCACCTTTCAAAATACCAATATTTTAACGCCAACTGATTGAAATTTAATTGTTATTATGCACCCAAAAAAATCTTGGGGGGGGGGGAGATTGATAGCGGTAGAAGACTGTTTTAACGGAACATTTTGATGGTCTTCAGTATTCTGTCAGTATGGCAATTCAGGGCCACTGGCTCACTTTCAGCCCTGGACATCCTGTCAGGGAAAGGAAAAAATGAGGATTTTATCAATTTATATCCTCTTAAGCCGAATATTTACTTAAAATAAATCAACAAAACCATTCTTAAAACAATCTAATATATACGAAAATATGCTTTCATATATATATCATAGGAAGTATGATTTTTTCAATCAGAACAGGTAAAGCATTATCTATAAAATTTTCAAATTATCAAACTAGTGATCTTTATTTCACTCCAAGTTATTTGATAAAATTCTACGCTTCATTCCCAGAAAAGAATACAAAACAATGGGCCCGCTTCTCTCTGAGTGACTGAGCCCTTCTACTTCGAATATATATTATTTAAAATGTTTTTTTTTCACAGTTCATGGAATATACAATAACTAAAGTATAAGGTATATTATAAGATGATAATGCGTACAAATACATTATTAAACATTATAGTTTAAAATTTTAGCATCTTAGCTGACAATCTTAAAAAATATATCAATTAAAGCATATAAAACCGAAATCACAAAAATAAACGAAAAAAACCATAAAATTATTAAAAAGTATTTTTGTAGTTTTCTAAATTTCTTTAAAAGTTTATTTATGGCGTCATTATAAAACATAGGGACCGGAAGTATCGGATTCATCATCAGCGGTTAGTGTCTACAAACCACCAAAGACGGAAGGAATTTGAGGAGGTCCAAAGCGGCGTACTCGCCGCAACATTTTGAATAATATTCATCTACCTTATTAAAGTGTTCTTCACAATCCGTTTATATATATTTTTTATTATCAGCTAACTTTAAAAATGGGGTTCTTCTTAAAGGATACAAAAAAGACTATTAATCCAGACATCAGTTAAGGAAAACTATTTATTTGATTTAATCCTAATAATTTGGTCTACGATTTTTTTCTAAGCCAAGAAGCCCATTTCCGACAACATGAAAGTGTATTAAAAATATGCACTTGTCCATTCAATGCACAGACTTGTTTGTTTGTTTGTTTAGCTCCTAGATCAGCCCCACCACACCGGAACTCAATCCGGTCTCAGCCGGTAATAAACTGTGTAGTTGCTAACCTTTATTGCAAAATAAATAAATAAAAAGTAAAAAGTAAGGCTGATCATAAAATAGAAGAAGTTGAAAAAAATACTTTCTTATTTTTTCCGAATATTTGCTTAAGAAGATCATTTCGACTTGCAAATAACAACAATGCATGTACATGAGTGCCATCATCATCATAATCAACTTTTGTAGATATCCTTTTTTTTGTTTACTTTTCTCGTCGTCTTCATATATATATATATATACTTTTTTTTCTCACTTTTCTCATAAGAACGACGGCTAACATCAATACTATGTAGTACTTTAAATACGTGCATTGAATCTCATTATTCTATTCAAGAACTGAATCTTTTGTTGACAACATTCTTCTCTTTTTCCTTTTCTTTTCTCACTCTATTATAAGCCAAGGTGGGTCAACTTTTGTTACTCTATATAACCTCCTTCAGGTTTTTTGCATTGCTTGTCTAAATTTATGAACTGCAAGAGTCGCCGACCATTATAATAAATGGATATTCTACGAAGGATAAACAAAAATGGCCTCTTAAAATGCTTATGTATAACTAAAATAGCTGCCCTAAATGGTGATCAAGCAAGTAATCTGTGGAATAGAAAAAAAGGTCGATCTAAAATGGATGCCATATGGTATGTTTTAAAAAAGTACTTCCTTACAACTACAATGTATCTGACTTTACCTTTTGTCATTCCTCTTTTTTTCTTCCTTAAGACCAGTACTTAACTCCTCAAGGGATAGTTACAAATTACTTCTCTTTGTTATTTCATCGACTTTCAAAATATTATTTCGACCAAAAAAAGGGAATTTTAAATGGCTCCCACAGTTTTTGGACACAGAGAAGGATCTTTTTCCTTTCTTTTATACAGTCTATTATGCTTCCAGAATGTAGTTAGGCCGATAAGTCTTGTGCATGCATAAAGAAAGAAAAAGCCCATGGTGGAGTATCTTCTAAGAGCCTTTTTGCTTTTGTATCAATTTAATCTATTTGCAATAAAGGTTAGCTCCTCGACAGTTTATTACCGGTGATACCGGATTGAGTTCCGGTGTGGTGGGGCTGATCTAGGAGCCAAACAAACAAGTCCTGTGCATTGAATGGACAAGTGCATATTTTCTAAATACCACTTTCATGTTGTCGGAAATGGGCTTCTTGGTTTACAAATTTATCGTAGACAAGATTTATAAGGAATTAAAATCAATAGTTTTCCTTACCTGATGTCTGGATAAGATATATTCATCTTTATTATGGATCATTATTGTTGTACTAAAGGAACTCAACTATTTTTGACAATGAGGGTGCTCAAATTGACCTTCTCGTAAGGAGAAGGCTATTTTGTGTCCTCAAAATTTGGGATTTCAAAAGAAGTTCTCGCAAACTTACTATGTAAATTATACATTTTACTATTTGGTTATCCATTTTCCCTGCTTTAAACGACTTGTAGGGATGATCCATTAATATATGCAATAAAATAAACATTATTTTTTCTCTGAGAATCAGCCATAATTTATGTATATAATTTAGCTGTCTACTCAAAAGGATCCGCAAAGGATCGATATCCGTTAGAAGAGTCAATGGGTCTCTTCTAAGGGTGAATCTCGTGTCTTGGAATGGATTTTTGCAACTATCATATTTGTTCTGACCTTGAATAATTGCTTTAACATTACTAAAAAGATATATATATTTATTTAAATAAGAAGATATATTTTTTCATATTCACAAATCTTTAATTAAAAAATAACTATTTATTTCAAATGAAATATATTATGCCTATTATATAATACATGTTTTTTTAACAGTCCACGGCTTGGGTAATAATTTTAATATAGAGCATCAGATGTATTAAATGGCTATTGAGGAGCACTTCCCTTGCTTTCATTTTTAATTTCCTTTTGCTAAAAAATTCGTCCATAGAGAAAATGAAAAATAGTAATGAGTTTTGAGTTAATAGAAAGGAAACTTGATTGTGGAAAATTAATGGCCATATATATATATATACATATATATAAGGCAAAAACGCAAGCCAGGCGCCTGAAAATGTGAGTAGTGCTTATGGCCCTGATTCTACAACAGCAATCACGCACAATTTTGGTTTCATCGATTCCGTTCCGATAATTTTGATGTCAAAGATGCACCACGCTCTAGAAGGTCAATTGTCGAACATATCGATAATATAATTGAAATCGTCCAGTCCGATCGTCGTATAAACACTGTTTCGATTGATCAGGAGCTAAACATTGCACAAAAACCGTTGAAACCACTTAAATAAGGCTGGATACAAAAGAAGCTCGATGTATGGCTGTCACACGAGTTAACACAAAAACCTCATAGACCGAATTTCCATCTGCGAATCTCTCCTGAATCGCAACCAAAATTGACCCATTTCTGAAGCGGATGGTTACTGGTGATGAAAAGTGGATCACTTACGACAACGTCAAGTGATAACGGTCGTGGTCGAATCCCGATGAAACGGCGCAAAAGGTGGCCAAATCAGGATTGACAGTCAGGAAGTTTTGCTGTGTGTTTGGTGGGATTGGCAGGGAATCATCGCCTATGAGCTGCTTCCCTACGGCCAAACTCTTAATTCTTAATATGGCGAATGATTTTACTAATAAAAAATTTCGCCTCAAAAGAAGTTTGTGAAAATCGACTGTCCAACTTTTTGCCAATAGGGTTTCTATGAGAGAAAATTACCTTCAAAATGGCAACAAGTTATCGAACAAAGCGGTGCATATTTGACCTAAATCAGATCATTTTAACTATGCTAAATAAACCTTCAATTTAATGCAAAAATAATGGATTTCTTTTTACTACACCTATTATATATATTATATATAATAATAATTATTATTATAACATGGGAATATGGTGTATGGACATATGAAATATTATGCATTGCATATTATACGAGTATATACGTATATATACATTAATACATCATTAAATTTATTAATTTTTAAAGACTTTATTGAGTTAGAGATATTACATATAACAATATATAAATAAACATTTTAGTTTAAAAATTAGATCTCTAATCTAAAGTCACACCAACTATTATAAAACAGAACATATCTAAAAAAACAAACACTAATTTCCACAAATATTGTCAAAAACAAGTAGGTATAGAAAAAAAAATTTTAACAATACATGATTTTTTATATAAAAAGATAGTTCAAATTAGTGTCTTGTTAAATTTTTTGTAAGCCCGTAAAATTCGCTGAAGAAATTGTAGATGCCCATTGGAACTGGGGGGGTAAAAACGCACCAGATCTCCTGCATACTTCCAAGGAATGTTGTCGGTACCAGGAATCCTAATTGCGAAAGCGTTGTATCGTGCTGCCGTAGAAATTGTAATTGCCTTGATGTCTTCGTTTTTGATCAATTCATTATCAGTCATCTTTTTAGCCAGATAACTCCGAATGCTGGACAAAGTTATGTCCAGAGTTCGGGTTTTTGATGGTGCCCTTTGTAGATTAATGGACAGTCCGAACAAAAGTATTGCCGTGATTATTTTACCATTAACTCCTTTCACGTTTAATCTTACAAACTCCCTTACGAAGTGGAGCATCGGACAATTGGCAAAAGCATGCACAACTGTATTAAACACTTGTCCACAGTCTTTACAAGGTGTGTTAAAAAACAAGCATCTCGCCGAAATCTGGAGTTGAGCGGTGAATCTTTTCTCGTCCTTAATCTTGGCGATGGAAGAAAAAATTCTCTTTCTCCAAGAGACAGGAAGTTTCAGCTCTTTTAAATAAGTATCACAAATTTCATTTGCTTCCTTTAATGTATTTGTAGCAAAGGACATCTTCAAATGCCATGGTATGGGAGGAAGATGATTCGAAGCAGCTCTTTTAATGGATATAAAAATCTACCACAGTTAAACACGGGCTCACGTTTGAGGTCGTGAATAGAAATAATTTCATTAGACAATGCTTTCCATTCCAGTTCCCCTGGTCCAGCGAGATTGGTAAAATAAAAAGGCTTTTTAAAATTTTGTCGAACTATGTCTACCGTTGAAGAGGATAAAAGAGAGGGGTGCCAGTCCAGAGGATCCTTTGTATTGTCGACAAAAATGCAGACTCTTCCCTCAATTTTCCGTTTGTAAACTCTGTCCCAAACATCAGTAAAAAATATCCTGGACTTGAAGTGAAGACAGCTCGCCATTCCTGATCTGGGTGAACCGTTAAGTCTACTATAAGCTTTTGATAAATTAGTGGTAATATTCTGGCGAGTAAAGACAGACCACCCCCGATATGTGACCTGGGTCTCTTCAAAGAAGGCAAATAGCTTTTATGAAATAGCACATTCAGCCAGGCATTTTCTTCCGAGATCGCTTTTTCTGCAAGCCAAGAGATAGAAGCAGCTTTATATAGGACAGTAGGAACAATGTGATCGTTGTAAAGGTCAATCCTTTTTTGTAGACTAAATTTCTTGCCTCCTTGGAGGCTGATATAGAGTTGCTTTTGCAACTTTGTCCAGTTGACCTCCGACGCTCCTCGAGAAGTCCACATAATTCCTAAAACTTCTATTGTTTCCCGTACAGAGCAACCGGCAATTGTTTCCCTGCAATGAGGATTCCATATCCCCATAGGAAGAATTAAAGTTTTTTATGGTTGATTTCCAGCCCAGACCTCTTTTGATATTTCCTAAAGAAATTTAAGATGACCTCAATCCGCTTGCATAATTGTTTTTCTGACTTGGCCTCCAACATTAATGTAACGTCATCGGCGTACATATCTAAAATGTGTTTACTAGAGCCAAAATCGACTCCAAAGCCCCTAAACTTTTTATTTATTGCGTTACTAAGATCCACGATACTCCCAACAAACAAAAGAGGTGACATGGGGCATCCCTGACGACAACTCTTCTTTAAAGCAATAGGGTCACTCTCTTTCATTCCCATAGAGATAGTTGACGAGCCATTATATAGAAGAGCTCTAATGGGATTCAAAAACTCCTTTGGAATATATTTTTTCATAGTTTTAAAAATATGTTGATGGCTGATAGTATCAAATGCTTTTTTGAAGTCGATTGCAATGATGGCTCCATAACTTTTTTTCCTATTGAGCACCTCTATAGCTGTTTCAATGTTTCGTGACACATCATAAATTTTTCTTCCTCTGAGGAATCCTTTTTGTTCAATTCCTATTTTGGAGTTTAATATAGGCTCAACTTTTTTGGCTAAAACTCCAGCCAGAATTCTGTAGCTTTCGTTTAATATAGTGATTGGGCGCCAATTATTAATGTCCGTAGCAACCCCCTTTTTAGGGATTAAGGTGATTCTTCCTTTTGTAATTGATTTTGGAAGTTTGCCGTAAATTTCCATCGATTTCCCCAATTCCACCAGGTATGGAACAACTTCGTCCATGCATTTTGTATATACTAAACCCCTGACACCATCGGGTCCTGAAGCTTTTCCGTTTTGAAAATGTTTTTTATTATAATGCGAAACAGAATCTTCCGTAAAAATCATCTGTTTTCCCTTCCTGGGCCGAGGAAAGTGATTCCTTTCTCCGCCAACAAGTTTTTGGAATCGCTGATGGAAGTGTTTTAGGATCGCACTTGGGTCTGTAATTGATTTCCCATCTACGATGATTTTTTTAATTAATGATGTAGAACGGTATTTCCTGGTCATGTTTTTAAATCCTTTGGATGTCGTATTTTCTCTTTCAATCCTTTGCTTAAAATCCAATTCCGCTATTTCAGATACTCGAAAAAGGTTAGTGTATCGGCTGCGATGGTTCGTGTAAAAAGTGGGGCCTGGTTTAACAAATCTTCAAGGCTTTTATGAAAAATTGCTTCTTTTCTTCTCTTTTGGCGCCCAAAATGTAAAGATGTTGATTTGACAACGTGAGATAAAATATAAGCCAATTTCTTTTGGTTAAAAAGAGTTGTTAAAATTTTGCTTAAAACTGATTTGAAGTTTATTTATAAATTATCATCCACTCCCATCCACCTTGAATGCTAAAACGCTTTTTGGGCTGCTTATGGATAAAATCAATTTCAATCATCTTATGATCAGATGCAGGATGAGGTCGGTAACATGCTTTATTCGTCATGGATCGAATGGAGGCTGAAGCCAGAGCCAAATCAATTCGTGAAGACCTGCTGCCACATCTCCACGAAACCTTGTCTTCTGGACTATATATTTTAACAAGATAGTTGATTCAATGAAACACATCTAACTTGTGAGATTGAGAATAAGTAAGATGACAGATAGAGGGTGTCCGATTATATATGCTCGACCACCCCCCCAACCTATCTTTATCATTTGATATG
>CP045906.1:521209-554321 GCA_013387185.1 Caligus rogercresseyi
CTCGGCCAGTAGGTGAATGGTTTTGGGATACATTTTTTTAAATTGCCGGCAGTAATTATTATAAAGCCTTTCCAAGCCAAAGGATCAGCAAATTGAATCTCTCTGTTATTTATATGCCTCGTATTTATTCATGCA
Source organism: Caligus rogercresseyi (assembly GCA_013387185.1). Lineage (NCBI taxonomy): Eukaryota > Metazoa > Arthropoda > Copepoda > Siphonostomatoida > Caligidae > Caligus > Caligus rogercresseyi. Next base: position 521,345 of record CP045906.1, read on the forward strand.
CAAGAAGGTACAATTGGAAACCATCCGATAAAAATTTAGACAATAATCACCGTTTTCCATCTTCATTTTTAGAGGGTAATAATAACCATTATTATACATTATGAAACCATATTTGTAGAAGTATTGGTAAAGCGTTTCTTCACTCTTCTCAATGATAAATCACGTCAGAAGCATAAGACCCCGGTATCATTAATTCGAGATCGCTTGAGCTTGTAATTTAACACCCGTGAATTGCAAGTCATTATTCCAACATTGTCATGCATTTTCTAACCAACCATTGCGACTTTTTTTCTTTGATAGTTGGATATATTGACAAGCACACTACATATTTAGGCAAAAATATATTCCCATGTATTTAAGCCTTACTTTACTCATTGCCGCGTTATTGACATTTTCAGTACAAAAAACAAGGATGCCTTTAAATTTACGCACACTCAACTATAAAAAAATCAGATGGCAGCTAAATTGTGAAGATTCACTTATCTTATGATGAAAGCATTCCTAATTTTCTTGTGGAGGTTTTTTAAAAATTTAGTCACAATTAGATTGATAAGAGAAAAGTAGTCTTTTAAGGATTCGCATGAAAATGGTTCAAGACCACTTGGTGTTGATTGGATTGATATTCGATGATGTTTACACCCCAACATAATTTTGGATAACTTATTTCAAAATAAAGCTGCTTTTTTAAATTGTAATTATTTTTTTTTTTTTATTTTTTTTTTTTTTTAATAAATAAAAACATTCGTTTTATTCTCTCACGTTAAAATATTACAATAAAAATATCATCTAAAATATGTATCAAATAGTATAATTATGTTAAGAATGTCATATAAAACACCTTAAAGACATGTCTTTAAAAGATCAAATATAAACAATATAAGCCATCAATAATAAACAGTTTTTCTTGATACGCTTCTTATCCGTCAACGGTTAGTGACGTATTGCTTGTTGTGTTAAGACTTCAGGCGTCATGAGTGAGGAGTGTTTGAAGTTTTTCCTCTGAGGAGCTGTCGAATTCCCTCGTTGCGAACCCCACGAGTCCAACAACCAAGCGTCCTTTCCCGTCTTCTCAGAGCATCCACCATCGACTGAAGCTTGACGAGGCCCCGTGAGACAATCCGCTCCCTAATATTTTATATATCTTTATCTTTCCACCAATCACGTTGAGAAAAAGATCCCCGTTTGTTATTCTTTGTCACTTTATTCTAAATATTATTACCACTCATTTTCTCTTCACCAATCACTATTGAGAAAAAAATCCACAATTGTTATCCTTAGTGCTGTTATTTCTTTTTCGAATGATACCCGTTTCTTTTATCTTCACCAATCATGATCCAGAAGACTGCCTCTCTCTCTCTTCCTCTAGACAACAATATACCAAATAGATACAGCTGCTTTGGGACAATTCTACCATTTACTATTTTTCATTGACTATTATAATTATTATTTGAGAGAAAGAAACATTTTTGAATCCTTTTTTCTCTCCCATCTACAGAGTCATGATAGAAATCATTTTGATATCTCTGTAGTTTTTTTTCAAACCACACACAATCACAGAGATATAACATGTATTCACACATACACAAAGACGACAACAACAACCCGCCCACCACCACCTCTATGGTGTACACTTTACTAGTGCTAAAGTTCGACACGGGAAGCCAACGGGAGCACCTACTAACATCCAAATAAAACAGTGTCTGATAGATAAAGAGAGAAACAAAACATAAAAAATACCTGAGATAAAACGAAGGGGAGAAAAATATAATAATAATTCTTTTATTGTTATTTCTTGTTGTTCATAACTTGTTATTATTATTATTATTTTGTTGTTCTTGTTGTTGCCTTCTCATATAATAAATAAGTGGCAAACAATGATTTATATGCCCTTAATAGAACAAAGAACCTATTAACTTTTCATCAAATGCCTAAATAAAGGTATAATTATATATTTTTTTTTTAATGTGCAAAAGGATTACTTTATTTTCAATTATGATCAACGTTTAATGACGAATATAAAAATTATACTAAGTAATTTCATTATGGAACATTAGGCGAAGCAGTCATTGGAGAGAATAAACTACTTAGAGACTATTAGAGCTGAAACTCTTTTTTTTTAAGATGACTTTTGAAATTCTTTTCAGGAAAAGCAACTATTTATATATATATATATATTTTTTTTTTTGAAGTACGTTTATTGTGAGTCTCAATCATCAAAAATATATTTTGTCTTAGTTACATATAAAATATAACTAACAGTTTGCAAAATAACTTTTTATCAAGGAGGAAGAAGAGATGATGGGCAATTCATTGACAGGGGCATATCGGCTTGTCTCCGACGCCCTATAAGAAAACTTTACTGCGTTAACTTGCAGCTAATAGCCTATTTAGTGTAGAATGTCTTGTATTTCATGCCTTTTAGAAGCTTTATAGATGAATTGTTTGGGGGCATGGTGATAATGTATTTATTTGTCTAGCTTATATATATATATATATCAGAAAACGACCGGGACACCTTTTTTTCGCCGGGATCCGTGCCGGGCCAGGAATTAAATTTTTCAAGCCGGGCGGGGCATAATATATATATTTTCGTTCCTTCGACATTCTGAAGTGAAGAAACAGAATTTTCAAAAAAGTGATGACGCTTTTTTAGAAAGGAATCTTCAAAAAGAGTACCACGTTTTTTTAGAAAAGAATCTCCAAAAAAGGAGACGACGGGTTTTTTTTAGAAAATAATTTCCAAAAAGTTTCTGAAGTTATGATTTTTTAAACTTTTTGGCAAACGAAATATTGAAAAAATATTGATGTCCCGGCCCGGTGTATAAAAAAACCCAGGACACGGGGCCGGGACGCTCAAAAACAGCCGGGTATTTTTTAAGTTGCTAACATAGTTTTCCTTCTTTCTCTATGTTTGATAGCCGTAATCCATTTATCGTCATCTTTAACATTACAAAGAATGAATAAGTACCCAAAGTATGCGTTGTTGCTTAATTAAATTCATATAAATAAATAATAAAGAAGGAGTCTCTGTAAAGGATTCGCAAAAGATATGAACAAAGAAGACCCAACTTATGTTCTTAAGGATAATAATATTCTTAATTGATGTTCAATCCTAAACAGCCGCCATTGAAATGATACTTACATAATACAAAATACCAACTGCTTATTTATTATTCACTCTCCGTTTTTGTTATCACGTTATAGAAAATGACCCCCATTTGTTATTCTTTAGCAATTGAGACTGATACTATGAAGTATAGGTTGTGATCCATATCGGGTGAGTGGGATTTCATATTATATATAAAGCTCACTAACTCCCTCTATAACACCCCTTGCTTCGTATTCAAGAAGCTCCCTCTTATGTAGGGCATCAAGGGAGAAGTGAGGGGGGGGGGAGAAAAGAAAAATGGCGTCCAATAAGGGGTTGCAATAAGGGACTTGATGGTTATTGTTTTTACGCCTTTCTTGAAGTAGGAATGTTAGGGAGGTAGAGTGAAGGAAGAAGAAGAATCTCTTGCCCTCCTTCTTCTTTTACCTGAAGGAAAAGAAAGGTGTGTGTGTGTGTTGCCTAAGAAGTAGTGCTTTGAAGTTAGTGCACACTCTTTACTGCTACCTCTGACGACTACTACTTCTACTACTTACCCTTGACGCAGACAAAAACAGGTAAGAGAGAGAGAGAGAGAGGGATCCTTAATTCAATTGCCTCGTCAAGCTTAAAAAGAAAGAAATCCATTCAATGTATGGCCTCTTCTTCAGAAAGTAAGACGACGCCACTGCCTAGTCTACATACAACCATCCACTAGTTTTTGTCCTCCTCCTCCTTCCTCTCTCGGGATTATTTTGATTACTCACTCAGGAATTGGATCTCAACAACATCCATACAAAAAAAAAAGTGTTGTTTATACTTCTTTTTAAAGAATTTGCTACTGAGATAATACTTTTGTACTTTAGCACACATCATTTGTAGAGCTCTTAAGAATGTTTTTGTATAACCATCTTTAAACTTAACTCAACAGCACTTTACGATTGAGAAGTCTTTTGATTATTTTATTTCTCCATTTTATGTTTGCTAATATATCAAAGTGTTTCTACAACCAAAGAGTGCTGCAGTAAGTAGCATAGTTTAATAAAGTTTAGAGCAGTTCTAACTCACCATTTTAGGATATCAAGGCTAAGCACTGGAACTTATTTCGGTATCAGTCGGTAGAAGTATAGCTAAGTGTTTTATAATATATATAAATATATGTATATATATATTTAAATAAATAAATAAATATATATATATATATATATATAGATAGATAGGATATATATAATATATAATATATATATACATCTATATTTATTATATTTATATATATGTACATATATATATATTTATATACATACGTATATATATTGGAACTTATTTCGGTATCAGTCGGTAGAAGTATATCTAAGTGTTTTAAAATATATATAATATATATATATAATATATTAAATAAATCAATAAATATATATAATATATTTATCTATCTATATTATATATATATTACATATATATATATATATATATTAATAGTATATATATAAAATATATATAATATATTATTTATATATATATATATATATATATATATTATATCATACGTATATATATATATGAATAAAAGTTCCAATTTTTATTTGATTGTCATACAATTATCTTTCTATTTCAGATTAGACTTCTATATTGTGATGCCTAAAATATTTTAGTGAATTATTTTATTGACCAAGGGAGCATTACACTAAAAAAATGTATGATTCCATTAGCTGATGGCATCTACTTTATGTTTCGGCCATTTTTCTATACGTCAATACTATAAAAATATCACCAAACCAGTTCTTATTTATTATGGTCTGAGTAATATTCAAATACTCCTATAAAAAAACTTCTAATTTCTAATTGTGAAGTATTCAGCTCAAGTATTGAATATTGTAGACATTCACAAATACAATAATAAGATATTGTGGGCTATATTTTAAATAAACAACCACCATTTTTCGTTCACCACATATTGCATGTTTGATCTAATAAATTTGGTTATTGCTAATTACACATATAAACTATGGGGAATTAGGATTAGACATTCAATTTGCAAAATAAAATATATATGATTAAATATGTTCATATTCATACACTTGAACGATGATGATAAGCCAGATAATTTAGTGGCTTTACATATGAAGCAGCAGTAATACGAATATAATGTCATTGCTTATAACTATAATATTTTATAGGTAACGGCCACCAACAGACATCAACGTCATGTGATTTCAATAAGGCTAATTTATCGACAACAACTACTACATATATCAAGTCTCTTCTATTTCACTCATCTAATCTTTCATGATAAAAAAGCGCAAGTGGACCTGTTAGTTTTTTTATGAGGATACAGTTCATATATATATATATACAAATAAAAATATATATTAGATATCCTAAATACGTAAGATTAAGTCAAATCATATAATGTTTGTCTGGAATGTTTTTTAAATATGATATTAATGTCTAAAGATTCCAATGTATAAGGCAAAATAAGAATATTATTTGTTTGAAATTTATCCATTTCTTGAGCTCTTTAGACGCCTTTAACTGTGGAAACGTAATAAATAAAGTAATTGAAAGTAAAGATTATTGATATATCATAAATAGATTATACATATATATATATATATATATTAATATATATATATATATATATATATATATAGTGTATATATATATGTTATATATATAAGCAATATATATATACATGTATTATATATATGTGTTGTATATATATTATATATATATCTATATATATATATATATATATATATATATATATATATATATATATATATATCTATATATATATACTTATATATATTATATATTGGTGAAGCGAAACCAAGACTCAAATTAGATAAAACCCATCCATCAATAACAAATAAATTTAATTCAGCTATTATACAATTAGACAAAATATAAAAGTATGTATCCACAAATTAATTATATACATAGGCATTTAAATCAATAGATTTATTGTTTAATTATTCATATGTATCCATGAGCTAAAACATTTAAATATAGATAAAGATATACCTTTCACAACAACAAAGACTTATGTATCAATGCTTTGAAATGCAATAAAGCCTTTCTTGTATTCAGCAATTTGTGTTTATGTATTATTGTAGTATTGTTGTTGTATTACAAAGAAGAAAAATACAATAAGGAAAGGAGGGGGAAGAAGCCAATGGTTGTGTGTGTGTACATGTTATATAGAGACCAGAGAGAGAGAGAGTATCAATATTGTGACTTTGGAGCGCTCTTCACGCGCTCTTTATCTCCGCTCATTCAGCTCCCCGGCGACTTTTTCTATCTTCTTACCTTTATATATATATATATATAGGGTTGAAAAGGCGGCGGGGATTTCCTTCTATAATAAGCGAGTCGAATTTCATAATGAGGCATTAACGTGTGACCATTTCACAGCCAGTCATGACCAATATAATAACCATGATAATCATGATACTTTATTGTGTGGTCTGTGATTATTTATAAAACGGAAGAAAAAACTTTTTTTAAAACTTGTTAAATGGAAAAAAAAAACTATATATATATAAAGAACCAGAATAAATAATCTCTCAAACTCTCTCTTCGACCAATGGATGTCTTTACTGTTACATGAAGATTGCATAATGTATAAGAATAAGATAGGTGGTATTTTAATGATTTACAATCATTAACTAATGTAAAATATAAATAATTTTTCTATGCTTTGAATTAAGTGGGTTTTCTATATTTAATAAGAATTTTGTGAAATGTATATTAGGCAAAATATTATTGCATCTCTAATGAAGTGTCATTTTTGCTCAAAATGCCGTGCAATTATTTCGGGGTTTATACTTTTTGGAAGTGACAACTTTTAACACCTAACTAATTAATTGAACGACTACAAGTATCTTGTATATATTTGCTATACATTTTTTTTCCATATTGGTTCGATAGAATTGCTTCCAACAGGATATTAATAAGATTATATTATGTACATTTAAATATATATATATATATATAATTGTTTTCAAGAATAAAAGGAGATAACTAATCAAAAGATATGATATCTTAGTTTTACTCTCGTAAGAAAAGTTTAAATAACGTACTCGAGACCAATAGACAGTAGAAGCCATATTTTTTTCTTATAGATTCCTGCTGCTTAATGAATGGTATTTTTTTTTCATGTACTCTTTTTAAGTCTTTGCAACAGTAAATGATGTACATCCCCTTTTCCTATCAAAGCTCAGCCCATAAAACCTAAGATAAACTTCACTTTTTAAAATACTACTGCAAGACTCCAATCGTTCTATGATTAACACATTATATTTTCAACTTAGAATGAGAGTGATAAGCGTGTGTTAAATATATATTTAACTAAGTATACAGTCCCCTCAAAGTAGTGTTGATTGATTGTATGTACAAGTCATCAGCTATACTGGAGACAAAATCAGATAGTACCTCGATGGATATCGTGAAGCTCCAGACAGTAATATAAAATGTAAGTAAACATTTACAAAATGGACTTTAATGTCTTCAAGTGGCCAGTTTCTATAACTAATGCACAAGCTATAAAGAATCATTTGTATAGCTGGAACGCAGTACGCGTCCACAAAACGGGGATTTCATTGAACCCACAAAGGTTTCTAAACCAGATTTCGGGTATTTTAGTGGAGTTTAAAATAGGTTTGGAGTCGAAAACCTATTTACCAGTAAAAATCCTCTTCCAGGAACGCAATGAATCCTAGAATAAGACTGTGCTTGCAAAGAATAAAACTATAATGAAAGTAACCAATTTGTTTCCAAATGAGGTTAGAATCCATTTACAAAATAAATAAAATGTTAGTTGGTTCTTATAAAAAATTCGTAGTATAAGCGCTGAATAGAATAATAAACATTATATTAAAAAAATTACACAAATATGAAAATATCAATAAAATATATGCAATATTTGGCCCAAAAAATTAGTATACTATAAAAAAACCAATTAAATAATATTTTAAATATATATAAAAAGTTTTCATAGACATACTTTTTCCTTTTAGAATGATTTTATTTACTTAAAAAATTGCTAATATGTAAAAATAATCATGGTAGTTTAAAATTTAATCGCTCAATATATAAGTTGAATTCATTATTACTGACAAAAATGCATATTTGTGCATTTTATGCATTATCCTCAGCTTCAATGCTCGATTTTTTCTATTTGGTTCGATAGAATGGTATCCGCTGTTATAAGAATAAGCATTGTAGCATTAAAAATAGTCCATCGAACCTAGAATATTTTCCAAAATTGAAGACAAAAAGATCGAACCTGCACCCTCGAAAGTCGATCACGCTTCAACTGAGCCATCGTGATCCTAAAAAGCCATTCACACAACTTGTCTTTCTTGTAAAACTATGAATACAAAAATAACACTTAAATTATGCTCATTTATTCAAAATAATACACAAATAACGCTTAAATATGCACAGTTATTGAAAATAATACACAAATAACGTTAAATTATGCATCATTTATTAATAATAAATCTTCTGATATTCTAATCAAATATGAATATAAAAAAAAGAAAAAACCACTGATTACAATCACTTAAAAATTCAATTCAAATCAAGTGTTTAACCCAATAAGTATTCTTCCAGAGTAGCCTTTAAACCCATCAAAGAATGAGACCCTCAATCATGAGTGCCTCTAAGAAAGAACCACTTTGAAGGTGTTCTTCTTCTTCAAAATATGTATTTATTTATTAAAAAGGAGGCAAATAACAACAATAAAAACAAGTAATGCAAACCAAATCTATTTAGTAAGAAGAATAATTAATTATATTGCGGTAAATCAGGTCAGGCCATAAAATATACATCTATTTATACTCCAAGAGAGAGTAGTAATCTCTGGTAGTGTGAAAAATAAAAGATAAGAATCTTTTTGGCGGAAGATTCCTTTATGAGTATTTTTATGTATGCTGGCTAGTTGGCTGGCTGGCTTAGGGGTCTTCTGAATAATTGCAATCCAAGGTAGAAAGAAATAAGGAGTCCTCTCCACAAGGAGTCCAACTGAATCTCATTCATCATCCTGCTGTGAGAAAAATAAATAAAAAGCATAAAGAACAAAAAAAAAGTAGAATGAATTCACGCCATATATTGAGTGCCGAGCAAACAGCATATTTTTGACCGCTGCAATGGTTCCATATCATTTAACGTTAGGAAGACATCAAATCTCCTACTTAAGGAGTCCACAATGAGTCTTATTTTGACGAATGTTTATTGGTCTAAAGAACAACAGACTCTGGATTTGATTGGCTAATTTGATTCCTAATATACTTATGTACACATTGCAGGCCTTCATTCCGTTTAACCAAAGGAGATGCAATACAAACAATTATGAAATACTGACTTCTCTATCGGCTGTTGAATTGTGTGAAGATAAGAATCCTTACTCTGCTTATCAGCTGACCCAGTACCCCTAAGCAATCTCTGTTTACCTAGCTTTTCAACTAGATAAACACAGGAAGACCCTTGATTGCCCTTTGGTGCTGGAAGGCGAATCGGGGCCCTTTGACGATAGGAGGGGACAACTTTATTGCCCAAATAAATATATACCTTTGATAACATAATTTCATGTTTTGGACAATGAGGTAATAATAACAACCATTATAAGAAGACCTGGAATGACACTCCATAAAACAAACATCCTCTCACAAAGGTATGCGCGGAGTGGTCAGAAGGATCAGGTGTTATATTAAGTTATCTACAGAATCAAAGTTAACCTTTTGTGGTTGTTGGATTCTTTGGAATCCGCTCTATGAAACGTATTAGATCAAATATTCTTGAAAATAAAAATAAATTTGAAGCGAAAAACATTAGAATATCCATTAATGTACGAACTAAAAACTTAAAATGTAGCACCTATTAATCCTACAACTATACGAACCAAACGACGTTAGTCGATCACTAATTATTTTTTGAAAAATATTTAATTTTTTATTCGCCAATGAATCCATATTTACTCTGCTAGTCATTAATGTGAAAATATATCTATTTTCGACGTCCATATCAATCCTTTTGTGGATCAGAAATATTTCCCACTTGTGTTGTTGACTCGTTAAGACCCGAACTTAAGTTCATTGACACGTAATATTTTTTCTATGAAACAGAATATGACATCACTGCAAATTATTATCGTAAGTTTTCTTTCTTCTATTCCCCAAATGCGGCTGCCATTTTAGGTAGAGTTTACGTCATCAAACAACTCTTTAAGTCTTACAGATCCCTCTGTTGTTTATCCTATTATTTAATATGTTCATGAGTGCCCACACACCATATTGATCCATAATAACATCCGTAAATGTATCAAGTAGTATCGAAAGGTATCTTTAACTCTTTATGTGATGCTTTCCATTCTATCTATCTATACCTCCATCCCCTCTTTATTTAATCGTAATTTGATCATTTCTTCTTCTTTTCAACTAATAAATCTTATAGGCAACTGAAATAAATCCACTTCTTCATTTCTACAGAAGGTTCATTGATATGTACATATAGAATGGATTCCATATTTGCCGTGGATCTCATTTTGTACATCAGACAAAGTATATAGTAGTATCATCATAATAACCATCCACACATAACTTTTCTTGAAAGAAGAAACTCCGTTTCTCTCTCTCTCTCTTACATTGTTCTTGTGGAGAAATCACACGCTTCGATGGAATTTGAAGACTCATTCTTCCTTCTTCTTCTTCTTCTACTGGGGGTAATACAACAACAACATATAAATATGTACGGAAGAAGAATGGAGAAGAGAGAAAAGAAAAGAATCCATGTTTACTAATGGATGGAGGCTATTTTAGCATCATCAGCCCCATGAGGCTATATAATATATTAATATTATTGTTATTAATAACGAAATAAAATTGCCATCGTCATGAAGCCCTCATTAGCTACATAAAGCTTATAATAATCTAGGCCTTAGATCTCTGCTCATTCTTTTGAGCACGCATGGAGAGACTCTAGCGGGCGCACAAACAAATATTGGAAGCTTAGAGAGCTATGCCCCGGGATAAATAAGATCATTCAACAAAACCTTTCATTCTTTGAAGGCTATACTCAGTAAGTAAATACTCTCCCTTATTGATAAAACTTAAAACTTTTTCGTTCATGTATATTTGGACACAGATTTGTATGATAAAAAAATGTCTCGAGGATCGTTGCTATGGTTACTGAAGGTATTGGGCTAAGCGCACAACTTAAAGTGGTTTGCCGCCTGTGGGAATAAGAACATGATGATACCCCATTCCATCTATTCTCTGCGTGTCCCTGAACGCGGATGCAGATGGACGAGGACATTTAGGACATGAAACGAAGAAAAAATCCCTGGAGGGGTGCTTTTTTAGAATCTTTTATGTAAATTGGATATATATATATATATATATATATATATATATATATATATATTATCGTAATAAAGGTTAGCTTCGAGACAGTTATTTACGGCTGATACCAGATTAAGTTGTGGTATAGTGGGACTTATCTAGAGACCAAAAGTATGAATTTATATTAAAATATTGGTAGTATTAAAGGTAGTATGATATATATATGTAATAAATTGGACGTTATTACAACGAGTGTACTAATGGCTTATATAAGAGATAAAAAATCATGAAAATAAGAGACAATAAATAAAAATAATAAATTTTCTTTTTTAAAGCGTACTTTACATAAATTAACTTAAAATAGGTATATATATTTTTATGTATGTATAATAATACATTAACAAATAATTAAAACTATGTAGAGGCATGTATAACACTCAGAGAGTGCAAACCTCCGCCGTCACGGGGTCCTTATGAGCATTCCAAGGCGGATTTTTCACGATTGGGGCTGCGTAGAGGGACGGGGGGGTTTCCCCTCGACTGAAATTTCGAGAGGAAGACGCTTCCGGCACCGATTTCATAGCACAGCGACATCTATTGGCAGAGTAGGCTAACTTGCAATATTTATTAGTATTTAGCTCATTTGCATCTTAATCTGCACTCAGAGATGACAAAATGTAATATCCCTGTTACTTTTGGCATTTCCAACAACTCCACCAAGGTTCATCCGAATCCGTTCCGTACCTTTTGAGTTATCTTACTGACAAACCAACAACCGAACAAACCCAACGCCAGTGAAAACAATACCTCCTTCGGCGGAGGTAAAAATAGAGTATTATAATATTATGTAAATATTCTATTTATTGGATGTGATTGCGAAGGGGTTTCTTTATAGACTTTATTTATATGGTGAGAAAGAAATCAAAATATACTTTTTTCGTTATTATATAATATTAAATCTAATATCTATATATGGGAAACAATAAATCATATAGTTATGTGCGTGTTAAAATAACAAAGCAAATATAGCTTGTACATAAACATTAAGTTAGCATTTAAATGATATGATAAACAACAAAAAATATTGTTCCGAATTCATATATTTGTTACAATTAAAAAGTAAATATTATTTTTTACTGCGACAAAAACACACCTTAACATGTTAACTATATATAAATTATAAATACTTGCCAAGAAATATAATGATTTAAGGGATGTATTTACTGAAATAACAATTACAACCAAAAAATATACATCAAACTTATTGAATCAAATAAATATACCCACTCCATGATTGGTGCATGTTTTGGAATATATACTGCTTAAAACTACTTCCTCACCCCATGTTTCTCAATAATATCATAAAATCAAATATCTTTATAATATAAATTTGAAGAGCAGAAAAATTTGTATTACAATTGAGGTATCAAGAGAAATTAAATTTTTGACAAGAAAAAGTTCAGTTCAATATTTATAAATTAAAAACCAAATTAGTTCATTTGAAAATAATTGTTGATAATACCGATTTATATAATTGTCCATTATAATTAAATATGTGCATTGTAGGGGGATATATATATATAATATATATATAGATATCGAGAGAGAGGAGAGAGAGGAGACAAATGAAAAATATGTCTTTGCATTATTTAATTAAGCACTATGTGTAATATGGCTAGATCGTTATTTCTAATAATTGTATCGAATGTACGAAATGATATATATTATTATTAATTCGGTCCCACCTTGGATCTTCATTCCGACCTTGAGATCCTAATCCACACAAACAAACACAAATATTGTACATTATACAAAAAAAAGTGGTCGTCAAGTTGTACAAAATATATATCCAATGACGTCACAACATTTTTTTTTTTGAGAACCATTCCGTGAAGGGTGATGTTATTATGGATCTATATGTTGTTTTCTGGTGTTGTTATGTTGTTGTTTTCCTTCTAGCCCCCCAGAGATGAATAGAGAAAGAAGAATATAGAAATAAAAGAAAAACACAACAAACGTGTGAGCAAATGACTCTTAATGATTGACGGATCAATAAAAGTCGCTTGAGGGATCCTTGACGTCTTGTTTACCCTAAATGAGCCTGAATACGGATGATGACTTCTGCTGATGTTGTTGTTGCTGTTGTTTAGATCCTTATGGCCGTGATTCAATGGCTTTATCATAATAATTATAATTGTGTTCCAGGAAGTTGAGGGAGAAGAAGGGCTCTTAAATGAATCAGAGGATTTCATATTTTGTTTTCGTCTTCCAGGGGGACTCTGGGGTAAGGAGAAGGAGGGTTTATAAAAATATATACTCCCATGCGTACGACACACGTAATCTAATATTGAACTTCCCCATGTTATAGTATATTATTATTGTTATTATTATTTAGTATGTTATAGTTAAAAAATAGGTCACCACGCGCAAGAAAATCGTCCGTGAAATTGAAACAATATATATTATTCTTGTTATAGTAACACAGCAAAAGGAGGGCTAAGAGAGAAAACTTCTTGTTCTGTTCTGAAAGCCTCAACTCCTCTCATTCTGCCTTTTAAATCATGTACACAAGGTAGGGATAAGAAAAAGGTAGGTTCCTTTTTTGATACGTGATTGTTTGAAAGAAAAGACGGTGATAAGAAAACAGTTGTTGTTGTTGTTAGGCAATATTCAGTGGGAGCTGTTGAGTCTGAATTTACATTCAGAGGGAAGATATTATCCATAAAATACTTATTGGCTCTTCTTCATGGGCCTACTAAATCCATGCAGGAATCCTCCTTTTGGATAAGCTTCTCCAATGTCACATATTATTTATTGGTTTATATCAAGCAACTGTCCATATTGAGGGGACAAAGAATGATATTACCTCCGCCGAAGGAGGTATTGTTTTCACTGGCGTTGGTTGTTGGTTGGTTTGTTTGTCAGCAGGATAACTCAAAAAGTTCTAAACGGATTCGGATTGAAACTTTGTGGAGTGTTGGAAATGCCAAAAGTAACAAGTGATTAAATTTTGGCATCTCTGAGTGCAGAATTAAGATGCAAATGAGCTAATACTAATAAATTTCAAGTAGCTACTCTGCCAATAGATGTCGCTGTGCTGTGAATCGGGTGCGGGAGGTCTTCCTCTCGGAATTTCCGTCGAGGGGAACCCTCCCCGTCCCTCTACGCCGCCCCAGTCGTGAAAAATCCGCCTCGGAAGGCTCATAAGGACCCCGTGACGGCGGAGGTTTGCACTCTCTGAGTGTATATATGCCTCTAGTTTTATATCATGAAATATGTCGATAAATGGATCATCACGCTGACTTTTGGCATAGAAGTATAATGAGAAACAGTGTTACCAAATGTGCACTGTTATTAAATAGACGAAGATCATAGGATAAAAGTATTTCTTACAAGCATTGGTTGGCATTGATGGAGGTGAATGCCTACGATATAAATGTGTAATTATATTAAAAGAAGACGAAAATGAGCTCTTTTTCATTTAAAATAGTTAGTGTTAATACAATGAATGCTCTAGCTCACTTGTCTATATACCAATAAATGACTTAGGTATCTATATTAAGGTGAGTTAACTTGTGTATGCACAAGCGGTGATTGGATATAAGTCAGCTGTTGGGATGACGTCACAGTGGACAGGATATAATTACCAAGACGAAGAAGAAGTGTTGCATTTAAAAACGATGACATTTTACGGTTCAAAGCAAAACTTTTAGGTTGATAATAATTCAATTAGCTTTTCTTTGTGTATGTCTTATAGTCGATTGATGATGTATTTATGTAGTAATAGATTATGTATAAGTAAATAATCCTTCATTCTTTTGGAAGTGTGAGGGATGTGCTTTCTATACACGGTTTAATAGTTGATCTTTGGAAGTGTCATTCAAAAGTATTCGTAAATCCCTTAAAGCAGCCAAGAGTGAAGCGATGTTTTATTTTATAATACCAACTGCTTTTTTGTTTGTTTACCTCCCAGATAAGCCCCACCACACCATAACTTAATCTGGTATCAGCCGTTTGAGGTCTACAGGTAGTTTTATTATTACATACAAGGGAAATGTTTTTATTATTCGGCCTCCCTTTTTTTTCAGCCAATCATGTTAAGGAAAAGGGCCTTCAATCGTTATCCTTAGTCCATAGTAGTCATTGTTCATTGATAAATGGTTGGTTCATTGAGGGTTTCGTTCAAGTTCTCTCGCATCAAAGACAGCATGAATGTTTATATGAAATAAAGAAGTTCAGCCACCCTAACAAACATAAAAGACTACTAAACCTTCTACGTATAGCGGTCACCTCTCTATAGCGGTCCCTCCTTGTGTTCCCTTGAGGAACTCCTATAGATAGGCTTGACTTTATTTATTGAATGATCTAACTTTTGTATTCCGAGCCTTTCCCCAAGAAAAAATAATGTATAAATGTTATATTTTATAATGAAAACCTTTGGTCGCAAAATTGGGGACAAGGAGAATGTCTGTCCAAATCCATCTATCTATGAAAAATATATACTTTCCCAAGACTCAGCTTGGTCGGGCATACATGTCTTATATCTTAAACTTAGGCTCCAACGTTACCTACAAATCTAAAAAATGTTTAGAACACAAGGTGAGAATAATAATAATAAAGTTAATAATAATAATAATAGACATGATATAGAAACGAAGAAGAAAATATAGGATCAAATCCAGGATATTGAATGAGATCGGGGTCAAGGGGAGAGCAGGCGAAGGTCTTGACCTCGCTTAGGATTTCCTTTAAGATTGATATAAATAGTTTAGGGCTATAATAAAATATAATAATGTTAATAGGATAATCATGGTAAGCTTGATTTTGTAAAGGGAATTGATTTTTGAGTATGGGATTACACAAGTTTTGTATGAATTAAATTTATATATATATTTTTATTTATTTATGGTTAGATGTTTATTTATTAGCTAAAATCCATACAGTGTAAAAATATAAGAATACACTAGAAATAGTTGATAAAAAACACAATCTTAAGACAGTTACGTAAAAAACAAAACATAATAACATTATAATTCAAAATTACTGTCTAAGATAAAACCATAATATAAATGACATATTAAAAATTATTTCTTATCAATATAAAACGTTGATGCCGTCTTATTGTCGATTTGATGAGTTTGATGTATTCGAGAGAATTTGAAGGAATAAACTTAATCAAATCCCGGCCCATGTCCATGACATATATTTTTTTGTTTGAAAGTGTGTTTATATAGAATAAAAATATGTAAAGTGTGTAATATAAGGGGTTAACTAAAAAATAAACTAAAAAATAATGACATATAATGCCTTTGGTAATTAATATCCTCATTTAAAAATATTTGATTAGCGATTGTATCATAATATGGAGATGGTAATAAATCTATTTTTTATCTGAGTCTTTACGATGATGAATAATGAAAGGATAATGTGAATGTGTGAAGGCTTAATGAGATTGAAAGAAAAATTAATGTAGGCATTTGATATTTGCTTTCAAAAATAAAAAATATAATTTTGCACATTTGTGACTTTTATCTTTAGTAAATAACCTGATATTATAGGATTGTCGGTTATTTATCTTGTTTTACATATATATTTATATGGCTGTGAACCAATCTGAAATAAAATTTTAAGATAAATTGATCTATGTCACATTATCGACTTTTTATAATAATAATTACAATTATGGTATATTGTACTGAGACCAATATGTAGCTGGTTCAACTGACATTTTGAATAAACTTATTATAGGTTTTGCAGTTGTGGATTCGTAAATCATCTATCCGATTATCATCTAGTATAGAAGATTATATTCATCACGGTAAAAATCTTATAATTTATTTTACTCATGACAAATATATTAAACGATAATTGTTGTAT
Organism: Caligus rogercresseyi; assembly: GCA_013387185.1. Taxonomy (NCBI): domain Eukaryota; kingdom Metazoa; phylum Arthropoda; class Copepoda; order Siphonostomatoida; family Caligidae; genus Caligus; species Caligus rogercresseyi. The sequence continues at coordinate 538,646 of CP045906.1, forward strand.
TTTGAGACCCTTGGAACATATAAAAATGATTAATTGCTTGGTCACAAAAATCCCTTCGGACTTAGATGACCCAATAGAATTTATACGTAGAATATCCTACAAAATAACTATTATTATTAATATTTTATTTTCTCCTTTCGGAGTTGGTAAAACCTTCCATTGCCTCGGGGTATTTAAAGGATGCGTAGAAGCTTGGAATGATTGAGAGGGTCACATGACCTCAGTGCTTATTTTTTAGTACAAGCCATGTAATACTCAGCCTAGATATTTGATAACAAGCCATGATAGATTTTTTTAAAATATGCATATTTATGAATACGTGAGAGCCAAAAACGACTTGTATATCTTTTGTGAAATTTATTTGATCAAATAATACAGCATTAAATAGAATATATGTTTATATTCTTTATTAACAAACGAGAAAAAGATATATCCGAATTCGTAAATTGGTTGGGGTAAAGGGCTTAGCAGAGCTGTAAATTGTTTAGCCCACAATGAGTAAGAATTTTTTAAATCTTTTAATATTATTATTGTTCATTTAATCAAATGTAATCATCATTATTTCTTCATGATCAATGTAAATGCTCTTTTTACCGTACGAAGAATGAGTCCAGTGAACGCTATTTATATGACTGCCCTATATATAAGTCTGTTTCCAATCCTTTAGTTGACAATTTCAGTTTTTATCTACTAAAGAGAAGTGATTTTATAGCTTTATATGTTGGACTCGATAAACATTTTATTAATCTATTATTACAAAAACACAGTATGTACTATATGCATGGAGAAGTGGATCATCCAATGATATTTCGGGGATTTTATCAATTTAGCTGATCTTTAGGACTAACATTTTGTATGACTGTATGCATGAGTAGTTTATATATGAGAACAATAACCCAAAAAGGCGTTAGTACATACACATACTATTTTGTTGCAAAAGGGGGGAAACTCCCTCTAAAATCCTTTCATCTCCGATGAGTTCCTATCATAAGAACCAAATTTTACAAGGCTTTTTTATTATTCATGTTTTTATTTCGATTAACAATGAAGAATCATGAAAAAATGATCACAAAAGCAAAAAACTCAATCACATTTTGGAGTACACATTCAAAGTTTTAACCAGGCTTAGAAGTTTTCAGAATAAGAATTATTATATGTAGCATAATTATTTCTATATTTCATAGAAAAGGTTTCATGCCATGTATACTTCTGAAATTTGTTTAAGAGGATTAGAAAAACTCCTTGTGACGTTAAACATGCAAACCGGTATCCTTTTTTATGTTTCGTTGCCAATATCCATGTAATTATGAATACAAAGCCGCTAATATAATATGACATAATTTACACCTAATTCGTAAAATTTTAAAAATGCATTAAAATATATTCTAAACTACAAAGTAAATTAGAGGTGTTTTCTTGCATAAGAGTTATAATATATTTATAGGTGGAATAGATGGAGGAGTCACTTCAAAGGATTCGAATATGACGTCATGGGTGTAGACCACTGAAGAAGAAACAAAACAGCCGCGAAACTAAGTGATACTCTGTGTCATAATGCAAACTTTTTTAATATCATTCCATGTCATTTTTTCAACCAATCACGTTCTTAGAAACTCCACTTTTTTATTCTCCTTAATCCTAACTTATCATTCATAATATAACTTTTGATTATGAGATTGATGTTCTCAAGGCCTCATTGTATGTATATCTTCAAACATAATCCATTTCCATGCCCTACTCCTGCCATTTTCCACTCCAAGATCACTCAGGCAGGAGCAGCTATGAAGGAAAAGGGAGAAAGAATGTAATTAAGGTACCTAAAAGAAGCTTTAAAAAAGCAGAAGAAGGTACAAAAAAAGTTAATTAAATTACAGTGTAAAAGCCGTTCCTTCGGGTTCTTTTTTTCTCTTTATTCTTCTTCTTCATAGATGTACACTTCTCCCCATTCACCAAGGTTTGCTCCTCCTATTCTTAGCTTCTAAAGTGTCGATATTAGGACTTAACGAGTTTTTCTTCATGTTCTTCTTACTCTTATTGTTATTATTATCATTAGTTCTTAGTTCATAGTCAATGGGAGAATTCACGTTACATCCATTGTATATAATATATGTTTTAGGGATTACTGCCATGATGCATGCTTATATGTAACGTCAAAAGTCAAGTAGATTTTGCTCTGTGACTGTAGAAGGTATCATTCAATGAATATCCTTTTTTATTTTGTAAAACAGAGCTATATGTAAAAAATACAAACACTCTTAGAGGCGAATCCACAACTATAAACAACTATGACGTCACTTAAATGTATACGTCATACGAGGAAAGCATGTCCTTTAATGCTTTAGTGTATGTTCTATTGGGTACAAATCCTTCATGAGTGTCGCTGTCTTTTAGGGATCATTTGGGGTTTTTGTGGTATTGGTGCATGTATCTATTGTGCGTGATGTCATAGGTGAAGTTAATTAGAGTTTACTCAATTAATGCCATTCAGTGACTCTATGAGGAACCCTTCCGTTCACTCATTGAATATTATTGTCTTTATAATTATCTACGCCAATAATTATTTACTTAATATATGACGTCATACTAATCAGATGTATATTTCATAGGATCCTTTAACGCATGATGTTCAATTGGATCCTTCTAAAGTGTCCATATCCTTAGGCATCGATTCACCGGTGCTTTTCACAACCAAAAAAACATCATACACATTAGAGGGCAAACGACAACAATAAAAACCTACTTCATCAATGACGTCACACTACATACGTCTTCAGAGTAAAGGCGATCACTCTTAATACTGCATTGGAGCACAAATTCTTTTAAATATCGACATTTTTAAGGATCTTTTGCTCTTTATTTTAATTATATTTGCATAGATTAATGCATCATTGCTGTCTTTTATGTCTCTAAGGTAAATACTGTTCTCTGACGTCACGTCAAGTAGAGGCATACGTCAACGGAGTAAAGCCTAGTTTTTAAAAACTCTGAATGTTCAATTGGAGCACAAATCCTTGCGTGTGTTTACTTCTTGTGATGTAGGATGTGATATGAGAGATGCTTGAGGCTTTAATTAAAAAAGGATTTTATCTTGGCACTCAAATAATAATATAATAACAAAAAGAGAAACAAGAAATTAAAGCCGCTTTTTATATGTTTAAAAAAGAATAGAAAAAGATGCTAGAAGTTTTGTTTTTATTTCAAATATTTGAGTTCGTTTTTTAATTACAAATTCGCACCTGACGTTCTAGTTAGTTTGGGGGATGTGTGAAAAAAAAGAAGAAGAATAAAAAAGGAATATTAACTACATATATTCTATTCTTCTTTTTCTTTCGAATGTGGTTTTTTCGTTTCATTTCTTTTCTTCCTTTGGAGTTACACCGCGGTTCTTGAAGTCTGCAGGATATGGACAAAGATACATTACTACAACACCCCAAGTTTCTTCAAGGGAGGGAGCAAAAAAAAAGAAGAAAAATAATCAGAAATAATTTATTTTATAAGTCAGAAAGGTTGTTGGTTGGATGGCTGGCTGACTGGCTGGCTGGTGTGTGTGTCCAGAGAAGACATGTTGTAAGGTGAGAACAAATATTTTAATAGGTTTTAACCCCTGCAAGTATAACATGTTCTTTTTCTTCTTCTTCTGTATCCCTGTAGTCCGTTAATGATAGATCTTTCTTCTGCTAGTTTTGTTTTGAGAGGCAAGGAGATAATTACAATTCAATATTGATGAGCGCGAAAATTCATAGAACAACAGACAAACAGAAGGAATGTTTCTCCTGTATAATGATAGCAAATAACAACAATAACATCTCTACGCATTGAATTGATGAACTATAGCTAAACTAAGCTTCATAGTCAGTAAAAACAGCATGAAGAAGAAGATGACGGCCTCTAATAACGACTTGTGTAAGATTATCTTGCTTCATATAGTGTCAAACTTGTTTATAGGGACATTAAAAAATGGACGCTAAATAGCAGGCTTATAATATCTAATATTTCTTGGAGGGAAATTTGTGTGACCGCTTTAAACAGGTAAACTTAGAGTAACTTAGCGGGATAAAATGCACTTATGAGAATGCACCCTAATGATGGCCAAATTCTTGCTTATCCTGGACTAGACTGTTTATCCTTACTCTGGGATTCTACCCTCAAATAAAACAAAATCTTACTTACACCTCGATTTGCAAGGTTTAAAGTATTATAAAAAGGTTGAATCAATCCAATGACTGAATATATTGATGTATGTATATTGCAGAGCTGCGACTACCGATTGTAAATCGGTAGTCGATACTACCGACGGTAGATTTCAAATATCGAACCGATTATACGATATTCGGTAGAAACTACTATTTGAAGTATGACTTTTGTAGCATTTACATAGAGACAAAAAGATATAGAGAGCTTATTCCCTTCAATAGCAGAGAAACATCGTTCAACTGTCGCTTTGTCCAAGCGCTCCCTTGTGTGAAGAACTTGAACTTCGAAAATAAATAAACAACTATAACTTATAGTTTTACAGAGCCGATACATAAATAGACATTCAATATAAGCTTATGCTATGCATGAATACTAGAGTACCTTAAAGTGAATTTAATATCGGACAATAAGAGACAGTAAAAAAAAAAATCTAAAGCCTTCCATTTCCCACAAAATCCAAGTACATATATATTTATATAAGATTAGTATGTATTGAATTTCAAATAATCTCTAATAAATTATAACAAATGATGTATTTAATTGTCCTTTGTTATAAACTGTCCATTATGAAATGCATATAAAAAATAAATGCAGATACATAAATAAATTTCTCTCTTTCTAATCTACTGTACCGAATATCGATCGATACTGTAGATAATAATAAAATCTACCGAATATCGATATCGATCGGTATTTGGTATATACCGAATATCGAACCGGCGTAGATTTTACCAAATCCCAGCTCTGGTATATTGTATGTATAGTCGTCATCTTTTGAATCACTCCGACGAAATAAAAATAAACATTGTCCTTCGAAAAAATAAATAATAACTAATTGACTATATAATATATATATATATATATATATATATATATATATATATATCGGGGAAGCCAAAAAGATCTTCCCTTAAAAATTACAGCTGTTGTCCGAATTTACAGTTCTCCTTAGTTTTGATTTACTTATGATTAAATATTAATATTAAAACTTTATGAACTAAAACTTCTCCTGCTTTCAAAATGAAAGTAGAATTGCTCTGAAATGTAAAAAATAAAACGTATGAAATGACAAAAACATCTAATATACATATACTGTAACTGAATTCTTGATGGCTTAAACTTATTCTTTATACACAATTGATAACATCGACCTTTACTACAAAATTAAGAGAAATGCCCTCCCATCCTATTCTATTCTTGCAGCCATTTTCTATAATCCAGAAGATTTTTTTATCTGAAATATTTCGAAAATACACATCAGTGGTTTATAAGGGAGAGAGTCTCCCATTATGCGTTAAAAAGGTATCATTATCTTTGGACAGCATTATTCACTAAGAAACACGATTCCTCTAAATCCCTTTTGAATGAGCTCACTTCAAAACCCACTGTGTTGAAGCTCAGCCCATCCACCCAAAATAACCACTCTTTCATTTGGTTATTGGAGATTCGGATTAAGACCAAGAATCCCTGTGAGGAGACACGCGAGCCCAAAAATAATACAATGTTTCCCCGCTTTGAAAGAATAAACTCACTCCTTGAATCATTTAAAAGAAATAATAGGGTGTCGGAAATGCAAACAAGAGATGGTGCATTGTTATTTCATTTTAGTTTTTTCTTTCAAATGTTGGTGTTTTGTTGTAGTCAGTTTTGTTTTGTTGCGTTGGAACACAGTGTCCTCAAGAGAACTGAAGGGGGGTAACAATGACTCTTGTAGGAACATCACCCTTTTTGTTCAGCGTTTATTCTCTCTATGATGATAAATGTTATTCAATGCTATTACTCCATGTTTTTTTCTTCCCGACTTTTCCTTTCTTTTCTCCCTCTTCAACTGACCGATTCAATCGCACGGGCTCACATCAGGCTATTGTGATCTCTTTTTTCGATTTGTCTTTGTTAAACAACAACAATAATAACAATAATAAATACAATAATACGAGTAAATTAACTTTGTAGAAAATGAGGTGTAGTGGGTGAATAAAGGAATCGGCAAACACACACAGAGAGATAGAGAGTATAAAAATCCATCTTTTTCTTACGAAAAAAACGAATTGGCTGTGTTGTTTTTTAAATATATCTTGTGTATATTCTTCTTTGGTGTTCATTGTTTGTGACCCCCTAATGACATTTTCAGGGTCTCTTGGTCCATGGAGGGGAGGCAACAAGGGTGATTGACTCAAACTGTGATTGGATAAAGTCATATGCCTCAGCCTTTGTGATGACGTCACAGCGGAGAACTCAAGAAGTATTCAGTCAAAGATGTAGTGTTTTATTCATTTGTTAAAGGTAAAAAACATTTGATTTTAATTTATAATATTTATATCAATATATTTTATGTGTATTTACACTATATTCAATAAAGTCTTTTATTAGGTGCTTCTTTAATCCTTTAAACCAAGGTCCAGTTAGTGGAAAAATAATCTGGAAGCAAGGGTTCTAATCATTATAAGGTTAAGTTATGATTTTAACGTCTAACATTTCAAGTAACCATGTAGTTGACTCAGTCTATGCATTTCATCTAGATCTGAGTATCAAATCCAATGAGAATAAATAAAAATCACTATTGATTTTACGGTTATAGGTCTTGGTCTCTATAGAACGACGTGTGGGTTCGAACCCGTGTACGCTGGTTAAAGACTCTACTCCATACAATATTTCAATATTCAGGAATAGGAAAATAATCAATCATGATTTGCTAGTTTTTTATCCCAATATTTTTAATAATTGTACAATCCCAAGACATACATGTTCATCCTCCCTTTAGAAGACTTATGACCAAGAGTGAACGTAGAAAAAAGTTCTTGTCCGTACTCTGCATTTTTTATGTTCTGAATTTGCTATATTTATATATATATATATATATAATATATATATATATATATTATATATATATATATATATATATATATGGATGAAATGTAATTCATTATATTGTAAAGACATATTTTTGATTCAGCTCGACCGGGTATGTCCTACTCTTTTATAATAACGCCGTTCTGGTCTGAATCTTTTGGCAGTACAGGGTTCTGAATGATTCCAGCAAACTTTATCCCTAAACTACTTAGTGACCTACTATATAATATATATATATATATATATAATATATCTATATATATAGACCAAAGTAAACATATTGTCTTTGAAAGATTATGGTTCCATGTAGGAGCTAATCTGGGATTTGTGATGAGGCTCCAAAACTACTGAGTGATGACGTCATCTGAATGCCCGTCCAATGAGCTATTCTTGAAGTTTGTGTTAAAAGCCGAGGAGGAGAAGGACCTCCTTGCCAATCTTGTTCTATATTTCAAGACCAAGTCAAGCATATTGCTCTTTGGAATACTATTGACTCCAGTAGAAGTCATGTTGAAGCCCTCAAGTAGTTATGTAGAGAGAGGTGTTGATGATTATTACATGCCGACCTGCTCAAGAGAAAGAATAAAAAAAGACGCGTTGTAAAACAATTCTAAACTATGCACGTTCTTTCACCTTCCTTAGGTGAAAAAGAATACATATTATATTATAGAGAGAGAAGGAAAGATAATAATGTCTTGGACGGCTCTCAAAGACCCACGAGGACTAATTAAAAGACATCCACGTCCCTCAGGGGGATTTACTCCGTCTTAGACAACCTGGCGCTATTTGAGTAAAGAAACATATAACAAATAAGATAATATATTATATATAAACCTAAATCCTCTTTATGACTGATTATTTGTCAAGATTTTAACTAATATTATTATTTATAATTATAATGGTATGCCCCAAAAAATAATGATCTTTTTTTCTTCTTTTTTTTGCATGAAGCCTTTAATTTCCCCCCTATCTATATGTTTTAATAGAAGTTAATTTGTAGGTGTACAAGAAGGGTTTCTTCACCTTTTTTACAACTCCTGCAAGGAATAAGAACAAAACGAAGGTGAAAAAATCATTAAACAGTTCAGAAAAAACATGTTTAACATTCATTTTATCCTCTCAGAGGTTGAGTGACTTCCCGCGCTTTCTGTATTGAAGTTGCAGAGGTCAAAGGAGGGTTAGTAATTGGTTTTACTTGTTATCATTATATGCAAGGGGTCAATGAGGAGATTAAATAATTAAAAAAGTGCATGATTCATTCTGAAACTATACCTTTTCATTTTTGTGTGTGCAGATAATGCTTCTAAGGGTACTAACAAGCGCTGCCTCATTAATTAGCCTGTGTTCAATAATACAATTTATCAGATATTGGTATGTTTACCAATATATCTGTCATAAGCTTGCCAGACCAAAAAATTAATTTCATACTTAATTCACTAAATAATTAATAGTAATAAAATAACTGCTTACATATCAGGATCAAAATGGAACACGACAAATATTGCATACAAATCCTATTATATATATATATATATAATAACAAAGCAAATACAAAAAAAATCAAGTAAAAAAATATATCCCAAAATATAACAAAATTTAAGAAATTACAAGATAAACACTTAAAATTATAAAATGATGTCAATTACATCGATTAACATTTGACCCATACCGATGAATCCATGACAAGTTATGGAATACATTAAATGAATATAAGGTCAATCATAACTATCGTTAATAAGATAATATGATAATTTCGTTCATAAATACAACGGAAGTATATAACAATAAAGAAGGCTTCCAAACTTTGAAAATGAAAATAATCTAAAAAGTGGTTAAATTTTGGTTTTTATTAATATTATAGCAGGAACAGCAAAATCGCTGTCAGGCAACAAAAAACATGTTTATGGGACTACTTTAGCTCAGTGCCTCAAGGCGTGTTCAACTCCCGATGTTGAGGGTGCAGATTCGCCTCCCGAGAAGGGAAGGTCAATTTTGGTCAACCGAATTGAAGAGATCCTAGGTTTGAGTGACTAATTTACAATGATTATTATTTATTTCCATACGGATACAGTTCTATCAAACCTAATAGGTAAACAAATCTTAACGATTGAGTTAGCCACATTGATCGATTATTCGATGACATACACTAATCTGCTCAATGAATCGAAGAGTGGTTAAAAGACAAAATGCACTCCGCATATTTTTAATGATTTAAATTTGATAAAGTTTCAGATGTCGTGCTTTCAATGAATATTTTCCCGGTACGGCGTTCAAGATCGTTCCGGCTAGCTTTCAATTACGTAAACAACGAATTGATGCAATTTTAAGGGATTTTTTTTGTTGATTAATATTGGAGCCGCAGGAGCGACAGGATAACTCTGGAGCAAAGAATGAAGCCAATTAAGCTTGCTACATTTGTGCCAATGTCGATAAATCGATGAGAGACACAATTTGTCCCAATTCATGGGGGTCACCTACGAATTCATTGGATCTTATTCTTACATATGTACAGAGCTATACTACCGAATGTAAGTCGGTATTTAGAGCTGGAAGCGTTGTTACCTGGTGTGAAGAAGTCGATAAATAAACAACTCCGGAGCTGAAAGCACATTTAATATCGGACAATGACTAACAAAAGACAGTCAAGGAAATAATTTGTTTGCTATTGCCTTCCATGTCTTTCAAAATCCGAGTGCAGATATGATTTATATAAAAATAAAATGTATTAAATTCAAATAATCTGTAAATAAAATTATAACAAATTATGTACTTAATTGTCTTTTATTGTAAATTGTCCGATACTAAATGCATATGAAGAAGTCACAGAGCAGATACATAAAAATGTTTTTCTTTCTTTCTTATCTACTGCACCGATCGATATTCAGTATCGGTAGATATATAATAAAATCTACCGAATCGGCGGTTCCGAATCCCAGCTCTGCATATATATATATGTACATAAAAATACGAGTTTTATTATTATTATTTTCCCTGAAGGATGTAAAAAGCTGTTGTCCCTTACAGTCAAAGGTGTGACTTGATGGGCCTTCTGGCTTAAACCCTCATTTCCCGTGTCTTCCATGCACAGCAATCCAGAAAGAGAGAGAAGCACAGAGTTAATTATAATTACTCCTTCTTCTTTTTCCTTCTTTTCCAGAGGAAATAACTTTCAGAGCGAGAGAGAGAGAGAGAGAGAGGGAAAAATCTTCACACGAAACAGAAGCCAGTCTTTTTCCGCCACTTAGAGGGAATCATTTCATTTAATAGAAATATATCCTGTCTGTCTGTACATATGTCATGTCGTGATGAGGTTCGAGATAGAGAGAGAAAGAAAGGGTATAATTATTGTGATGGAGATGATAAACCAACCCCTTTAACGGACGAAAAAATCCATTCCAACCAGAACGCACCACCTTCTTTTTGGTGAAGGGCTTTTTACCTTGACAATAAAAGCAAATGCTAACCATACATATATACTATATGCATTGTATTCAAGCATTGGGCTTTACAGTTTCAATTAATTGATACAATAAAAAAGATTACCTGTATTGATTTATGGGATTTTTTTAGTCTATCCAAGTATTCTAAATGAGTATTAATTTAACATGCAAATGATGGACACAACTGGCTTTGAATACGAAGAGATTTGAACCCAACTGATCCGAACTTTGAACAAAGACACCCATATAAATAAAGTTTTTAAATGCATAAAACATTTATTGATTATATGTTATTTAATACAATTTTCCTATTTTCTAACTTTTGGTTCCATAAATGCTCTTCTCCAAAGGAAGACACGAAGAAGTTTGCAATTTTATATGTATGTTTTGGGATTATAAATGAGGGCATTAGATTCGAACTTTTTGATATCTATATCTATATCTATCTATTATCGATATCTATCTATCTATATATCTATCTATCTATCTATCTATCTATCTATCTATCTATCTATATCTATATATCTATCTATCTATCTATCTATCTATCTATCTATCTATCTATATCTGAGGATGTTTCAATTTTAATCATTATTAGTTTGTTAAGGTAATCTACAATATAAATAAAAGTATATTGATAGATGGCAAAGTCAATCTTAATAGATTATTTTTACCTCTTTGCTTCAATGGATTTGCATCTGTGGGACATGAACAAACATTATAGCATTAAAATGTGTCCATCAAACCTAGGATTTTTTTACTGAGGTTGAACAATATTGGCCTTCCCCTCATGGGGGAGTCAACCCTGTGCCCTTTACATTGAAAGTCGAGCATGCTGCCCTGAACTTTTCGCTCAAGAATACTTTTGGTGGCTCTCGAAATGATATAGATGAATGTTGAAGGTCAAAAATCATCCAGTTGATTCATTATTGATTTAATTCAAGATTCCATCCTTTCAATTTTTTTTATTCAACAGTTCAATTTATGATATGTACAACAGAAAAGAAAAAAACTTGGATAATGTATGAAAGTAAGTAAATATTTTAATTATAATTGAATGAACTAAAGGGATTGAACGTATAGCACTATTTTTCAACAATAAAATACAATTCAAAAAATATCAATTGACATACGTATTAAAATATATTAACTAGAATTAGAGCTTTAAAATGGACATTATTAGCAATTCTTAAAATTCTCAATTTTTGTCATTGCTTCAAGTGAATTTGTATATAAATTTGTATTAAATAGTAGTAATCTATCTATCTATCTATCTATCTATCTATCTATCTATCTATTATCTATCTATCTATCTATCTATATCTATCTATCTATCTATCTATCTATCTATCTATCTATCTATCTATCTATCTATCTATCTATCTATCGATCTATCTATCTATCTATCTATCTATCTCTCTCTATCTATTCTCTCTCTCTTCTCTCTCTCTCTCCTCTCTCTCTCTATATCTCTCTCTTCTCTCTCTCTCTAGTATATATATATATATATATACATATATATATATATATATATATATATATAGGTTACAGTCATTGAATATCCTTTTAAATGATTTGGGGGGTAGGCATTGATCCATTGAAAAAGCAAACTACAAAATGCACAATGAATACAGAGAGAGAGTAAACAATACCAGCCTCCTACTTCAAATAAGAATATATAATAGTATACTTGTGGAAACCGCAGTGCCTAGATCCCCCTCCTATGTACATATGCCTTGCATGACTAAGACTCAAAATTAATTTCGCCAGCTTAAAAATATATTTGTTATGGTAGTGGTGGGATTTACAATATTTATTTATCAAATGGAAAGTGTTTTTAATGCCTTTTTAAAATAAATATAAATACATAGGTAGATATATAGAATACAAGGCACTGAAGCCAAAGGAAGCCAAGGCGGGAAATTAATTATTTTACAATCATCATTTAGTGTTCTTTTTATCTCGCCTGCAGAACTACCATCTGCATAATGATTTAGTAGTAGATTATGTCTTCTCTTTTATTGCATATTATGGCCTTTTTAACGTCTTGTAGCAGGAGGTTAATTTAAATATATCCTTCCTTAGAATACTTTGTCGGGAGAGAAAGAAGAACGGCCTTGACGATGAAGGGAAGGGGATAGGTTGTGTGATTGGAATTGTGGGACATATTGTTCCGTTTTTTAAAGTATTTTTCATTTATTAAAGATATATGTATTAAGTAGAGAACACCAAGTGCCGAAGTCAAGTATGGTAGCGATGAAATACGGGATTTTTGTTAGGTAGATCATGAAATATGGATTGTGTAATCAATATAAAGGCTTATCTTCTTATGTACTTTCTGTCACGTTATTTCTCCAACATCCCGAGTTTTAGTGCTACCATACGTGACGTCGGCACTCTATTTTCTTTAAACATATCAAAGGGTCGACTCAAGGGAAATAGTATCAGAAAAAATATACAATATTGAGTGGAGTAATAATCTAAAGTTTGGTCAAATAATATTTATCATCTTAATGGAGTAATGAAAATAAATGATATTTGCATTAATTGTTTGGACAATATTTAGGTTTATTTCACTCAACCATCGCCTATCTATGTATATTGACTCTTGGTCTGTTTATGATTTTCTTTCTTTCTCTATCTATCAATTTTTCTAGACCTTTTCTTCTTGACATCCCTAAGATACCAGGTATGCTATTTTCTTCTTCCAAAACGTGACTAGTTGAAAGAAAAGAAGAGTGAAAGAAAAACCAAGTTATGAAATAAGTTATCTCTACTCTTGTGGCTTTTGAGTGGTAACATGAACTCAGGAATAATAGTTTTATCTTCTGGAGCATATTTCGAATCCTTGTAGTAGATTATTCTAATATTACCGATTCATATTAAGGAGATAAAAATCTTTCACACTTAAATAAATCATGTTTATTCATAGGTTTTATTATCCATTACAATAATTAATTGAGTGACCAACATGATTTTTTCATTATCACTGCATTTCTCGTAATTGTAAGTGTAATAAACCTGCACGTTCTACACTTTTGTGTTGTGGGCGATATCAAAGTATTTTTATCATAAGAAAATTATTAGTTCAATGACACTTGACACTGACTATTTGAAATAGTTGGCTGATAGATTATCATTTTAAATGCTGCTTTTTATAGGTAAAAGAAGCATTTCACAAGCATCCAACTTGAGATAACTCTCTTGCGATTTTTATTTGGTTTATTACAAACAACAATGAATAAAATATGTTCATTTGTAGGAATCTTAACCTTATACATAGTTCGGAGGAACATACTAACTGAATGTTAATAAGAATATGATAACTTTGTTAAATATTTTTATTATTTATTCAATATGTACGTCCAAGGCCCTATTAGATACTAAACATTTTTGTATGTTGCTGTTGTTCTATACATAGATTCTATGATAAAACGTATTTTCTGCAAACTTATGAACTTTTGTACTTCATTAAATGCTAATTTTCTGAAAATTAATACTTTCACTCTTACAAACTTTTTTAACTACCTCAAATATATAAAATCCTACGAATAAATTTGTAATCGAAAACATACATCGGCATTTTAGCTCTGAAAATGGGTTTTCTGAATTACCATAACTAATATCCTCATAGTTCTATGTGGAGTTCTAAAGATTGTCTAATATAAGAAATAAAATAATTTCTGTGAAATCAAAGCAGTTTATCTTTTAAAAATGCATCAAATACACTCGGAACACATTCATCTACGCTGCTTAATATTATATTGCTTTAAACATTATTAGAAGTAGGTAAATGCATTTTAATTAGCTCCTCTTCTTTAAACATCTTCTTGTTATTATTCTATAATTAGTTCCACCCGCAGATGTGCAAAAAAATCTCTCCGGAAATGGATTGATATTTTTATTATAAATATCATTTTTAAATATATTTTTCTGCCGATATTTATACGTTAATTCTCTTAATAGTTATCATTGTCAATACTATTTGACTCTTTGTACTAGTATAATATGAAAAGAAGTAGAGGAGAGTACTATTATCCTTCGATGAATTAAGTGTTGTTTAGTCAATGAACTTTTCTTTCATTCTCAAATGTGTTTTTTTTCTTTTTCTTTATCTCCTTTTGAAAGCCTTAAGAAATGGTATTATATACTAAAGACTCACAGCAGTGAGATATACCTAATTTGCACCTTATCCATGAAAAACGATTTTGAACTCCTCTCTCTAACACTTAACAACTCAATAACCAACGATGAAAACACTCTCTTATAACAGAGTGAGAAAATCTTGCAATTGCTTCTCTTAAAAGGGACTGGGGTCATAAATGCTCAAAGACACTGATTGACATCCAGGATTTAAAAAAAAAAGTTCCTTTATATATTTCTCCTCTTCATCCTTGACTTTGAGAGAGGAGGAATGACGGTTTAGAGGGCCTCAGGCTCGGCTAAATTATAGTGTGTACCTACCTACCTATCTATCTATGTAGTTGTAATTTTAAACTACAATCACTTAAATATTTAACTGACACCCATGGATAAAGAGTGTAGGAAAACTGGAGCGAGCCAAGGAGGTGAGGAAGGAATTTACTCCTCTTTTTTGAAGGGATGAGAGCTTGCCCGCCATACTTTTCTTTGGTGCAATTACATGGAGGGTATTTGATTGAGGCGGGAATAAATCACGTCTCAGTTGCCCGTGGGATATGAGAAATAATGCGCTCGGATCCAATGATTATGAATGGTTTAGAGTCCACACACCTCGTGGGCGGGAGTGTTCCCCCAACCATCACATTTTTCGAATGACTTTGATTTTGGCTCAAGGACAGTAATATTTACTTGACTTTTTGTTAAATATATATAGTTCAGGGAGGAGGTCTATGGAAGGTGAGGCAATGACGTCATTACTCAGATTTGCAGGCATGGACCAATAAAGATCCATATGTAAATAACTTATTCTCTTCAACAACAGAGAATTGAACAACTGTCGATCGAGGCCCATAACAAACAAATCAACACATAAATGAAAGGTTCTGTGCTATACGTCTGTACCTAAGAATCCGGCGTAAAAGACTTCATAATTATAACCTTTTCTGTTTCCAAAGATTTATTTAATGACGGTCTTGTGTTTTTGATTGTTCGAGCCACGACTGAAGATAGCTTTATTTAACCCCAACGTTGCATTAATTATTACAAACTAT
>CP045906.1:554421-611125 GCA_013387185.1 Caligus rogercresseyi
ACTTTCCTTTTTTCTGACATTTTTTTTTTTTTTCCATCAGCAAGGTTTTTATTATTACGTGCATAAACATATACATATAATAGTTATAAAAGAAAATTGTGTTTAATACAAAACATAAATAAACATTATAGTTTAAAATTATTTTCCTTTTAGAAACCTTAAAACACAAACGTATGAACATATCAACTAAATTCTTAACATAAAATTCTTACGATATAGTATCTAAAAAATACAAACGTAAATATTAAATAATTTTAACATAAAATTCTTGTGATAAAATATTCAAAAACACACTAAAAAACAAATAATATAAGTATATGAATAATATATCATTGGTTGTTCTTGAACTTCTTGAATTGTCTGATGATTATTTCCAGGGATTTGGTGTGCAGGGGAGAAGTAGAAGGGAAATATTTTATGACTTCCGAAGCATGATTCCAGGCCGAACTTTGTACCATTGGGATCCTCAAGGAAAATGCCGCGTAACGAGCGGCGGCCGACACCATGATTGACCGCAGATCTCTCGCATTGATGGTTTCCCCTCCCATTAGCTTTTTCGCTATGTAGGCCTTGCAATTAAGTAACGACGCCCTAACGGTATTTTCCTCTTTGCAGCGTTTCCCGGTGTTGAAACCGCCGAAAAGAACAATGCCCCTCATATTTTCCTCTTTGAAACTTGGAATGAACTCAGAATTTAGAGTGATAAAATTTCTAATAATTGTTAGAGCAGGGCAATCACAGAAGGCGTGTTTGATGTCCACATACATGTATCCACAAT
Organism: Caligus rogercresseyi; assembly: GCA_013387185.1. Taxonomy (NCBI): domain Eukaryota; kingdom Metazoa; phylum Arthropoda; class Copepoda; order Siphonostomatoida; family Caligidae; genus Caligus; species Caligus rogercresseyi. Next base: position 555,200 of record CP045906.1, read on the forward strand.
CCTTGCAGTGCTCCGAAAATCTGATTAGATTAGCGGAGATTTGTAATTGGGCAGTAAATTTCCGGGGATCATTAATTCCCACAAGTGACACCAATATTTTTTTCCTCCATCCTCCAGGTAAACCCAGTGAGGATAAATGGTTTTTGGCAATTTCATCTGCTTTTTCTGAGCGGGGCTCTTTAACGAGGAACTTGCAATGCCAAGGAGTCAATGGGATATGCTGTTTAGCTCCTCTCAAAAGAGGAAAATAAAATCTTCCGGTTGTGAATGATGTTATATTATCCAAGTCGCCAAACGTTAGCCTGTTCTCTATCAGCGCAATCTTTTCCAATTCCTCTGGTGTTTCTTTTATCCCTTTAAAAAGGGTCTTCGTTTAATATTTTGACGAATAATATCTGTAATACTGTTAGAGTCAAATATGGGTGAATTTCTCCATATTACCCTCTGCATAGCTGCCAATTCCTTTGAATATAGAGCTATCATGTAGTTGGACAAGTCAGTTCCAAACATGAGTGTTTTAAAAATAAAAGGGTCACTAAAATAGTCGTGCCATTCCACGTGCGGGTGCAGAGTGAGGTTGTAAAAAACTTTTAAAAATATTTTAGGTAAAATATTTTGTAGTAAGACCAGGCCTCCACCAAGTTGAGACCTTCTTCTTTTTAAGGTAGGAATATATTTCTGGTCAAACAATTTATTCAACCACTTATCTTCTTCTTCAATGAATTTTTCCCCTATTGATGGAATCGCAGTAGATATGTAAATCATTTGAGAGATCAATTTTGTATTGTATAGGTCAATACGCTTTTGTATACAAAAACTTCTCCATGCCTGACACCATTTATGAGCTTGACTATTTAGGTTTTCAAAATTTAAAAGTGAAGGGCGGTTTATTTCCCACATAATACCTAAAATATTCACTGATCTAACAACCTTGCACCCCCCTATAATCGACGAAAGTGCAGGTTGCCAAATGCCAATAGGAAGAATGGAGGTCTTCTCCACGTTTACGTTAAGTCCACTTATTTTTGAAAATTTTCCAAAAAAGGCAATTAAAATCTCAATTCTCCTTATAAGCTGTTCCTCCGAATTCCCTTGCACCATTAAGGTTACATCGTCGGCGTAGAGGTCCATTATGTGCTTTTTATTTTCCATTTGCACTCCAAAACCATAATATTTACGGTTAATTAAAGTGTTTAATTGTTCCATCGAAGCGACAAACAAGAGGGGTGATACTGGACATCCTTGTCTACAGCTTTTTCCTAAAATTATAGGGTCACCTTGGAGGCCATCTAAAACAATAGTAGAGCTACCGTTAAAAAGAAGAGAGCGTATGGGGTTAAAATACTTTTTTGGAAGAAACTTTTTCACAGCTTTGAAAATAAAATTATGGCTAATAGTATCGAACGCTTTGCTAAAATCGATTGCGATTATGGCTCCAAATTTTTGTCTCCGGCTCGTGGAGTCCATGGCAGTCCTGATATTTCTTGACACATCAGCGATATTTCTTCTTTTTAGGAATCCTTTTTGCTCTTGCCCAAGACTTTTGTTTAAAATGGGTTCTATTTGTCGTGCTAAAATACCTGCCAATATACGGTATGCCTCATTCATTATTGTCAAAGGCCTCCAGTGGCTAATTAGGTTTCCGCTGCCCTTCTTGGGGATGAGTGAAATTCTGCCGTGAGTAAGAGGCGCTGGAAGGGCGCCTTTAGTTTCCATTTCTTTGCCAATCCTGAGTAAGTAGGGGGTGACTTCATTTGCACAATAACTGAAGATTGAACCTCTAATACCGTCTGGCCCAGAGGCTTTATTATTTTTATAAAACTTTTGAATATGATTCATTATAATACTATGAGTAAAAACAGACCCTGTTGAATTTTTGGGTCTAGGAAAGCCAATTCTTGAGCATCCAAGAATTCTTTGGTAAGTTGTATGAAATAATTGAAGAATTTCTTTTTTATCTGACGTAAAGGTTCCGTTTATATAGATTTTTTCAATTCTTCTGAACGCTAGTTCTTTTTTAAGTCCCATTTGTTTAAATCTACAAAATGGGTTCTGCTCTAATTGTAATTTTCTGTCCATTTCTTCTTCCTCTATTTCCGCTAATCCAATGGTATTGAGAGTATCAGAGGTTATCGTCCGCGTAAATAGTGAGCCTTCATCCATGATTTCTTCAATATCGTTTTGTAGTTGTTTTGTTGTTATTCGCTTTTTTCGTAAAAACATTATCGTTGTATTTTTGATCGTTTTATTTAGGGTTTTTAAAATTTTTCGGCACGAATATGTTGAGTTAAAGTTTTCCTGGAGATTATTTTGTAGTTTCGTTTGATATTTTTCGCTACGAACTAGCCAATTAGGAATCCGAAAAGGCTTACAAGAATTTGATATAAACTCCATTTCTAATAATTTATGATCTGAGGAGGGTTCATATCTAAAATTTGCTTTTTTTGTAATCGTAGATATAGACCATGAAACGAGTATATGATCTATTCTTGAATATTTGTTTCCGCTCTTCCAGGAATATGAATCTTTGTGGTCCATAAATTTGTCAATTATATCAAATAGGTATGTCTCATCGATTATACTTTCAAGAAAACATTTATTTGGATGAGAGTTCTTCTGAAGATCGACATTGAGATCTCCAACTAAGATCCTTGGGAGAGGGTCATTTATAAGACAATTACGAATAGAAGTAAAAAAAGATTTTGATCGCTTGTTTGTACCATATGCATTTATGATACTGAATTCAAAGTTACTAGATGGGACATGAATGTTAATCTTGTGGAAGTCACTGTCGATTTGGCTTTCACAAACATTTCTTGATAACGCCACTGATTTAGACACCATAGTAATGACACCACGAGTTGCGCCATTCCCAGTGAAATACACAGTGAAATTGGGTGGTATACAGTGAGGACATAAACTAGTACAAGAGGAGGCACATAAAGCCCTAATATCTTGAAGGCAGATGATGTCCGGATGTAGAGCCTGGATCCTTCTCATCAAGGCATGTCTTGTTCTTTTATCTTTTCCACCTCTAGTATTCAATGACACAATTCTTTTTAAACCTACTATGTTTTTGTGTGCAGACATAGGTTATTGAAGCAAAGTTTATGTGGTAATCTTAGGTTGTTTTGCCTGCGAGTCTTTATCAGGAGAATGTTCAGTTTCGGGCTTATTCCTTTTACTATTTGATTGGGAGCGAGTACGATGATTAAAATGTTTTGAGCATTCAAATGTGATATAGAAGATTTTTTCCTTCTACCTTCTCCGTTATCTTTGTTCATCATCAATTCAGTGTCCTCTTGTGAGGGAGTAGCGTCGTCCTCATGCATCTCTGAAGGTCCAGCGTTGGGGATGTTGCTCTCTTCCGTCTCCGCATTATCATCATGAATGATCTCAGACGGCATATTGTTAGGTTCATTCACCTCTTCCGCCCCTGTCATAGGTTCTATGGTTCTAAGGGTTGTATCCTGGGATTCTCCTTCTTCACTATTAGGCGCATTATCTCCATCATTTATTTGCGAGGGAGTATCTTCAACATTTACAATTGTGGGAAGTTCAATCATTGTCTGATATCTTCATTCAAACGTGTCGTCTGATTATCATTAACAGAAGCATTGTCCGTTGCTTTACTAAATGAAGCCTTTAAAGAGTTCCAATAATCAGTCCATTTAATAAACTTATTCGGACAGTCCCTCGCAAAGTGTCCTTTGTCGTAACATTTTGCACAGGTTATTGATTGCCCGGAAAAACTTATTCTAGTTTTATATCCCTTAAATCCTAGAAAACCTGGGACGTCTTTTTGGGGTAATACACCAACAGTGAAGTTCCCATTATAAAGTCCTTTTAATTTTCCATCAAGGAAATTACACTCCTTTGCGGGTCTAGTAATTTCTCCAAAATTTAGGAGCACTTCTTCAATATCTTTTGCCTTAACATCCTCATGAGGAGAATGCACTATTACGTTTTTTTCATATATAATGGGATTTCCATCAGTATCTTTTCGTTGTGCCCTGAGGCCTCTAACAGTCCCTTTGATCCCATCGTCACTAGTAGATCCATTTCTTATGATAAAGGTATCCTCTACATGCGAGAAGGATGTACCAATATTTAATTCATTCTTCAAAATTAATATCAATATAGAGCGAGCTCCTGGGCACGTATGAATTCCTTGAAGAGAACGAGGATTCAATTTCAGTGTTCCAATTACTAGGTTCTCTATCTCTATCTTGCTTTAATGTAATTTATTAAGGATATAAGGAGTCTTACACTGGAACATTGCGCAACAAAAAACATATAGGTATTTCTGACTGCTGAGACAAAAGCTTATACTGTATGGATTCAAATTTCAGCCCAGAATGACCAAGACCTCGTCCGAAGAAATCTAGACATTCTGCGCCTCATCTACGGAGAAAATTTCAAAACAAACTCTCTCTCCTTTAAGTGGACTAAGACAACAAATAAAAACAAAACATCCACCTCAAGAAAACATTGGAGCGCCGGGATCCTATACCCAGTAACTGGGGATCTTAATAAATATTTACGGTTATTTTTAAACATATGTTTACCAGTTTCTCTATCTTATCATTGTGTTCATCATGTCCTGACTTTCAGATGTTTAATTTAATGCCAGTGAGAAAAATAACCCTTTGTCAGTTTGTATAGATTTCAATTGATATATATGTTTTATTAGACCTCCCAAATAAAACCACTTTTAGTTCTTTTACATATAGGTACCCAGCGATTCTGGTTCATTTTTTGATGCTGAAAACGAATATCTAAATTAAAATATTATAGCATTGATAACTTAAAAAGATCAACATGAGTACCCTCTTTTTCTTGTTCCTTCTTGAAACTATAAGGAACCTAGTAGGAGCTGTTATTTAAAAAAATGGTTGGTGCGTCAGCACTTATGTTCATTTATTGGCACTTAATAAATTCAAAGTCATAAATTGATCATAGCTAAATTTGGTAAACTATTTTTTTCAAAATAAGTAATAACAAAAAAGTTTTGTTTCATAACGAAACCTTTGAACCCTTGACGTCCAATTTCTAACAATGCTAGAAATTTATAAATTAGATATTCGTTTTCAGCATCAAAAATTGAACCAGAATCGCTGGGTATATGTAAAAGAACTAAAAAAAGTGGGTTTTTTTGGGAGGTCTAATGTTTATGCATATTTGTGTATAAAGAAGCCTACTTATGTCCCCATTGGTTATATATCTATATGATTACATATCTGTGTTTTAGTCAATTTACTAATAAACTACATATTCTTAGAGAACTTAAATAATATGATATATATATATATATATATATATGACATATTATGTAAGAAATACATCTTCATTCAGAACGTCTTAATAATTTAGAGGGATGCATCGTCACAATTCTTATTCTATATAAAATACTCTGTAAAATGAAAAAGTTTTTTTGAGTAATATATATATATCAGAAAATTATAATATATTATTGATTGAATTGAAAACGATGCGTGTCCTTCATGGTCTTCATTAAGTTCTAATGAGCTTAGCCAAAGGCCTTTTTATTACTTCTTATACCCTCTGAAGGGAATCTTCATTTTATGTGTGTGTGGTAGACTTATAAAGACACCTTGAAGCATAAAAAAAGTTTAAATATATCATCATATTTTTAATCATATTGTTGTTTTTTCGTTGCGCGTATTCCTTCCAGCCCTTGAATAAGCCATTGAGAGAGGACCTTGAATGCCTTCTTTGTGCCTCTCTCATACATTTAGAAGACATTTAATATTTATATGAAATTAGTTAATTATAGATCATAATTGCTTGGATTATTTTCGAACTCCTTTTTAATGCAAAATATTTTATATGAAAATAAATTTGTAAAAATGTTATTTATACACAACTTTTATATACGTTTATATATGATACAAAAAGAAAGTGAATCCATACACTTTTCTGTTTGAAATCCATCACTGTATTACGATTGATAACCGTACAAATAACAAAAACTAAAGCCCGACAACAAACTAGGGTATCTGTGATACATTGACTTATATGGACAATCAATAATTTTCTCTATCTACGATGTGTTTTTTAATAATAACAATGATAAATATGTAATGTACATAGTTAAAGTTAAAAACCACGAAGTGTGTATTAAGTTATGTACATTTTTTAAGTTCATAGAGATATAAAGATATAGTGAGCTGATTCCCTTCAATAGCAGAGAAACAGCGTTCAGCTGTATTCTGTGTGTTCAAAATAAACAAAGTAATTTGATCTACGTCAGCGTAAGCTGATCATAGAGATAGATTCTATCTCTATGATCAGCTTACGATGACGTAGTATCAATTGCTTTGTTTATATTGGACACACAGATACAGATGAAGGGAATAAGCTCTCTGTATATTTTTATCTCTATGTTTTAGTCCCCAAGCCTTAATCGTAAAATATTGTTGATATATGTATAACATACTTTTTTTTGCTTAGTTGAATTGATATAATTGCAGCAGTATCCGTGTTGATATAAGTAAGGCATCTAGCACGTAATTAGTCTATCGAACTTGGACCTTATCAATGAGGTTGCCAAAAATTGATCTTCCTCTCTCTGAATCGAACTACCCGCCATTTGAACAAGCCATAACGTACTTAGCTATCGAACTCCCTTGGTACTAATTGTATCTTTTTAATTATCAAATATTTATTGATTATACTAAAACATGGAGTGATGATTTTTATTTTAAAAAGTCTGTATTATAGTAAATATACACATATCAAAACAACAACAAACTCAAGTAAGGAACACGACCCAACACACACTGGGGTATCTTTATTGAAATACACCTACATAGAAAAACCATTGCTCGTTTCGTAAAAGGCATGGAAGACATCAAGGCATATAAATACTGCAAAGCCACAAACCTACTCTTTGGCTTTGAAAAATGGATCTCTCTGCAAGGGCGAAAGCAATAAAATGTGCCCTCTTCGGAGCGAAAGGAATAATTGCCCGCAGATTGACCACAGATAGTCCAATTATTCCATCGAATTAAGGTCAATTATAATATCTGCTGCAGCCCGCTAGGCAGCTTTGGACTTAAAAACTCCCTCTGCATCTGACTCTTCATGGACATTAGCGGCATCTGCAATTAAATATTATCCGGGAATATCACACTCTCTTAAAGTAATATACAGAAGACTTTTAAAGTATTTTAATAAACGCCCCTAAATGTTTTATTTTTTGTAATCTTATGATCTTTTAAATTTATTTAATTTGTGTGTTCAGCATTGGTGCTAAAATTTTAAGCTAAAAATTTTATTTATATAAATTTTACTATGTATTATCATCGATTTTATATATAATCTTATGTATATATATTTTCTGAGCTGTGAATAAAATAAAAATACAAATTCTTGTTCCCTGTGTGACGAGTTCATTATCTAATTGCATTCTTCATATAATTATGAAAAAATATATGTGATGTTAGTATTATATTTTTGCGATACATATGGGAATATGTATTTGTTAAAAGTGTATAATAATATCGACCTTTTGTATATAATTGTATGTGTCATGATAGAGTATATATCTACAATAATTATTAGCTTGACTCCACACAAAAGAAGACAACAAACAATCTTGGTCCGACCCTTCCACTAAGGGACATGTTCAATGGTTGGATAACTATATACGAATAAAAAAATATTCCAACATTTAGCAAAAGTTCAAAGTTGTGGACAAATGAACGGGGATACAAAGTGGCACAGGAGTGGAGCTTGAAGGATATGATAGGATATACGGATGGCTTTAAAATTAATGGTCACACCGGCGCGGGATGGGGCATAGCGAAGGGTGACGTGGCCATTAAGCAAAGCTCTCTCAGGCTTGATGACACCAACAGTGTATTATTTCAAGCCGAAATTGAGGCGATTCAGAATTATTTAGTGGCCTGCCATTAGATAAGACGAAGGATAAGAATATTCTTGTCCTCTCGGATAGTCTCTCGGTCATCAACAGTCTAGACACACAGCCTGGGTATCTTCTAATGGCGGAAGTTTTGAACTGCAAACAGGCCCTTGAGTGTAGCCATTGCGACATTACCATTGCGTGAGTGAGAAGTCATAATGGCACCACCGGAAATGAATATGCAGATGTTCTAGCAAAAGCAGGTGAACATACGGGCATTGCAGTTTCAGTGCCCACGTCAATTGGTCAAACCAAGGGTGCTCTAAGGGAGGCATCCATGTCCATGTGGAAGGCCAATTGGCTGAAGATGAGTTCCTGCAGGCAGACAAAATATTTTATTTCCGAGCCCTATTTTGGGAAGAAAATGTATGATTATGGAAGGGCTTCTATGACCCGAATTGTCTCCATGGCTAGTGGCCACATTAAACTAAATGGACATCTTCACCGAATGGGAAGGTCGGAAACTCCAACGTGCCGTCTCTGCGAGGAGGTAGATGAAACTCCAATTCACATAATCTATAATTGTCCACAGACACGGATTAGAATGGACGAACTCGCATTGGAAACCAGAGAGAGGAAGAAGACGCTTGAGGAATTTCTTTTATATGGTTATAATTATTTGTCCAAATTTAATTTGTTTAAAAACACAATTAGTAGTTCCTAGACACTTAACGGCCGGCTGATACCGGATTAAGTTCCGTTGTGGTGGGGCTGATATAGGAGCTAAACAAACAAACAATTATGTAAAAAACGAATTTTCTTCTGAAAAGACCTTAAATGTTCAAAACCTCTTTGCTGCAATAAGATTTCATAGACTAAAAGCGATTTTTAATTAAAATAAAATTATGAATTTTATTGTGAAATGGGATTTTATTATTGTAAAAAAATATGTCATATAATTTGACCCTCCTATATGTATCTCTTGATTCATATTCTAACATTCCTAACCACTTAAAAGATATTGGGGTATAATCATACCGAATATGTATATATACATATATATATAATTGTTACATAGATTTATAGAGTTATTCTAGTAAACTACTGTACTATAAAGAAACTACTATTAATATTTAAATTGGTATCTACCTCTAAGGTTTTTAAAATAATTTGTTTTTATCTGAATATTTATTTCAATTACAAAAAGTCATTTTTATTATTATTTATTTCTCTCTTCAAAATTCATTGGCTCCTTTGGAATCGATTAATCAAAGTATTGTCTGTTATCCATTTTTGTTACGGACACCATTTAAAACATTAACATATATAATATTTGACCTCACAATCCCGAGCAAAGCGGGTCTTCATGGAACTACGCCATCGACTTGGTGAATTTCAGTTGGCTGAACTCCTACAGATATTTTAGCCATCTAAAGAAAATTGTTAAAGAGTATTTTTACTGTTACAACCGAAAGTTTTAAATTATTGTTGTTTTTTGTTTATCGTTATTTTATGTCTTGTAACTTGTCAACAAAATTTAGTATATATATTGTGAAACTTTTTTAACGCTTTGTTGTGTCTTTATTGTAGCTAGGTCTTCTGGTAGTAGTCTAATTTTAAACTATAATGTTTATTTATGTATTATTTTTATACACAATTTTACTGCCTTTTACTTTGTATCCTTGTATCTTCTGTTACAAATGAAATAAAGACCTATTAAAAAAAAAATATATATATATATATAAACTGTAACTTTTATCAATTGAAAAAATCCAACTGTTGAATTTATTTTCGAAACATATATATATTCACTAAGGACATAATACGTTAGCTTGATCTTATACAATGCTTACTTAATGCTAACACAGCAATAAATGATACCAAGTTGTTTATTTGATCTCTTCAAATGTAAATTATATTTAAGAAATTATATAAATTAAAATTTCTGACACAAAACCTGATATAAATCAAATTTTTGATTATGATTTAAGCCACAAAATAACATGATTTATATTGATTGATTTAAAGCAAACGTAAATTTACCTCGGTTCTATATTTCAATCTGTATTTTATGGTGTTCCCTATAGCCTCAATAAAAATTAACCTTTATATGACATTAAGAACAAGGATCATATTGCTTATGACTTGCTCAAGTGATTTAGAGTCCTTAGTATACGCTTCTATAACACTATGTAACAGGATTTTGCCCCTGGGCTGAAATTTCTAATTTGAGTCCCATTTTTTATGTAGATTTCAAAAATGCCACTCAAAATTTCATCCGATAAAAGGTTTGGACGTTATGGCCTTTTTTGATAATCTAATTTTCATCATTTCTAATGGTTCAGGCCCAGTTATCTTCGTGAGAAGTAAGAATAACGACAAATGTCAGTAGTATTTATTTTTCTAGTATGTCAGTAGTATTTATTTTTCTAGTATGTCAATGCATTTCAAATCAGTTTTTATAATTTCAATATTATTTGTACTATTCGAAAAAATAGGCTTTATATTTCAAAAAGTTGACCATATTTTAGTGTTCTATTTAAGCAGCTATACATTTTTTGTTTCGAGTCTATTGACTATAATCAATATGTAATATATTTTTGGTATATGTCAATGCATTTCAGAACAGTTTTTATAATTTCGATATCTGGCATGAAAGTAAAGAAAAGATCAATTTAGTAGGACAAAGTATTGATCATATTAAGTAACTACTTTAAGGTGATTCATTGAGGTTGTATTAAATATTATTGTTATTTGTTATGAAGAAAAAAACAGGTTTACATGTGTCAAAAATAATTTTATTTTTAGAGAGTTACTGTGATTTGGAAAATTGCATTTCAATATTGTTATCAAATTATTTAAGAAACTTGCAAATAAAAAGGCAAACCGGTTTTTTTGTGTTTGCATTGTGTCTTGGTATACTGGTTTACTCAAAGGAAGAACAGTTCCAGCGGAGATCAAAGGCGAAAAAAATTCCATTACTCCAACGCGGGGTAGTCCTCAAGGTGGCGTGCTATCACCAATAGTTTGGAACATCATAATGGATACATTACTTAGAAAATTCCAAAAAGGTGCTATCAGAGTGGTTTGTTATGCTGATGATGTGGGAAAGATCCTCACACCTTGGTCAGCTCAATGCAAGAAGCAATTGGTATAGTTCTGGAATGGGGGGAAATGAATGGTCTAACGTTTAACCCTTTCAAATCCACAGCCATTGTATTTTCTAAAGCATACAAACTGAGATCTAAACATTTTCCAAATTATATATGAATGGAAGAATATTAGAATACTCAACAAAAATGAAATACCATGGTCTGACTTTTGATCAGGACTTACATGGAGGGAACACCTGGCTGAAAAGGCTGTTAAGTGCTCGCGTTTGTGGAATATTGCTAAAGCCACAATAGGGCAAAAGTGGGGATTAACCCCAGATAAAATACTCTGGCTCTTTGAAGCAATAATTAGACCGACACTGACTTACGGGTGTATTGTCTGGGGGCATGCTATTGCAACAAAAAAGAGTGCAATACGAGTTTTATATAAGATCCAAAGGAAGGTACTTCTAGGAATGACTCACACACTTCGATCAACACGCCGGGGATGGAGTCTATATTGGTTATAACCCCCCTGGACTTATACATACAATCCCTTGCAACGAAATCGAGATGGAGAACGAGGCACTTTCTCAAAGATACATGGGATGGAATAGGAGATCTTCCAAAGCGTCGAGGACACCGTTTTTCATCTGACACAATAATAAAAAGGACACAAATAAATCAACAAAGTGACTACATCCGAGGCATTCGTGTATGGGTAGATAATCAAGATGTCCACGACCCTGACATAACTATTTATACTGACGGATCTAAAGACGATTACGGAAAAACAGGCGCTGGATGGGCAATTACTCGAGGTGACAAATCACTTTATCAATCATTTGCATCCCTGAGCAGCGAAGCTACGGTGTTTCAGGCTGAAGTTTTTGCTATAACTCAAGCAGTTGAGGCTGATCTGCAATTAGGAAAACCCTCAGGTGATGTCAAAATTCTATCGGATTCTCAGTCAGCTATTGCAGCAATTTTAAATCCCCTTACCACCAGTGTTGTAGTGAAGGAGTGCAAGGAAACTTTATTGAAAGCAAAAAGTCGGAAAAATATTCGACTTTCATGGTGCAAAGGTCACAATGATCTGACAGGAAATGAGTTTGCGGACTTTCTTGCAAAAAGTGGCACAACGAGTCAAAACCGAAAATGTGTTGCCATATCTCCAAGTTTCGTTAAGAAGTCATTATATGATGCATTCTATAAAGCCTGGTGTAGACGTTATTTGAATGAACGGACCATGGCTCATACGCGTGGTTTGCTTGGAAACCCAACAAGAAGATTGTCAACCTCGACAGACAAAAATTGCGGTTGCTAGTTCAAGCCTACACCGGACATGGGCCTTTTCTGGCTCATTTCAGCAAATGGAAAAACTCAACTGCAACCTGGAACGTTCGCAAGGAAAAGCCGCAGACAGCCGATCACCTCATCAACAGTTGCCCTGCACTATCCCTAGAAAGATATGAAGCCATGCAATGCGAAGCCGATAATAATCGAATTTTAAAGCTAATGACATGTGTCAAAATGAAAAAAATAATGGCAAATAATTATTGTACACAGTAAAATTCTTATAATATTCCGTAGTAGCACAAATACCCCTTTTGCGTGGTCGTGCTCATTGCCTGTTTTTATTTATTTTTAATATATTATTATTTTTACTATTCTTTTTTTATGTTTTTCTTTGTTACGGTTTTTTTTTTCTTTTTCCCTCTAAATTATATATATTGGCAAACGGAAATAAAGTCTAACTTAAAATAAAAAAAATCAGTTGGCTGGAAAATACATCTCTTTCTGATTGAATACTGGGATTTGGCATTCCAGAATTTGGGAGTGTGTTGACGTTTGGGTAACATAAAAATGCACGGTTTGAACGCACTTTCCACCTACCAAAGTACATAAAGTCGAGAGAGTTACTGTCACGTAAGTTGGAAAATTTCGTCTGCCCGCCACTTATGTCCGATATAAGTTCGACAACGGATCCCTGTAGCTCAGGCATCTTCGGAATCTCCGTGATGTCTTGCCAGGGTCCAAATTTACGTAGATACAAATTGGTATTTCTCGTTCGAAAGCCATTTTTTAGTAGTAAGTTATACATTTGCATAGGTTTAGTTTGTCTTCGATTTTTCGTTAGTATATATTTATAGTTATTTAATCATATCTCAAAGCATCTTTGAATGCATTCAAACAATCTCAAAGGATTAAGCTAAAATAAGTATAAATATACTTTTTTTGATCATATCCAGTAATTTAAAAATGATTCTCGAAATATTCATTTTTTTGTTTTTATTTGGATATTGAAAGACTTGCATTCATGTCAACAAACACATGATTTGTAAACTACTATTTTGTTTTTTTCTTTTTTTTTGAATATCTACTGCTTTGGCCACTTTTTTATCATATGTACACATCCAATATAATTACAGTGTGGCTAAGCAAATCGTGAACAGGATTTCAATGCATTGTAGCGACTGCAATTTGAATTTTCCTGCCTTATTACTCACTGGGCAAAAAGAACAGACAAAACAAACAGCTTTTGTATTGAATGTATTGTGTTTTGGCAAACGACGGTGACAATGGAGGAGAAAAGGATTCGGGTCTCTACCTTGCTCGACGCCCAAATGGACTTCAGGAAGATTGCTGAGCTCATCCCCTGCTCCTTGGGGCTCGTTTCCATGGTCAAGAAGCTCAAAGATGAGGGACAAGACCTTGGAAGGAAACCTGGTAGTGGTGGCACAACAAAAAGAGGACGGCGGAGTTCCTGGCCGACCTCTCGGACACCATTGAGGCCTCCCCCATCACCAGCATGAGGAAGCAGGCCAAGAATCTCGGGGTCAGCAAGGACACCATCAGGAATGCTGTTCAGGACTTGGGCCTGGTGTCTTATGTTCGTAGACGTCGTCAACTTCTCTCGGATGCCAGCAAGGAGACCAGGGTCATCAAGGGCAAGAAGCTTCTCACCTGGATGAAGCACAACGGGTCCACAGTTGCCGGATTGCAATCCACTTGACTATAGCATCTGGGGCGTCGTGGAGAGAAAGGCCTGTAGCATCCCCCATGCCAGTGTGGATGCCCTGAAGGCACCCGTTGAGAAGGAGTGGGCCGAGATGTCCGTGGACTTATTGTCAAGACCTGCAAGGCCTTCAGCCCCGGATTGAGGTCATGCTGAAGGCCAATGGTGGCCATTTTGAACTATAAGGTTACTATAAGTTGGATTAATAAATGTTCTAAATCTCTGTGCCCTACCCCTTGTACTTATTAAGAATATTGATGAAGTTTGCCTTTGACTTTTCTGTTCACGATTTGCTTAGCCACACTGTATATATAACCGATGATATTATTTGCATCAAAATCTACTGAAGAGCAGCATTTATGTCAATTGTTGATCACACAGTGTTTCAACGCATTTATATCTTCAGACAGGATTATAAATCTCATTAAAACAAGGTATTTAGATCTTAGGGTTGATAGACTGATTTACCCGCGATAATGCTTATTCATGTCCAGTTGGATGCAATTCTATCGAAACAAAAATCGAGAAAAATAAAAAAAAGATAGTGTAAGAGTATTTTTCTTTTTTTAAATTGCTCTTAAAACCGATGGATGAATTTTTTTAGTTGAAAAAGCCTCAGCATTCCGGTTAATCATGGAACCCCACTTTCTTAATATGGTCAATATGATTGAAAAAATGATTTTTTGTTTGCCTATTTGGTTCTATAGAATTGCATCCGAAAGGATATAACTAAGCATTATAGCATGAAAATTTGTCTATCGAACCTAGGATCTTATCAATGAGGTACACCAAAAATGACCATCCCCTCTCGGGAGTATTCGAACCTGCGACCCCAACATTGAGAGTTGAACACACCTTAGTGCACACGGCTATTGCGATCCCTTAGAAAAATATTATTTTTGTATTTCAACCTCGACAATTTGCCAACAAACAAAACTGACGAATTTTGGGATTAAGAAAATCCTCTCACAACTTTGGAAAAACCAACTTTGGTGTCGGCCGCCGCTCGTTACGCGCATTTTCCTTGAGGATCCCAATGGTACACAGTTCGGCCTGGAATCATGCTTCGGAAGTCATAAAAATATTTCTACTTCTCCCCTGCACACAAATCCCTGGAAATATCATCAGACAATTCAAGAAGTTCAAGAACAACCAATGATATATTATTATATACTTATATTATTTGTTTTTTAGTGTGTTTTTGAATATTTTATCACAAGAATTTATGTTAAAAATTATTTATATATTTACGTTTGTATTTTTTAGATACTATATCGTAAGAATTTTATGTTAAGAATTTAGTTGATATGTTCATACGTTGTGTTTTAAGGTTTCTAAAAGGAAAAATAATTTTAAACTGTAATGTTTATTTATGTTTTGTATTAAACACAATTTTCCTTTTATAACTATTATATGTATATGTTTTATGCACGTAATAATAAAACCTTGCTGATGGAAAATAAAAAAGCCAATGCATTTCAACTCTTTTATGCAAAATGTGGACTGGAGACATCATCTCAGACCGTTTTTCTTGGAAAATGAGCACGGCACCGTCGTTGCTGTCAATAGTGAGTGCTATCGGGCAATGTTTGATTTTTATTTATTTCCCACAATGGAAAGGAAGATATCAACAACATTTGGTTCCAACAGGATGACGCTACGTGCCACATAACCAATGTTACAATGAATCATTCGACAATCACCAAAACGGCAACTGACCATCTTGTAGCTACGATTTTTTTCTCCGTTAAACCTTTTTTTTAGGGGAGCCACCAAGGAAACAAATAACGCCAACCATCAAGATACAATTGACGATTTGAAAGGGAGCCACCATTGTATCTATTTAAGCTCACACAATCGAAAATATATTTAAATAAACGGGTCAATAGAACGGGTTACTGTAAGGTCATGTAAATAAAGTGGTCTACCATTATTAACTAGAATGTCGAGGCTTCCAAATACCAAGAAAATCCATCTGATTTTTTTCTGGTCTCAGTAACTGAATTAATTGAAAGGGAACCTTTATTATATATACTTTAGAATTCACAACGTTTCAAACTAAATATATTTTCAGCCAAATTATAAATTCTATTCTTTTAAAAGTCGGTTCTATAAAATATAAAAATCATAGGATAAAACTTAAAAAGGGTGCGATAGCCGTGCGTGCTAAGGCGTGTTCAACTCTCAGGTTTGGGGGCGCAGGTTCGAATCCCAAGAGGGATAGTCATTTTTGGTTTACCTCATTGATAAGATCCTAGGTTCGATAGACTAATTATAATGCTAAAATGCTTATTTATATCCAGTCGGATGCAATTCTGTCGAACCATATAGGCAAAAAAAGTAGAGAATATCGTAAAAACACAATATTAAAGATCAAACTCAATCGAAAAAACAAAACAAAAATCAATTTATAAACAAAGAACAATTACATGAGTTTTAAAAACGTTCAAATTGGTTGGTTATCTTCTTCAAGAGGGTGAGGTGACGACTCGACGAAGGTGTAGGACACCAAGTCGAAGGGATATGTAGTTCCAACTTTGCTCTAGACGACATCAGTTCAAGCAGTGCGGCATTAACACTATATTTTTTTGTGATCTCACATAGGATGAACATAATTTCAATCTAGGTAGTTAATTGAGTCTAGTTCATTAGCAAAGGTTACAAAGTATATTATTTCTAGTTCATGATACATTCACTCAACACAGAAATTGCTTTATGGCAAAAACTTTTATCATAAAGAAATTAGTAGTTTTTTGTTCTTACATTACATTTATTGTAAAACTTTTCTAATTAAGCCTTTTTGAAAGGGATTGCAATTAGATAGCTCATATATATGCTCAAGATATAATTTATACAAGGGTAAGAAAAATAATTTGTGCCTCAATTAAAGCAATTTGTATCAAGAATAAGGAAAATGTCTATATTATCCTTCTGGGTTGAAAGTTGATTGTAAATATATAAATATAATTGTGGATTCACTACAAACCATATTATATATATATATATATATATATTATTCGCTATTGGCTGGGTAAAAATACAATACGTAATTCATGAGGTGTTATTACATCCTAAAATATTACTATTTGGTGTGGCATTCTGGCGGTTTTTATTGAGGCGTATTTTATAGTTCTTGATTATAATCGTTACGTTACTGTTTATGAGGGTCCTTACCGTGTCATGATAATGGATTTTTTGGCCTAAATTGGAATAAATTAACTTTATGTGGTTATAACAAGACATTTCACTCACAGCAAATATTACAATTGATTTATCGAAGAGAAGGTTTAGTAAGCTTATTATTAGAGATAGAAAGTCGAGGGATATTTTGGGCGTATGAAAGGGAGAATGTCTGAAGGGTGCAATTGAGTTCAAGCTCCTTGTTATCACTATTCTCTTTCCTCAGAACAGAAGCAAAAACAGAGATTCAAATATAAAATAATACCTTCCGTTCTGGCCGACTTGGCCTGCTTCATAAATGAAATAAATATTCCTCAAGAGAGGAAAGAGAATAGTGATAACAAGGAGCTTGAACTCAATGCACCCTTCAGACATTCTCCCTTTCACACGCCCAAATATCCCTCGACTTTCTATCTCTACTTATTATATACAACAATGGACCAGTGATTGGCCACCTATAGACTATTTTCTCTGGGGTCACGTGAAAACAATATCCGTCGACGTTAGAAGAGTTCGGAAATAATATAAAACGCGAAATTGCTGCAGTTTATGTTAATTTATGCGCTCCATATTTTGCCCCCGCTGAGAGCATTATGGCTTTAAATACATTGGATCTTATGGATTCCTTTGATGTCAACCTTTTAGCAATAAGTGTTTGGGTATTTATGCTTCAAGAGCATAATTTTTCTTTAGTTCTTTGGAAAACCAACAATATGGGCACCGGTCAAATCCCTTAGCATTAAGAACGATAAAAATTGTCTTCTACTTATAAAAACTTTGTTTGTTATTTGAACTTTGGACATATTGTTTATTGTACATAATTCACTATTAGTAATTGTATTTCTAGCGCAGGTATAAGTCGTATCTAGGCTTGTCCTATTCGGTTTTTATGAATCGAGAAATTAAAATCAATTATATCTTAATTTGTCCTCCGAAATCGTTCAAAACCATAGAATTATTTTGAAACCAATATTTATTTTTTGTAATCATTATAAAGAATCCATTTGATTATACCATTTTTTTGCTTATCATTTCTTCCTGTTCATCATTAATTAATTACTCTTTATTATTATTATTTATTAAAATAAGTCTACTTTAGTTTCTAAACAAAATTTGATTAACAGCAGTGATAGTCATATTGGCTATCACTCATTGCAGAGCAATCCATAACTTTTTGAACGGATTTTATATGTATCAAAATTCTCAATTGGTTATTTTTTTATTGCCTCTAACATCATTTAAAATAAATCATCATCTGAGATCCTCCAGATGTCTTCTTTCCCTTTTTACGAAAATAATAACTTGGAATCTATGGCAGGGTTCTCACCTGGTGAATCCACCTGTTTCTTTATCTCTTATACTCTTTTTTGATTGTTAATATTTATATATATTATATATATATATATATATAAAACAGGTATCCTACTATTAATATTATAATCTAATCTGATCCCAAGCTAAGCCATATAATAAAAGACAATGACTTTCTCATTACTGAAGTGTAGGGTGCTTTATATATGAAATGTGGCTTAATTTGAAGGTATTTAAAATTTGGTATTCATAGAGAGTGAATCTCTACTTTTTACAGAGGATGGGAACCAAGTTCTCTATAAACTGTAGAATTAAAACACGAACCTAAGTAATAAATGGATTTACAATAGGCTAAAAAAGGGAATGCGTTAAGTGTGCGTTAAGGCGTGTTCAACTCTCAATGTTGGGAGATGCAGGTTCGAATCCCGAGAGGGGATAGTCATTTTTGGTCTACCTCATTAATAAAATCCTATCATGTCGGATGCAATTCTGTCGAACCAATTAGGCAAAAAAAAAGTTCTTGACGTATATAATGCTTCTTTCATAAAGGATCGATTACACACACACTTTCAACTATTGAGGCTTCTGAGCTCAAGTCATACTCTGCTAAGATGGAATGATTTTTAACTTTTAACTAATACTAACTCTTGTACATCTATCATATATTTATCCGACAGCCCAAAAAAGTAAGGGAGTAAAAACTATTTAATAAGATTTTTATAATTATGTTTTAAGGATGTAATGTTTTTTGACAGGTAAGGAACATGATCACAAAATATACACAATTTACTACTCTAGAAAATGTGTTTTTGGATTTGTTATGTCATATATAACGGCCCAATTTCTTATATATATGTATTAGGTTGTTCTTATTTTTCAAAAGTTTGAAATGTTAACAACATTGTGGATTTTCGGTTTCTTGTGATACAAAAACGATACAAAGTTTGAACAAAATTGGTCAACATTACGAGGTCGCGCAACGAGGTCAAAGTTTTAAAAATTTAGTAAAAATATAGTTTTTCGCAAATTTCTTCAAATGGTGGACGCTAAAGACTTCAATAGTTTTTATTAATTTAAAGGAAATATAATTTACTACCAGACGTTTTGTTTGATGTTTTTTAATAAAGCAAAGTTTTCAGTAAAAACAAAGGAAAAAATGAAATGTGTATTGTTAGCTTATTTCATAGCTTTTTTGTATCAATTAACTTCACTCGCCTGTAGAAGATGAATTGTTCGCTTCGAAGTAAAATAGTACTTTTAAGTTTAGTAAAACTTTATATGATAAATCCAAAAATACCTTAGTTGCATTCTATCAATTCAGAATTCAGTACAATCTGAGTTTACATCATATGATTCAGATCCTGTATTGACCTATAAGAAATCAATTATGAAAAAAATAAAAAATATTGTGTTTCTTAGATTTGCGTCAAGGTATCCTCTCAAAATTTTACTTTGTCTCTGACGCATTTATAATCTATTTATGCGTCATTTTGTACGCGAGATAGGCTTTTTTAATTTACATATAACTCTCTACTTATTAAACGGACATGATTTAGTATACCAAAATATTAAAGCTGGTTAACCAAGCTTTCATTTGATATGTTTGGTGTTCTAAAAATCGCTATACTTTAAGAGATATAAGCAAATACGTACTTGAAAGATTGTTTATGTATGTGTTGTGTGCACGCGTGCTCTGTGGCTCCTCCGAGAATATTGAATTTTCTCTGGAATTACTCCGTTTTGAGGATAATTTTGTATATCTGCGGGATCCTTGGAGTCGTGGCTATCGGTGAGATCTGCAGAATAATCATAAACTCCTTTTTTGGCGTGAAATATTGAGTTTTTCATCGTTTCTTGGGGCTTTAAAGAAGATATTTTTCTTCTTTTTCTTCCTTTTTTTTTTTTTTTTTCTTCTTCTTGTTACTTCGCTTCGTGGGGTGATTTTTTTCTTCTTCTCTTCTTTAAAGACCTTTGCTTCTACTGTCTGTGCAAGTTAAAAACTTGAAAAAGACATGGAGATCAATAACATTCCTCCAGACAAGCCCCCAGATGATGGGGATTTAAATAATAAAAAAAGCGAGCCCTCCGTTGAGAGCTTAGGAAATGTTATTCAAAAAGGGAAGGAATATTCAAATATTTTGAAGAAAAACATCTTCAAAGATGATGACATTCGCATTAATTTAAATTGCGTTTATCGTTGGGAGACTTTTGTGCTAACGTGCGAAAATACTGATGGAAAATTGTTCAAAACGGACAATTTAAAACACATAGATGTGTATGACTTGGCAATGTTGTTTGGTTTCAAACAACATGAAGTTGCGGGAGCAAATCCCAAATTTGGTCCAGGGCAATCTTGTTTTTATACAAGACATTCGGTGGATGTCAGAGCAAGACTAGCAGACCTCCAGAGAGTGATTTCATTGGAAGTTTTAAATCAGGATGGAATCTTGGAAAAGGCTTTATTCAAGCTGAAGGGAATAGAGAATGTTTCTGTCGATAAAAGGAAGAAGCTGGTTGTAACGATGGTTAACACTTTTAAGAGGGTGGATGAACAGGGCCTCGTTCAATGGATGGGGAAATGGGGAGAGATTGTGAAACATTATCCTAAGAAAAACCCTGTGAACAAGAAGGCAGAGGAAAAATATGATCGGTATCGTGACATTTGGAGAGATAGCGATTATATTGTGGAGATAATGGCAAACCCTTCTACCTTGCCACAAATAATAGCCTATAAAGGTAATCTTGTAAGATTAAAATTCTCGGGCTCTAAAATTCAGTGCCAGCGCTGCTTCGGCTTTGGTCATCTGAAATATTATTGTGATCGAGAAAGGGTGAAAACAAGGGACTATGAGAAAACTTTGTCGAAGACTTTAGAAGAGCGCCCTGAAACTCAAAAAAGCTCCCTTAATGAAAATCCACCCCCTAGTACTCAAAGAGGGGTTGCACCTCATGCTGAAGGAAGCGGCGAGGTAGAGGTTGAAAAAAATGGAAATGGCCTATTAATTAATACTTCAAACGATGTCTCCAATGTGACTACTCCTCTAGTTGAAGAAATCGCTGATAAAAATATAAAAAAGAGTGGAAATGTTGCCCTCCCTCCTGATGTCTGTGAGGAAGATTTAATAACAGAGCCTACAACGGATGAACCCGTTTCCATTGAGGTGACAGAGTCAGAGGTTGATGTCGAAAAAGTGTTGATATCAAGTCCTCGCTCTCAGAGAGAGTCACCTGCTGTCGAACATATACCTGTTTCCCTAAGAAAAGAAAATTCAGATTGTCTAACTGACGAAGTTTCTGAGGTTATTGACCCATCTGCTTCAAAAAATCGATCCCCTCTTCCATCCAAAAAACCTCTAAAACAAATGAATGAAATTAAACAAATTTTATCAGCAAGAACACGTTCGCAATCTGCTAGTAAAAGAAGTCGGACGGCGTCTTTTACATCGCCGGATAGAGGAAAGACCCCTCTAAAGCGCCCTAATTAAAGTCACTCTCCGTTAGCGTTAGGGTAGGTTATTTTTCTTGATAATCAGACTATGTCCCTTAAGCACCCAAACTCTACTAATCAGTTGAGGATAACTGATTGTTTTTCCAATATTTCAGTTACCAATCGTACTTTGTGTGGTGGCTGGGAAATTAGTAAAATAATTTCTCTTAACATTAGAGGTGGTAAGGCAAAGAGGCCGAGGCATGCATTGATGAAACATCTTTTGGCTCTTAATCCTTATATTATATGCCTACAAGATGTTAAGTCTCGAGTTTCTTCGGACTGCAGTGGCTCATGTTCTTTCTGCCTTCCATCGTCATTCTACTATTTCTTCACAGGAACTGGACATACTAGAGGAGTGCTTACGTTTATTTCTAGAAACTTAAACGCTCCTGTGTGTATAAAAGAATATTCGACTTCCAGTGATTGGCACAGTTTATTGATCACTGAGACTGATTTTAAGCTCTGTGTGATCAATGCCTATGGCCCAAATGTTAAGTGTTTTCCATTCTTTCAAGCAATTATTAATCGACATAAGAATTACTCTGCCCCTCTAATTATAATAGGCGATCTAAATGTCGATCTTGATGCCCCACGTAATTATGTCAATAGTCCAATAGTTAGAGATCTAATATTAAGGTTAAATTTGGTGGATATATTAGGTGTTTTAAATCCTGATGACTGTATCTCTTGGAGTAGCGGAGGTCGTTCATCGCGTATAGACCTTGCTCTAGTTTCTCCTTCGTTGTTTTCCAAAGTAAAGAGAGTACAATATCTTCCTGAGCCAGCATCAGACCACAAAGTTATCGAGCTTGAGTTTTTTATATCTTCAAAAAATAAATTTCGAATACCCAAGTGGCTTTTTGAGGAAGACGAGTATATTTCCTTATTAAGATCAAAACTCTATCGTCATTTTAAATCCTCCTTTAGTGCTCATAAAGCAAATTTTACCCTTCAATACTGTGTGCGTTCTTCCACAAAGGTTTTTTTGAAACGGCACAGGATAAATTTTAAACGATTTCAATCACAAACGAATGATATTTTAAAAACGGATCGTGTTTCTGGAAAAACTATATAACGGATTCTCTTAATTCCTTTAGAATATCCGATATCGTGGAGGAAGAATATAAAATGAAAAGAGCCAGAGAAAATAACTCCAATTTTCGGATAAGGAAGTTCAATTTTTCTCGTTCACTGAATCAAACAAAATTGACTAAAATTTTATCCCAGGGGAAAGTTTTTACTAAAGTGGAGGAAATACTGTCCTGTTTTCATCGTGATTTTCAGGCCACTGTAGTAGGAGAGAGACCTAACTTTCCTAAAAAAGTAAAAAACTCCTCAATGGAATTGTTTTCTGCAGATTCAATTGCTTATTATATAAAATATTTGTTTAAAAATAACAAGGCATATGGTCCAGATGGTTTTGGAGGGATTTTTTTACTCTAATGTGTGAAGAATTGACTCCTTTCTTATTATGTTTAGCAAAATCCATGGAGCAAAAAGGAAGTCTGCCAGCACAGGTTACAAAAGGCAAGATTGTTTTAATTCCCAAAAAAGGCAATGGAACCGACATTAACCACTGGCGTCCAATAACCATTCTTAATGAATCGTATCGAATACTTGCTGGTATTGTGGCTGTTCGTATGGAACCCATTTTAAATAAGAGAATTGGTTTGCATCAGAAGGGATTCTTAAAGAAGAGAAAATTGGCCGATATTTCTAGAAATATAAGCTGCGCTATTTCTTGTATTGATTCTAGGAACTCATTTGGTGCGTTAATAGCTGTAGACTTCCGTAAGGCATTTGACTCCGTTTCTCACACGCACATCTTAAAAATGGTGAAGAAATTTTTGCCAAAGCGCTTCTTCAACCCCATTAGAGCATTACTGTACAATGGCTCGTCTTCGATTTGTATTAATGGGAAACAAAGTCAGCCAATATTCCTAGGGAAGAGCTGTCGTCAAGGCTGCCCCGCCGCTCCTCTTTTGTTTGTGATGGCCATTGAAGAATTGGCTACTCAGATAAAACATAAATACAATGGATTCGGAGTTCTTTTTAACGAAGAGAAACATATCATTGACCTTTACGCCGATGATGTGACTTTATTTGTTGAAGCCCGTTCTGAGAGTCAATTAATAAAAAGAATAGAAATTTTGCTGGCCTTTTTTACTAAATTTAAAAAACGTTCAGGACTTGAACTTAATTCTTCAAAAACATCGATTTTACCTCTGGGAGCTTGGCGTCCCATTAACAATTTACGAGTTGCTAATTGTCCGATTGGAGACAAAGTTTGCATTCTTGGAGTGGAATACGGAAGACAAGGAGAATTAGATAGTGAATGGACTTCCTTAAAATCAGCGGTATATAAGAGGCTTTCACTTTTTAAAAGCTTTAACCTTCAAACGCGGATCGATTTTTATAATAATTTTATAGTGCCTTTAGTTTTATATAAAGCTTCCCTTTTACCGATTTTAGCTGATAAGGCAATACAAGAAGAGAAAAAATGGATTTTAACTCTCTTTCATAAATCGTATATAGAACCACTAAAACGGCCAAGGAATCAGCTTGGGGGTGGTTTAGTAGTTTTATCCAGAGTAATTCCTAAGATATATATAAAAGTTTTAATTGATTTGTCCACAAGGCCCGACCTTGAGTGGAGATCTGTCGTCTCAAATTCCTCCGTATATACATTTTTAATGATGGGTACCGTCAATTCCAATCCTCTTCTTTCATCTGTATCTCCTACTTGGGCCGCTGTCCAAAGAATTATTTGGGTCTGCCCTATATCTTTTGACTCAAGTTCAACGGTAGATATTATCGAACAAAACAGGGACAAAAAGGCTTTTTTCAAGAAAAATGAGGACCCTATAACCATGGAAGGTGAGGCACTAATGGGAGGCATTCTTACTTTCCACGACCTCCAGAAGAAATCTTATTCTTCATTTAGCCACGGGAAATTTAAATACCCTCTCATGAAAGCGTGCGGTTATCATCGTCCTCCATGTCCTTGGCACGTTAAAGTAAATGTATTGTCTTTGTATGATAAGGAGGTGAGTAAGATTTGCCAAAAAACGATTAAAGACCTTAAAGTCTCTGAGGATTGGGTCATAAAAATAAAGGAGTCTCTGCTTGGAGTGATGGAAGGAAAGAAGTTCACTTCACAATTCCAAATCTCGACCGGTGTTCTTTTTTTAATGGTCCTTGTAAAGATTGTGGGAAATTTTTTAACTCTACAATCCATGCATTTGTTGACTGTCCATATGCCTCAATTTTAACTGAGTTTTTGATTTTAAACATGTCGTCTTCCAAAGATTTTAAGGCAGTAATACTATATGGGTTTTCTAAGAAAGAAAGGAAATCATCGCGAAAACTGGAAGCCATTCACTTTGCGCTCTTAAGTGCCAAAGCTCTGATTAGTTCTAAGTTGACGTCTGGGGAGTTTCTACTTCGAGAAGATCTGAGGGGCATTTTAATCTCGGCTTCGGCGAGATACACCATTTTTGACCTCAAAATTCCCGAGCAAAGCGGGTCTTCATGGAACTACGCCATCGACTTGGTGAATTTCAGTTGGCTGAACTCCTACAGATATTTTAGCCATCTAAAGAAAATTGTTAAACAGTATTTTTACTATTACAACCGAAAGTTTTAAATTATTGTTGTTTTTTGTTTTAATGTTATTTTATATTATGTATTGTAACGTGTCAACAAAATTTAGTATATATATTGTGAAACTTTTTTAACGCTTTGTTGTGTCCTTATTGTAGCTAGGTCTTCTGGTAGTAGTCTAATTTTAAACTATAATGTTTATTTATGTATTATTTTTATACACAATTCTACTGCCTTTTTTACTTTGTATCTTCTGTTACAAATTGAAATAAAGACCTATTAAAAAAAAAAAAATACGTACTCTCCCCCAAAATTGTCTTTTGATATGAGAATATACGATTACCACTGTAATGCTGTTAGTGTTACCTGGATAGAAAGAGAAAGAGAAGGGAGGAGTATTTTGCCTCACTTCTCTCCCTTCTTTTTTTCTTCCTATCCAGGTAACACTAACAGCATTACCAATGGTAATCGTATATTCTCATATCAAAAGACAATTTTTGGGAGAGAGTACGTATTTGCTTATATCTCTTAAAGTATAGCGATTTTTAGAACACCAAACATATCAAATGAAAGCTTGGTTAACCAGCTTAATATTTTGGTATACTTAGTCATGTCAGTTTAATAAGTAGAGAGTTATATATAAATTAAAAAAAGCCTATCTCGCGTACAAAACGACGCATATAATGGATATAAATGCGTCAGAGACAAAGTAAAATTTTGAGAGGATACCTTGACGCAAATCTAAGAAACACATTATTTTTTTTTTTCATAATCGATTTCTTATAGGTCAATACAGGTCTTAATCATATGATGTAAACCCAGATTGTACTGAATTTTGAATTGATAGAATGCAACCAAGGTCATTTTTGGATTTATCATTCCAAGGTTTACTAAGCTTAAAAGTATTATTTTACTTCGAAGCGAACAAGTCATCTTCTACAGGCGAGTGAAGTTAATTGATTAAAAAAACTATGAAATTTGCTAACATTACACACTCCATTTTTTCCTTTTGTTTTTACTGAAAACTTTGTTTTATCAAAAAACATCAAACATACGTCTGGTAGTAAATTAGATTTCCTTTAAATTAATAAATTATTGAAGTCTGTCACGTCCACCATTTTGAAGAAATTTGCGAAAACTATATTTTACTAAATTTTTAAAACTTTGACCTCGTTGTGCGACTCGTAATGTTGACCGATTTTGTTCAAACTTTGTATGTCGTCTTCTTTTATCACCAAGAAACACAGAAATCCCAATGTCGCTAACATTTCAAACATTGAAAAATAAGAACAGCCCTAATATGTTATATATAATGAAGTTAAAAGAAATCACTCTTTCAAAATGTTTCATTGATAAAAAATAATATGTTTAACTTTTTTAAACAATATAAAATTTAGCTGCTTTATCTTTGTAATAGTATTTTGCATATGTATATCGTAATAGTGATAAGTTTGATGATGACTGCATCGTAGACATAAAAAGAGAGGTGCGATAGCTGTGCGTGCTAAGGCGTGTTCAACTCTCAATGTTGGGGGCGCAGGTTCGAATACTCCCGAGAGGGGATAGTCATTTTTGGTCTACCTCATATATGACAAGAGTATCCTAGGTTTGAGTGACTAATTTTAATGCTATAATGCTTATTTATATCCTGTTGGGTGCAATTTTATCGTACCAATTAGGCAAAAAAACAAAAACATTAAATAGAATAACTTTCATACAATCAAATTCAATTACTTGGTATATTAGGCAAAAATTAGGCTGTAATTTATTTATTCCCCTATTTGCTTAGATATATCGTATAACTGGCAAAGGTGTACGGCATGGAAACCATTTTATATATAATTAGGTATTCGGTGTTCCTCTCAATATTTGTTTACTTCTCATCGAATATTTATAGAAAGATCAAATTTTTAGTTTTTTTGTTCATTTGTTTAAATAATTAAGCAATAGAGATGTAAAAGAATAGAGAGCGTAATCCCTCCAATTAGTAGAGAAACATCGTTCAGCTGTATTCTGGTCACAATGACGACTTTCTCTTCCCTCCAATAGCAAAGAAACATCGTCGTTGAGCTAGTTTCGGGACACAATGACGTATTTCTCAGAAGGATTCGATAAGCTCTCTATGCCTTTATATCTCTCTATGGCCAATACCTCCAAAATGTTACTTTACCAGATATTAACGGATAGGGGACACTTTCTAGGAATTAAAAATACATATTTGTGAGAGAGATATAAAAAACAAAGATTTTCCCAAAATGATATCGCTTTTAAAAGTTCTACGTTTTTGCACATTTGTTGATATTACTATTTGTAAAGAATATAATAGATTTTAGATAATTTCATTTCTGACTCGGATTGGGAGAGAGGAATTTACTCTAGGAACAAAGCTCTGGAGGGATTGACCGAGAAAAAAACTCCGAAGATTGTTCTAAAGTTTCAATTATTTTGCACTTTATGTTTTTTTTTTTTAAATTTTTTATTCGGCTATCAAATTTATAAGACAGTGTAAAATATTAGTACACCTAATAAATAAATAAATAATACTCTCGACAGTTGCGTTAATATATAACATGAATAACATTGGAGATATTTTAAAGTTAATATAGTTTCACAAACAACGGTGATATCGAATCGATTCTGGGAGCTAAACAACAAACTTGTTGGAATATCGAAAGAAAAAAAAGTATTATCCCTATAGATTTATTTCACTTCCTAAACGTTATTGCTGATTTTGTGACATATTTATTTAAGAAAGACAATATACAATAGATTGTTTCTCTGCCGGCTGAACCAGATAAAATTTGAGGAACTACAAAATCTTAAGAATTTTTTCGATAACATAATTATTATTGTAAATAAGTATAATGTTTTAAAAACCTTATTTTTGTATTGTACTTTGATTGACAATTCTTATCAATAATAGTTGCAAGTGTGTTATATTACCTGCTGATACCAGATTACATAGTTGCAGTGAATCAATTCTTTTAGTAGCTAAACAGACAAACAAAGACTATTTATAAGCACTCGAGTAAATAATCCTTCGTTCGAAGCCGTATTTTTTCTGTTTCCTCACCTTAACTTTTGTCTATACAACAAAAGCCTCTTCAAAAATATTCATAATGATTTCCGTCAAAATAATAAGACAGCAATTAAATTTTGAACAAAGGCACTTTATTTCATCATAATAATAATAATAAAATGCCAGATTGTCAAATCTTTGAGAAAGGCGTAATGTTGCTCCTCTGAGGGATCTCATCTGTGAAATGAGGATGAAGCTCAGTCTCTATGAAAAACTTGTTTTAAAAGCTGAGAGGATGAAGATTATGTATAGATAAGTGTTCCCTCTGTATATAATGATAGTAAAAAATATTTGTTTAAGGAAATTTTATGTTAAAAAAGGAAATAACTTACAAGAAATTATTTTTCTAAGCATACTTTTATTATGGGTATTGTTTTTAATTTATGATTCGGTAGAGTTGCATCCCTGTGAATATAAATAAACATTATAACGTTAAAATGCGCCTATCCAACCTAATACTTCATCACTGAGATTGATCAAAATTGATATTCCTCTGTCAAGAAATGAACCTGCACAACTGAACCATATATATTAATTACCTCCGCCGAAGGGTTTGGTTTCACTGGCGTTTGTTGGTTTGTTTTGTTTGTTGGTTTGTTGGTTTGTCAGCAGGATAACTCAAAAAGTACTGAACGGATTTGGATGAAATTTTGTGGAGTTGTTGGAAGTGCCAAAAGGAACAAGTGATTAAATTTTGGCATCTCTGAGTGCAGAATTAAGGCGCCAAATGAGCTAAATACTACTAAATTTTCAAGTTAGCCTATCCATAGATGTCGCTGTGCTGTGAAATTGGGTGCCGGGAGCGTGTTCCTCTCGGAATTCCGTCTAGGGGAAACCTCCCCGTCTCTTACGCCTCCCCAGTCGTGAAAAATCCGCCTCGGAAGGCTCATGACGGCGGAGGTTGCACTCTCTGAGTGTATATATGCCTCTAGTTTATATGTGTTTTAGATTAATTCACTAAATGCAGAGCATAAAAAATAATTCAAGGGACTTGACAAAAAAGTTATCTCACAAATATATATATATATATATATCAGGAAATGACCAGAACACCTTTTTTCGCCAAGACCGGGCCGGGACTTAATATATATTTTCGTTCCTTCGACAATCTGAAGTGACAACCTTTTTTAGAAACGATTTTCCAAAAAAATAAGTGACGACGTTTTTTTTTAAATAATCTCCAAAAAAGAAAAATCTGAAGAAAAGTGATGACGTTTTTTTTTAGAAATTTCCAAAAAAGTAAGGGCGTTTTTTCTTAGAAAAGAAAATCAAAAAATAAATAATTCTCAGATAAAGTGATGACGTTTTTTTTAGAAAATAATATTTCGAAAATTCCTTTCTAAAAAACTGTCTGAATGACAAACGAAAGAAAATAGGGAGCTCGATAGTTTTGCCTGTTAAGGCGTGTTCAACTCTCAATGTTGGGGTGTAGGTTCGAATCCTGATAGGGGATGGTCATTTTTGGTGTACCTCATTGATAAGATCCTAGGTTCGATAGACTAATTAATGCTTATTATCCTATCGGATGCATTCTATCGAACCAAATAGGCAAAAAAAATATATATATATTTAAGTCCCGGCCTTAAAAAAATCAAAAAGAATCTTTTAGAGATAGAGATTAAAGTAAGTCTGAGGAAGAAAATAACTAAGTCATTGTAAGTTTTTATTCGGCATTATATTCGTGCAATGATTGTTCCCCTCAACAAAAATGTTTAAAATGTGAACGAAATGATGCAAACTTTTGCAACCAAATTAAGAGTTCATCAATATCAGACATACCGGAAGACATAGTAAACAAAATGGAATCGTTGATAACTATGGAAGAAATTTTAACTGCTATTAACAAAAATGCTAAGAGAGATAAAGCCCCAGGTAACACAGGGCTCAGTTTTGAATTTTATAAAAAATATTCTAAAGCCCTTGCCTCGATTTTACTCTTATTTTATGAAAAAGTTCTCGCTGTAGGTGCATTCCCGTCTTACGCATCCACTGGCTCACTGGTTCTCATACCTAAAAAAGATAAAGATCCTCGATTTGTCAAAAACCTCCGCCCTTTAACCATGCAAAACTGCATTTTCAAGATCTTTTCATACATAATTAGTAACAGGCTAAATGAATGCATGAGTCACATTATTAATACATCGCAATACGGATTCGTCAAGAGCAAACTAATCGAAGACATTCCTTTTAACCTCCAGACCAAATACGAAACCAATTTTAATACATCCATTTTAACCATCGATTTTAAAAAGGCTTTTGACACAGTTTCTCACTTACATATAATTAAAACTCTTGCAAACAAGGGGTTTGGTCATTATATGATGAGATTGGTTGGCATTCTTCTTTCCAATGCAAAAAACACCGTTGGCTATGGTGCCAAACAATGCACATACCAAATAAATAGAGGCTGTCTCCAGGGAGATCCGAGCGCTCCCCTGTTATTCATCATTGCAACTGATCCTCTCCTAAGACAATTATCAAAATTGAAGGGATAGATGTCAAAGCCTATGCAGATGACACTACAATCCTAACCACGGGCGATGTACAACGAACGACACAAAATTTCACACGTGTGTTCAAATATTTGAGTGATTTCTCCAAAGTCTCTGGCCTTTGTATAAACGAAGAAAAATGCGAAGTACAATGATCATCTGTCTCCGATTTGGCCATCCATATCTACCCAAAAAGTTTAAAAGTTTTAGGAACATGGATCGGACTCGACTCTGGGTCCAAAAACTGCAATGAAATTATTAATAGGATAAGGAATGCAATAACCTTTTTCACTCCACTCAATCTTGGATTCTGGAATAAAATAATCAGCTGGAATATTTATATTCTCCCAAAAGTAATTCATCTTCTTAAGGTAACTCCTTACGACCATATAACCTGTGACACGGTTAACTCCCTAAAGGAAAAATATTTCCTTCTCTCCAAGTACAAGAACCTCTCTCACAAAAGACTACATAATCCTCACGGATATGGTGGTCTTGGTGTTCTCGATTTTTCGTCTATGTGGAGAAACATGAACTCACGATGGTTTACAAGGTTAAAAGATTGTACAGAGGATTGGGCAGAAATGATAAAACAATATCTGATCTCCCAAAAAGAAGACTTAAAAAAGACCTCCATAAAGGTTATTTTCAAATTTTAAGAAAATCCTCACTCATGTGTCCTCTTCTAAAGGAAATGAGCGAAGCAGCAACACCACTTATTGTTAAGTTTGAGGAATACCTTGGTTGGCAAATGCCTGCAATGGATGCAATATCCTCTTTAAGGAAGGACCTTTCAACGTTCCAAGGGTTGTCGTGTTTGGGGGACATGGAATTTGAAAACAGCCTTTTAGGGAAGATGCTCTTCCATAGAATAAAACACATTCAAGGACCACCAAAGTTTAAAAATAGACCTGTCACTCCCTTTAGGATAATTTTTTCCAATGTGGCCCCACAAGTCTTGAGAAGATGCGGAACGAAGGCTACTCTTTCGCCCTTTTAAAATTACCTCTCCAGGAGGGAGATAGATCGAGACATTAAATTATGCATTAAAGCCTTTAAAAACCCTCTTTTGACCTCTGCAGAAAAATGGTTCAAGTACAGGGTCCTCAGCGGAACACTCCAAGTTGGGAAACACTTCGGTAGTGGAGAAGGAAAAAACTGTTATTTCTGCAGAGAGGAACCCGAAACTTCAAAACACCTTCTATGGTCTTGTAGAAAACTCCTCAAGTTTTATGAGGAAACGATAGGAATAATTAAAAGCCACTGGAAAATTACAACCTCCAAGAACGACTTCATATCATTCTACGTGGGAGAAGAGGCGGACCATATCAACGCAATTATTACAAAACATAGTTTTTTATTTATGCAATAAAAGCAAAAAAAGAAATTTATGTGATTCAGTGATAAATATTACAAAAAACTATTCTAAATTGTTAAAAAATCTTAAAGATAATTGTTTTTAGTACGTGTTTTAACATATTTTAATTTTTTGTTACTTATGTTTTAAATCTTATGCTAATTTTTATTACTTGTTTTTCTGTGTTTGTTTTGAAATGAAAAATAAATGCTTATAGTCTGCGGACTATCAAAAAAACAACTCTCAATGTTGGGGGCGCAGGTTCGAATCCGAGAGGGGATGGTCATTTTTGGTCTACCTCATTGATAAGATCCTAGGTTCGATAGACTAATTTAATGCTATAATGCTTATTTATATCCTATCGAATGCAATTCTATCGAACCAAATAGGCAAAATATATATATATATATATATATAAGTCCCGGCCGGTGTCTAAAAAAACCGGGACACCGGGCCGGACGCTCAAAAACAGCCAGGACCCGGGCCTGGTACCTGGTCGTTTCCTGAAGTTGAAGAAACAACGAAGAGAAGGAAGGAAATCTGGATTACTATCCCTTGAGCAGTCAAAGCATAAATATCAAATCTTAGAAGGAGGGAAAATTATGAACCAAGGCAATCCCAGCTAAGTCATATTAAGGGAAAACTTTGTATATAACATATGATGAGGAAGTCATTGGTCATGTATGTCCTGCAGGATTTCTTCTTCTTTTGTTTGTTTGTTTAGCTCCTAGATTGGACCCACCTCACCGGAACTTAATCCGGTATCAGCCGGTAGTGATACTCTCTAAGAGCTATCTTATTGATAAACAGTAAGTTAGATTTTTTAAGGATTTAAATTATTTAAAAATGAAATCCTCGAGGGATAAACGTTGCTCCCCGATCTCTCCTGAAGTTCCATCATTTTTGTCTTACAAGCGGACAACCAAAAATGAGATGATACGGAGTTTCTTCTTCCTCTTCGCAGAGTCGGCAGATTGGAGTTATTGCCTTTCCCATCATGTAAGGATGCCTGTTGAGGCTGATATGACCGGTGACCATTCCAACGATGACGCAGATTTGGGCTCGTTTATACTTAAAAATCTTGCTCCCGAGATAGGGATTTGGTACGAAGAGTTTAGACTGGCGGCAAGTGCTTATTGCACGCCAAGCGGCCCGCCATTCCTTAAAGTCGCTTGTCTAAGGGCATTTTTGGTATGGCTAATGGATATAGGAACAGAAACAGGAGTTCCCTTCCTCGCAACGTCTTTAGCCAAAGTGTCTGCATACTCGTTCCCAGTAGTACTGTTGTTGTGTCCCTTTACCCATCCGACTATGATCGCGCACGTAGACCTGCTTATGGCGTTTTTACAAGCGATAATTTGAGCTGACACGAGTTCACCTGGTCTCATGTCCAGACTATTGATAGCAGATAGGCTGTCCGATAAGATTAATAATCTTTGTTTCTCTATTTTATCTCCATGGAGATTAATGGAGAGTTTTTTATTGCCTCCACCTCGGCTTGGTAAACGGTGTCTGTTCCCTTGAGCCTCAAGGTCCTTTGATCAAGCACAGTATCACCTCTAGTCAGAGCCCAACCAGCACCTGTTGGACCATCGATTTTTGAGCCATAGTGTAGCCTACGAGATTATTTTTGTATTCCATATGTAAAAATATTTCATAGAATAAGACAACCATGTACAGTTGCTAAGGCACTTTGAATTCATTGACTGAAATGAGGCAATTATTTAAAAACAGAGATAAATAATAGTTCTAAGTCATTGTTAAATTATTTCCAGTCAATATGTTAAGTTAATTTGACGAATATTTATTTATTTAAGAAAAATAATAATAAATTTTAAAGACCTTTAGAGATTCAATATATTGTTTTCATGTGAGAATGAATGTATGGATAAGAAAAAGTAGTAATTATTAAATTCGTGTAGAATATGTGGATGCGTGCAAATGACAGCCAAGTGAGTATTTACTTCTCTTACGTCAACTGCATGTTTTTCAACATATAAAAAAGTGCATTTTAAGTTGGTAACATTCTAATACACTTCAAGAGTGTGAAGGGAATTATATTTTTTTTATTCATAGTTCAGAGAATCTATATACATAAGATTATATATAAAAAACGATGATAATATATAGTAAAAATATATAAATAAGCTTTTTAGCTTAAAAGAAGGGAATTGTGTTTGTAGCAGGTCTAAGTATTTATCTATTGCATTTACGCTTTATTTCATTCAAGTTGTTTTAAAATGTGTGAGGAATTAGAGTAAAAATTTATTTTCATGTACGTGTAATTCCCAGCTTTATATTCTAAATAGTCAATACAAACCATTTTATTTTTTTCAACATGATAACCCGTTATCCACTGCCCCCAAAAAAACGAATCCCATATGTAAAAATAATAGCAAAATGAACAGATTTAGTCTAGTGAACATTTTCTGTCCCTACTTAGATACTATTTTCTATTTTTTTTTATGGTTAAGATGTTTAGTATTAGCTAAAATCCATATAGAGTAAAAATATAAGAATACACTAGGAGATTAAAAAACACAATCTGAAGACAGTTACGTTAAAAACAAAACTTATATGAACATTATAATTCAAAATTACTGTCTAAAGATAAAACAATAGTATAAAATGACTTATTAAAAATTATTTCTTATTCAATATAAAACGTTGATGTCGTCTTATTGTCGATTTGATGAGTTTGAGGTATTATAGAGAAGGAATAAACTTTATCTAATCTCTGGCCCATGTCCATGCCGTCGCAGATGAATTGGGAATTTTGATTGAGAGGGCTGAATAATGAGCGGCTGCCCAAACCATAATTGCTCAAAGGATCTATTTAATACATGAGGCTAATTCGTTTTATTTACTTATGAAAGTTAACTTCTAGACAATTTTCTGAATAACAAATACTGGATAGAGTTCCAAAGTGAATTAGTTGATATAGGAGCTAAACAAACACCAAAGTAAAGAAGGAAAAACATTCTTGAATTGGACTCATGTTGGAAACCTAATGGGTTTTGTCCTTGAAGTTATGTGCAACAATTAAAAAATGTTGAACTTTATAATACAAATGTATACAAAAAAAACTTGCCTTAATCGTAACTGTCTTATGATTGTGTTTTTTATCTCCTACTTTCTACTGTATTCTTATTTTTTTACTCTGTATAGATTTTAGCTAATAAATAAACATCTTAACCAAAAAAAAAAAACTTTCCTCAAACACTTTCAACATGTTTTTCTAACTTAGTTAAATTGAACTAAATCCGACTGGATATAAATAAACAAAATAGCCTTAAAATTAGTCTATTGAACCCTAGAATCTCTAAAAGAGGTTGACCACCAAAAATGACCTTCCACTCTCTGGAGTCGAACTTTACCCAATATATTGTAAGGTTATATATTTTGAGTTATTTTAAATTATGTTATGCATTGATTTACTTTTAAAGTCCATTCCAGAAGAATCAGTGCATCATTGATTTTAGAATATTTAGCGTCTGGGTGTTTAACCCTTTATTGTGTTTGTTTTTTAATGTAGGAATAAATATTTCTTAGGACACTATATATATATATATATATATATATATATATATATATATATATATATATATATATATACATGATTTATATTTGAACCGTGTAGGGTCCAAAACATGGTCAAAGATTTTATTTTCGCCGTAAAACTAAAAAAAGTTATGAAATTGGAAGTAAAACTTTTACTTTTGATCACATTAGTTGTCGCAAATTCTATTTTGTTGTTGTTAGATTATTTATTGAGAAGTTAGATCTGTAAGGATCTTTTTATTTTTCATTACAATGATAATTACTCTTTCCCATTAAGTTTTGGTACATAAAATCTATGAAACAATTTTTTTTGCTATTAAAAAAACAAACATATCGTGAAAAAAATATATATATACCGTCAAAAGTCTTCAAATATCATCATTATATGTGAGAAAAGAAAAATAGTCTAAGTATTGAAGTTTTTTTATTATGTATTTTTTTCGGTAATAGTTTTTATTTTATTTCTACAATAAAAGTGTAATATATACATATACATACATGCACATAAGTATTTTCTAGTGCTTTCGGGAACCTTTCTAGAGTGAATCGTCATTTTTACCTTCAGGATCAAGATCTCCATTTTATCCACAAAGATTTTAAGCAATGCTTCCACAGTCTCAACAATAGTACCTTTTAAAGCCTACTTAAAGAGACGTGGGATACAAAGAAGTATAAGCAATTGTGTCGCCGCTGTGAATAATAGATTTCTTACGTCCTCAGAGAAATGGTTCAATACCGACTTTTGACCGGTTCGCTGGAGGTGGCAGGCAAGTTTTTCAAAGACGATCGAAAGAACTGTTTCTTTTGTAAAACACACCCGAGACCACGGATCATCTCCTTTGGAACTGCCCTGCATTAGCAGAGACTTACCAAGCCCTCCAAATCTCACTAGAAACCTCTTCAAGACCAAACTTCTGAGGAAGACTTTCTGACATTCACAAAGAATGCCAAATGTGATGCCGTCATAACTAAAGTTCACTACATATTATATAAACTACGAACAGTTAAAAACGACGACCTTTCTTGTATCATCCCAATCACCTCTTTATATTCAAAAAATTTATTAGAGATATATTTTTATTGATATGTTGTTTTCAAATTATTTAATGTTTTCTTATATTTTCGTTTAAATGATTGTTATTTATTGATCGTTTTTCACTAAATATGTGCACAACCTTTTGTATATCGTTGGTGATCTGTCGAAATATATGCCCACGGGCCAAGAAAAAAAGCGTAAATATATACACTAAAAACAAAGTAGAATACAATGAAATAAACACTCACTGGATAGTTGCGCAAATAGAAATACATAAATACACATTATAGTTTAAAATTACTTTCCAGTGATAAAATGACCTAATATAAAATTCTACTTGTTAACGGATAAAAATTGTCTATGTCTTCTTATCATAGACTTGATAGCAGTCATATATTGTACTGAACTTGATGGCACAAATCGGACCAGGTCTCCTGCCCATTTCCATCCAGTTGATGATGACGATGAGGGGATTTTTAATTCAAAGGCAGCGTACCTTGCAGCAGCAGCTCCAATGGATATCGCTTTTAAGTCGTCGACGAAAGAGTTAGCGATCAGCTTAGATGCAATTTAGGCCTTTATATTCAGCAGGATATATTCAATCGCTTTTTGTATTGGAGGGGGTGCTGTTTTTCTTTTGTATACACCAAATAAAATGTAGGCTGATATTAATTAGAGGAAATATATTCTTCATTGCAAACGTTTAATTGGATTAATTGCTTTATAAATTTTGTTTTGGGCACTCAGCAAATACATGAATTATTTTATTATATAAAGAGCCACAAATATTACAACAATAACTAAATTTAAATAGTTTATATGAAATTGAAGATGTGCTGTAAACTTAAAGACATCAAATTCTACAAGTTGATTTTAAAATTTTCTGTCTGCAAGAGGGTGGAAGATTGAGCAGCTTTAAATACTCGTTCGAAACAGATCTAGCTTCCGGTGGCAGTCTATTATTTAAGTTAAATTTTAAGATCCATGACCTCACAGGACATTGCGAACTAATCGCTCTTTGTAGAGGATGGCACAACCTTCCAACGTTAAAGATAGAACCACCTATCAAATCATGGACTGTAAATGTTTTGAATTAAGGGCTTGTTTTTCTAGCAGTGATGGATCACCGAATTTATTCACGAATGGTTGCATATCCTTATATTGTTATACTATATCAGGAAGAGGAATTATGTCTTTTACCTTTGTATACATCAATTTCATCTGAAAAAATAAAAGCTTATATAAATAAAGTCTTTTATTGAAATATATGAACTAACATTTAATTTAAACTCACATTAGTCAAAGATGTCTTACATCCCAGTCGCAGCAGCTGATGATGATAGAGGCCTTGAAGTCATTAATTTCAGAGTGAAGAGAATGTAAAAGAATAATAATAAAGAACATGGAATTATCTATTATGGTAATGAAAGATGTTCCCTTTTTTTCTCTCTATCTCTCAGCAAGGGAAATATTCAAGGAATTTCTCAATATCATAATGGCTTTAGAAATGTGTAGAACAATATTTTTTTTCTTCTCCCTTATACTACATAATACGCACACACACACACAAAGAATGAAAAGCTCCAGTCTTTCATTGTGGAATAATAAATATAACATTTTTATAGTTATTGACGGAATAAAGCATATATTAATCATTTTTAACAAATTTTGATTAAGAGGGGGTTTTAATAAGAGAAAAAGGAAGCTATTATTAGGGCGTGTGTTCGACACCTCCTGAGAGGTGAAGGTCAATTAAGAAGATGTTCGATGGATTAATTTTAAGGCATTGATGCTTATTTTATATCCACACAGATGTTGATATCCAACCAAATGGGTAAAAACACTACTTAGTTGAGATTGTTGAAGTCACTGACACATAATATGGTATGGACTAAATTATTGCAGGTTTTTATTTCATTTCATGGTCTTATTTGCGTCATGATTGGTCTTGAGAGATTTTTTATGTTTTTAAATTACTTCTTATTTATTTTTTGCCTATATGGTTCGATAGAATAGCATCCGAGAGGATTAGAAACTGTGCCCTCAACTTTTAGAGATGAACACGCCTTAACGCACTGAGCCTTTGCGCTCCCTTTGTTTGATTATATATTTTGGCAGACTTGTTGATTTATCGTTCATTTGTTGTCGTTGCGAACGATGAACGACGAACGACAAAGTTTTGACAAACGACAAGGAAAATTCTTATCGTTCGTTGTTCGTTTTTGGCGCCAAAAAAAGACAAAGATTTTTATTTTCATATGACAAATTTTCTTTCAGAAAAAATGTCATCATTTTTTTCAGAAATTTATTTCTAAAAAAACATCGTCAATTTTTTTCCGAATGGCAAACAACAAACGAACGATGAACGACAACGATTCAATTTAAAATTAACGATGAACCATAACTTTTGGCGAAGGACAAACGAACGACGAACGACAATTTTTCGCAAACGTCAACAAGTCTGATTTTGGGTTATGTTTTACAGCTTTAATGACCTGAAAGTGAAAGGGAAAATCAGTTGTTGATTATATATTAATAATAATAATAATGGATATATAGTTATGTAGACATTTCTACGGGCCAAGAAGTATGTGTCTCTCAATAACTCCTTCATTATTAATATTCTTTCTTAAATGCAAGGGGAAATATATGTTCCCCGCAGTTTTTTGTATATTTATATACATTGAACAATCGATAACAGCTAATTTGTCATTTTGTTATTTGTAATGCATTTGAATTGGTTGTTTCAGCTCTTTTATTCCACAGGAAAACAACTCCGGACCGGATCTACCATGTTGTTTCAGAGTACCCATTTCGAGAGGACTTGTTGACTAGAGAAGAACATTCCTCTCCTCTGGACTCATTCGTTCTTCTTTCCTGTTAGTTCCCGATAAGGCTTTCTCTAATACTCGTACAACTTATTACTCCGCCGAAGGAGGTATTGTTTTCACTGGCGTTTGTTGGTTTGTTGGTTTGTTGTCAGCAGGTAACTCAAAAGTACTGAACGGATTCGAATGAAACTTTGTGGAGTTGTGGAAATGCCAAAGAAACAAGTGATTAAATTTTGGCATCTCTAAGTGCTTTTTAATATGCAAAATGAGCAAAATACTAAATGAATGGGGTCTCTATTCAGGGAGTAAGAAAGAACAAACGCTTAAAAAAATATTCATTGACGTATTATTGTTCATATATCAGCTCAGGACTATGTTAAACCAGTGACGTAGCTTAAAACTTCCTCTTCCTGTCTCTGAGTGCTTTTTTAATATGCAAATGAGCTAACAGAGAGGAAACAATGATTAGAGATAGAAAATCGGGCGTGTGAAAGGGAGAATGTTTGAATGGGAATATTGTGGGGATCGGCGGAGGTACACACTCTCTGAGTGTTACATGCCTCTAGTTATTATTATAAATTATTCTAAAGTTACTTTATTGATATAGATATATACATATAAGCTAAATATAAATGATCATGTAGTTTAAAATTTAATCTCTAATCTAAAATCTAGCAGCACTATATACAAAGATAATTATGCTTTGAAAAACATTAAGGAAACACTATTGTAATAAAATATACATATATAATAAATAATATCGCAATAATAAATAAAATATTGAACTATTATTTTGTTTGTCTTTACGCAAATTTACTATACTGCCTTCTAATCCGTTGCAGAAATTGGAGATGTCCAGCGGAGGTAGACGGATAAAATTTTATCAGATCCCCACACATATTTCCATGGAATGGTATTGATTGTAGGGATATTCAATGTAAAGGTATTCAGGTATCGCGCTGCCGTCGAAATCTTGATGGCCCGATGTCTTCAATAATAGTTACTCTGTCATAAAATAAGAATTACTTTGTCATGTAATTATTTTGGCATTTTGACCATATATATATTTTCTCTAAATAGACATCCATATCTCGATTGACAGCTGTTGTTTCGTTTTCTATCTCAGGTCATTGAGATATAAATTATAGAGAGCTGATTCCCTTCAATAGCAGAGAAACAGCGTTCTGTGGTTTCTGTGTGTTCAAAATAAACATTTTTTTTATTTTCGTGTCGATATAAACAAAATAATATGTACTACGACATCGTAAGCTGATCATAGAGATCATAGATTCTATCTCTATGATCAGCTTACGATGACGTAGATCAAATTACTTTGTTTATATTAGACAATAAATACAGATGAAGGAAATTAGCTCTCTATATCTTTTATCTTCACCAAAAATAATAAACCTTCCCGTTTCGGAAGGAGTTGAACCATATGTAGAGATAAAAATTTATAGAGAGCTTTTCCCTTCAGCTGTATTTTTGTGTCCATATAAACAAAGTAATTTGTACTACGTCATCGTAAGCTAATCATATAGATAGATACATCTCTATGTTCAGCTTACGATGACGTAGATCAAATTACTTTGTTATAATGAACACACAGAATAAGCTGAACGTTTGTTTCTGCTATTCGAAGGGAATCAGCTCTCTATATCTTTATATCTCTAGTCTCAGGTCCGTAGGACGATAATTTATATCCTAGTTGGGCATCCCTATTAATGTCAATTAACTTATTGGTAACCATAAAATAAATATAAAGGAATGTGTTGGCACGATAGATGGCTGGGTTGCGACGCTCGTGAGGGGAAGTTGGTGGACCTCATTGGAAAGAGGTCCCTCCTAGGACGGAAGGATAAATTTAAATAAAGCTAGTTTATTCATATATTTACACAAAGATATATCACTTCCATCAAAGGAAATAGGTGGAAATTAAATACAATATTGAGAACGGAGAAAGGGAAAATATATTTTTTGCATTAAGATTTTTCCGACAAAACTCAGAGGTCCGTTAGCAGGGATTTGTTATAATTTTGTCAAAATGGTGAACAAATTGGACCCTTGGATCATTATCGTCTGGTACAATTTGCTAGTCCTTTGATTTAGGATCATATTTTTTCTTAAGAGAAATCATTTGGGTGGGCCATAAGTCAGTCTCCTAAAATAATGTCCCAAATATTGACTTTCTTCCATGTGATTATTAAAAAATATTCAGAGTTGCGACTACCGAATGTAAATCGGTATTAGATACTACCAACGGTAGATTTCAAATACCGAGCCTATATACGATATTATGTAGAAACTACCAAATATCGTACCGATTGACAATCGGTCGGTATATTGAAAGTATGACTTTTGTAGCATTCACATAGAGACATAAAGATAAATAGAGTGTATTCCCTTCAATAGCAGAGAAACATCGTTCGACTGTCGCTTGCCCAAGCGCTCCTTGCGTGAAGAACTGAAACTTCGCAAAATAAATAAACAACTACAACTATAGTATTATAGAGCAGATACATAAATAAACATTCAATATAAGCTTATGCTATGCATTGAATACTAGAGTACCTGAAAGTGTATTTAATATCGGACAATAGGAGACAGTAAATGAAAAAAAACCTATAGCCTTCCATTTCCTACAAAATCTAAGTTCATATATAATTTATATAAGATTAGTATGTATTAAATTCAAATAATCTATAATAAATTATAACAAATGATGTACTTAATTATCCTTTGTTATAAACTGTCGATAATAAATGCATATGAAGAACTAAAAGCAGCTAAATAAATAAATTTATCTCTTTTTCTAATCTACTGCACCGAATATCGATTGATACTGTAGATATATAATAAAATCTACCGAATACCGAACCGGCGGTAGATTTTTCTATCGAATCCCAGCTCTGTAAATATTGTATTCTTCCTACGATTAATTTTGTTTAGATGGAATTGATTAAAGAAAAAATGAGGACTCGTTTTCTTCGCGTCTTTTATTTTACATTCTTTTTCCTCTCATCCACCTTAATTTATTCCAGACATCAAAACAAGAGAGAAAGCAAAATTATCCAACAAATGAGTTTCTTAATTCAAGCTACAGTAAATGAAATGAAGAAGAAAAAACGTGTAGC
Organism: Caligus rogercresseyi; assembly: GCA_013387185.1. Lineage (NCBI taxonomy): Eukaryota > Metazoa > Arthropoda > Copepoda > Siphonostomatoida > Caligidae > Caligus > Caligus rogercresseyi. The sequence goes on from CP045906.1 coordinate 598,273, forward strand.
CATTATTAAAAGTATACAAATACATACTCAGTATGTTGTCAGTCTAACTATGAAGCGAAGTGCTTTTCGTTGAAGAAGGAAGGGAAAAGGGAAGAAAGAGACTTTTCTGGGCTTTATTTAAATGGTTCAATAACAAAAAACAAAAAAGAGTTATCATAGAGATAAAAAGATAGGTATAGAGAGCTTATTCCTTCATCTGTATCTGTGTGTCCAATATAAACAAAGTAATATGTACTACGTCATCGCAAGCTGATCATAGAGATAGATTCTCTATGCTCAGCTTAGGATGACGAACTATAAATTACTTTGTTTATATTGGACACACAGAATACAGCTGAACGTTGTTTCTCTGCTATTGAAGGGAATCAGCTCTGTATATCCTTATATCTCCATGGAGTTAATACGTTTTCCTTATTCACTTAATCTGATTCTGTGGGCCCAATATAAACAAAATAATATGTACTACGTCATCGTAAGCTGATCATAGAGATATAATCTATATCTATGATCAGCTTACGATGACGCAGATCAAATACTTTGTTTATATTGGACACACAGACTACAGCTGAACGTTGTTCCTCTGCTATTGAAGGGAATCAGCTCTCTATATCTTATATCTCCATGGGGTAATACGTTGTATATAAATAACTCTACTAGATTTGTTTTTAAAAGTTTATCAAAGGTGTGTACATATGAATAAATTGATCAAATCCTATTATATTTCGTGCATGATTGCATATACAATAATGTATAAAGGTGTGAAGATATTAAAAATACTCATTTTTTAAAAGAAATAATTGAATTTGTTTTGTATTTGGATATGTGAATCTGTATGTAGATAATTGCAAGTGTTCAATAAATAGCTTTGTACGAGGTACAAAAAATAGATGTGAAGTAATTACAAATAATCATTTTTTTCAAGAAATAATTGACTTATTCCCTATTTGGTCGATAGAATTGCAACTACTTGAATCATAAAGATATAAAGATGTAGAGAGCTGATTCCCTTCAATAGCAGATAAACATCGTTCAGCTGTATTCTGTGTGTCCAATATAAACAAAGTAATATATACTACGTCATCGTAAGCTGATCCTAGAGATAGATTATATCTCTATGATCAGCTTACGATGGCGTAGTACATATTACATGTTTATATTGGACACACAAATATAGATGAAGGGAATAAGCTCTCTATATATTTTTATCTTTATGATTTGAATAGGAATAAGCATTACAAATTAATTTATCGATCCGAGGATCCTAAATCAAAGACATAGACCAAAAATTACCTTCCTTCTCGAGAGGAGTCGAACCTGGACCCTGTACTTTGAGAGTTGAGCACGCATTAACACACTGAGCCTTCGCGTTCCTTGCATTATTATTACTGCTTTGTAGCAGAGGACTTCCTAAGCTAACATTATTTTGTAAATATACCGTATTCGCAGATTTAATGACCAGATTTATTTTTTAACGAGGTTAATCAAACGTTCCTCCCCTCCTTGGAAGTCAAGCACGCTTCTTCTGAGCTAACGCACTCCCTAATTGATAGGAATGGAAATTGGAGCTTAGCCTTAGTGCTTACAGATTTTATGATGTTTTTGGCGTGAAAAAGGGAGAGGGGTAAGAGAAAGGGGCCAAAAACAGTCAGTGAATCTGTAAGCACAAGGCTAAGCTCCAGATTTCCATTCCTACTAATTGATATATAATTATAAATATCACAAAAACAGCCGAAATATTATCAATTATTAAAAAGTGAGAGGGGTAAAAGAGAGGGATAGAAGGGAAAGAGAGGGAAAGAGAGAGAAGTTTCTATCTAACTTTTTCTTTCTCACTCTCTTTCTCTCACTCTCACTATCTCTCCTTCCTTTTATCCCTCTCTTTACCCTCCTTCTCTCTCTCTCTCCCCCTCTCTTTCTTCTATCCCTCTCTTTACCCCTCTCACGGCTTTATCACGGCCAAAACAGTCAGTGAATCGGTAAGCACCAAGGCTAAGCTCCAGATTTCCATTGCTACTAATTGATACATAATTATAATAGAGGCATATATACACTCAGAGAATGCAAACCTCCGCCGTCACGGGGTCCTTATGAACCTTCCGAGGCGGATTTTCACGAATGGGCGGCGCGTAGAGGGACGGGGGAGGGTCCCCTCGACAGAAATTCCGAGAGGTAGACGCTCCCGGCACCCGATTTCACAGCACAGCGACATCTATTGGCAGAGTAGGCTAACTTGAACTATTTGTTAGTATTAGCTCGTTTGGCATCTTAATTCTGCACTCAGAGATGCCAAAATTAAATCACTTGTTACTTTTGACATTTCCAACAACTCCACCAAGTTTCATCCGAATCCGTTCCGTTCTTTTTGAGTTATCTTGCTGACAAACCAACCAACAAACAACGCCAGTGAAAACAATACCTCTTCGGCGGAGTAAATATCACAAAAACAGCAAAAATATATTATCAATTATCACTAAGTCAAAAATTAAACTTCCATATATAAAAGGTAAGATTATTATGATCACTTTTTCTAAATATGTAATAAAAGGGAATGCATTGTATAGCTACCTAGCTAGCAGCTGTAACTCTGAACATATGTGAGTGTATCCAAGTAAACAAGAAGGTAAATAATATATGGGTGAAACCTAAAAAGCCAACCCAGAGTTGAAGGAGGCTCAGTCCTGGCCAAAGGATATGGCCTCGCCATGCAAATGGAAAAATACGGATTCACCTTGCGATCATCTCATCAAAAGATACCCTTCTTTCTCGTAAATGCCAGATAGCCTTTTAGGAAAGCAAAAAAGATTTCATATTATTCAATGCTATATAATGTAGTATCTTATGTTAACAAATTAGTAAAAAATTAAGAATTAGGATTATATCTGTACTGGCACTATATCACTATGCGTGGATGTTCTGTTATTTTTCTATCTATGTGCTTTAATACAGACAAACAATAAACTCTTCAACAATATATATTTATAACTATGACAAATGAAATATATACATTTTCCAAAATATGATTTCGTATTAATCGATAGAAAAAAAATTAATTGGCAGCAATAACATAATTCTCCTAAAGCTTTTTGTATTGAACGAATCATCAGCTCCAACTATGGAAGTCAGCCTTTCTCCACTTATTGAATGTGGAGAGGCCAGAGCAGACATCAGGAAAGATAATAAAATATATACAAGGGCGCAGTGGATCCAGTTGACTCTCTACCATCGACCTCGTACCGGATGATGAAGAGTAGTACCGAAAATATCACAGTATACTAATTATATGTCATACGAATTATGCTATTTGATATTTCATATTGTTTTTATATTGTTGAATAACTTTTAATTTAGAGAACTAATTTTAAACTACAATTATATTTATACATTATATCATATTTAATTTATCTGAATAAATAAAGTTTCAATAAAATACAAATTTACTTTACGGACTTTATAATGAAACCTCGAACGCATATATTCCTTACAGACTAATGCAATGAACAAACTCAATGATATATCTCAATATCTATACTACTCTAACTTTATACAGCTACAATAAATACTTTTTTTGTACAAAGATTATCTATCACTATTAAACTGAACAAAAGTGTAATCGTTATAAGTAAAAACTTTTTACACTTTTAAAAAGTTGTCAATGCGAAAAAAGAGGATGAATCCACTTTTTTTCATGTTTAACCAAAGTAATCTTTACATATTTTGAAGAGGAACAAAGTATAAGAATACTCAAATCTTTGTTTTTGTCAACATAAAGTACTCAGTGATATTCTTGTAAGTTTGCAGTTTATTAATACAAAAACAAGTAGAAATGGAAATATAAAATAACATATTAAAGTATCATAGAATGTGTATTATTTTGTTTGATGAAAAGAGAACCATAGTGTCGGTATCATGTATATATATATATATATGTATAGATATATTATATTATAATAGTTTGCTCGCAAGGATTCGAGATCAGTTTTTATTTTTTATGTACATCCTAAATTCAACGATAAATTAGTTTTGAAATAGTCATTTTTATGGAAAATACCCCAAAAATGAACATTTGAAACTTTAATATCTCGTTTGACTTTGGATGTACATAAAAATAAAAGCTGATTTGGAATCTTTGTAAACATACCTACATTTTGCAACAAATTGTTTGAAAAATAGCATTGAAATTGAGGACATTAGAGGCGATCGAATGGCGAATAAAAAATTACTACAAAAGTTTACTACATAACTTTTGGGACCCGCTGAGCGGACACTTCCCATTATTCGATTCGTTCAAATTTCACAAGATGCACTGAAGTAAAATCGTAGGGGGAGCCCAACTATCAAATCCAAAAAACGGGAAATAAGAATCACATCATCTATACTAATAAAAAATATTCCGTTCGTTCGTTCGTTGGTTCGTTCGTTCGCGAAATCTCCTGAACGGTTTATTAGATCTTGACGAAATTTCTGTGATAGTTTTAAGAGCTCAGGAGTTTTAGTGGGGTTGTCAACTCCGGAAAATTCGTCATCGCCATTCTTATTTTATTCGCCAAAACGTTTTTTTTTTTTTCAAAAATTGCCAAGTTAGATTTTTTCCAAATTTTCTGTGGATGAGTATGAAGTAATAAGACGTGTTTTGTTTTATTGAATGTTTCCCGCAAAATTCGTTTTTCTACATGGATACTTAAAAATTTTTTTTTCTGTCCCCCCAAATTTAACTTTTGTGGAAAAAACATTTCTTTATATTGCAACATCGAGCTAACGAATTTTAATAATCTTAAAGATGAAGAGTGAGTAAGTACCCAGTCTTAAGGAATACAAAACGGAAAAAAATGGCAATGACGATGAAATGACGACTTGTAAGGAACACTTTCATTAGAAAATAACATTAGCACTCTATGAAATGGCTTAAAAATAACTTCTTTTTATGATATTTAAATACCCAGCCTTAAGGAATACAAACGGAAAAAAAAATGGCATGAAGACCCGATGATTACCTTTATAAGAAACTGATTTTAAAATGAAAAATCCAATGCGATGACATCACTTAAAATATTCGTGTAATTTCTTCTTTTACGATGTTAAATACTCAGTTCATAAGGAATACGAAAACGGAAAGATGACAATGAACACTCAATGACAAACTTTTTAAGGAAATGGTTTTAATATGAAAAATCACTTGCAATGATTTCACTGAAATTATTATTGTGATTTTTTCTTTGTGCTATGTTTAAATACCCAGCCGTAAGGAATACAAAACAGAAAAAATGGCAATGAAGACTCAATGACAACTTTTTAAGGAACTGTTTTAATATGAAAAGTCACATGTAATGATTCACTGAAATATATCATGTTTTTTTTTCATTCCAGACTATTGTCAAGTTGAAAATCACGGGCATCGTCGGGTCGGTAACATACGCTAGTATATATATATGTTGGACGTTCGTGAAAAATTGTTGTTTGTTTGTAGTTCACCAAAAGTTGTCGTTCATCGTTATTTTTAAATTGAAATCGTTCGTCGTTCACCGTTCGTTTGTTGTTCGACATTCTGAAAAAAAATGACGACTGTTTTTTTAGAAAATATTTTTTTCACGACATCTGAAAAAAAGTCATCACAGTTTTTTAGGAAATCTTCCTATGAAAATGAAAAATCTTTGTCTCTGTTGTTTTTCCTTTTGTTCGTAGTTCGTCCAAAACTTTGTTATTCGTCGTTCATCGTTCGCGAACGATAATAATGAATGATAAATCAACAAGTCTGATATATATATACATATATATTTACTAGGGAAAAGTTTGGAATTTGTCATATCCGATCCAGAACTTCTTTTAAAAATATTGAAATTCTCTACTCATTACTCTTGAATTATAATCTAAAAAAATTGCGGTACGTTTTAATGTCACAACACTTTTAATACTTTTGAAACTTCACACCTCGAATGAAAAAAGAATAGCTAATTGTATGTTTTCTGCTGTGCAATTTTTGTTGGTGTTGTATCGTCAATGCACCGGAAGTTACTGTCAGTTTAATACTCAAACTACTGATTTTTATAATAATAACCTTTTTAAGCATTTTTAATAAAATATCAAAAAAAGTTGAATTAATTTTTTTATACAATAAAAATTGAGAAATGTAATTTGAGGTTAACTTTGTTAATTTATATATATTATATATCCATTAATCATCTTATTTTAAAATAACACAATGTAAGAACAATATGTAAGTATATGTATAAAGTGACAGAGTGAGTCACCATATTATTTATTTTAAATATCGATCATAGTTTTTTGAAGAAAAAAAAACAGTCTTCATATGCCTAAAGTTTTTCCGATTCTTATAAGACATAATTCTTACATGCGTAAAATAATTGAATTCACTGGCTTTCTACTCTACATAAACTGTGTACTTCAATAAAAGAACATATAAGTTATATATACTTAAAACTTTAAGAAGTTCTACAGATCAAGTGATATTCAGATTTAAGGGAGCACGAAAGCCATGTGTATTACGGCGTGTCCGACTCTCAATGTTGGGGACGCAGGTTCGAATCCTCTCGAGAGGGGATGCCATTTTTGGTCTACCTCATGGAAAAGATCCTAGGTTCGAGGTTTATTAAAAAACATCAAAACATACGTCTGGTAGTAAATAGATTTCCTTTAACTAATAATGTTGTTGAAGTCTGTAACGTCCACCACTTTCAATAAATTTGCGGAAAACAATATTTTTACTAATTTTTAAAAACTTTGACCTCGTTGCGCGAACTTGTAATGTTGACCGATTTTGTTCAAACTTTTTATGTCGTCTTCTTTATCACCAAGAAACAGAAAATCCACAATGTTGCTAACATTCAAACATTTAAAAAAATGAACAGCCCAATAATATTATATATTATATATATATGTATATATATATATATATAAATATATATATATATAGGGTAGAGACTTGAAGGAGCAACACTGGTTTGCAAGTGAACCCTGAAAAACCCCTTATGAGAACTGCCAAGTGTGTGTGTAGCCGGCAATCACAGCTGATGTGAGACAGTCTCTCTGGAGATGGAGAAATTTGTGTTTTTTGCGACAGATTCATGCACTACAATGATATTATATAATACAAGTGACATCAAATTAAAATAAATGATAATAATTTAATTCATTATATCACAGTTAAAATTCTATAAAACAGATGGCAACTAATTAAAAATCTTTTTTTTTGAAATTATTCTAATAAATTTTCGATGACTTAGCGCTACCGATTGGAAGTATAATCCCATATATATATATACATATATATATATATATAACATTCTGTCAAGAAAGTACCGGGAATTGTCGATTTAAAACAACATTTTTACATTAATCATCAAAATTTATTGGGTCGCCTTCAAAATAGGCTCCATTTGCTCCAATACATCTATGCCAACGGCACTTCCAATCATCGAAACATTTTTTATAGGCGCTTTCCGGGATGGACTTTAGCTCTCGCGCCGAATTTGTTTTATGGCTTCAATCGACTCAAAACGGGTGCCACGAAGGGGGCAATTTTAGTTTGGGAAGAGGAAAAAGTCGCAGGGAGCCAAACCGGCGAATACGGTGGTTGCTGACGCACGTTCGTTGAGTTTTGGCGAGGAAGTGAGTCACAATCGTAGCTCGGTGAGAAGGCGCGTTATCGTCATGCAAAATCCATGAGTTGTTCGCCCACAAATTGGTCGCTTCTACGGATACGCACGCAAACGTTTCAAAACGCCTAGGTAATACTCCTTGTTTACCGTCTGACCCTCTGGAACGAATTCGTAGTGCACCACACCACGGATATCGAAGAAAACAATGAGCATCACCTTCATTTTCGAGCGGCTTTGGCGTGGTGTTTTTCGGTTTCGGCTCATTTTTTTCACCCATTCCGATGCTTGCTGGCTTGTTTGCATATCGTACTCGTAGACCCAGGTCTCATCACCAGTTATAATGCGTTCCATGAATGTAGAATCGGAATTACAGCGATCCAGCATATCTGAAGCAAACTGTTCGCGATGACGTTTTTGAAGAAAACTCAGCTCTTTCGGTACGAGTCGTGCGGCCACCTTTCTCATGCCCAAAATATCAATCAAAATCATACGTGCGGACTCGTGGATATCTTAAGATCATGTGCTATCTCTCTCAAGCTGGTACGACGGTTTCAAGCACCCTTTCCTTAATTTTATCGACGTTATCTTCGGTCGAAGCCGTCGATGGGCGTCCGGAACGAGGCAAGTCTTCGACCACTTCACGACCGTCCTTGAAGTCTCTGTACCACTGATATGCACGAGTTTTCGATAGAGCATTATCACCAAAGGCCTTTTGCAACATTTTCAATGCATTGGCCACACGAAAATCATTTGCAACACAAAACTTTAAACAAATTCTTTGCTCAACGTAATCACCCATAGTAAAAAATCGGCACGCACTACTGACATCGACTGACTTAAACAGCTGTTGCAAATACACTAGTTGCGATCCCGCTCAAGCTTGGCATAGTAATTAAGGACAGTAGTACCAACCTAGGAAAAAAAAATTTTACCTGCTCATTCCCGCCAGATTTAAATCGACAATTCCCGGTACTTCTTGACAGAGGTAGTATATATATATAATATAAGATATAGATATATATATATATATATATAATATATATATATATTAATATATAATATATATATATATATATATATATATATATAATATATCAGGGTGGTAAGATCAAATCCAGCGGGTTTTCAGGACATCCTTTAACAAGGATGACGTAATAGCAATCACTGCAACATATTTTTTAGCAGCTCAGCCAATATATGAGAGATCATATCGTTGAATTTTATCATCATCATGGCTGCATATGGAAATCTACAGCCTGTTATCTGGAACGAGCAAGAACAAGGTGGTGTTCGTTATCAGGATTTTTGTATAAAGGACAAACCCATCAGCAATACCAGGCTCGTGAGCGGCTCGGGATCGACAGAGAAGAAGGGTTGCTGAGCTCAGCAGCAGCTGAAAGATAACAGGGACCCTCGTGCAGTCGTCGAAGGGCCCGGCCCTCCAGCAGCGCACACAAGGCCAGACTTCATCAGGAGGTGTCAGACATCTTCGAGCACAACACCAGCAAGTCCATCAGGGATGTACGCCAAGAATAAATGTCGGATTGGATCTACCATATTATATATAATATATCTATATATATTATATTATATATATATTTAGCCTGTCCCGTTTTCAGGTCAATCGCTCCGATTTTTTGCTCCAAGCACTTTTCTGCTGCGTAGTGATGAAAAAATGAGATTGAGAAAGTTTCAGCCTTCAAAGGCCATTTTTGTGACTGTACAAGCCACTTAAAGTTTCAAAAAGGCCGTTTTTGGGGTCAAAAATGGCGATTTTCAAGTGGCTTGTACTGTCTGAGTTTTAGTGATATCGAGTAAAAAAAAGTTCTAGGGATTGCTTGAAGTCTTATCTTTCAAAAAAAAATTGGAGCACTCAAGCAAATAAATATTTCTATAGTTTTTGGCTTGTTAAAGAGGCCTATTTGGACCCAAAATAGGCCTTTTCGGTTTTTTGCTAACATTTGTGTTATAAATTATTTTAGCATTTTTTCTTGCTTTTACAAATTAATTATCTCATAATAATGCATGTCTTGTCCAATTTTCATAATGGTCACACTGATAATGACGTTTTAATAGAGAATTATGTGTTCAGTCTTATGAAATCTTATACCATTGCCGAAAGAAATCGGTTTGTATTTTTGTCAATATTAAGAATATCCTCATGTTATAAGTTTTTCCAATATTATTTTTTTTAACCTTTAAAATAATATTTTTAGTTATTGTCCAGATTTGTAAAATAATCTTGCATGTAACACGTAAAAATGATAATACTCTTTCCACACCGCCCAGGAGGCAAGTATTTAAGTGCACTACCCTTTTGTGTGGAGGGTTCCCCAAGAGGTCTATTCATACCACATGACTTATTTGAAAGTTATTTATTTATATTTTTTGGTTTTCTTCCGATTTTTCTTTCTTTATTTATTGACAAAAGAGTGTCTTGGCGCAGAGTTTCATCATGACTTGAACTAATGAAATCTTGAATCATTTTAATATTTCCTTCAGCATGGAAAATGTTGTGTTTTTTCTAAGCAAATCTTTATGTATTGCCGTAACAGAATGCCTTTGTTAATTCTATTATAAAATTTCAGGGTATGTATTCAGTTTTCCTTCTATGCTTATTTTTTTTTGTTTAAAAATCAAAGAACAGATACTTAAAAACGCAATTAATGCAAACAAGGATGGAGTAGAGACACATTAAAAAATATAAATGCGTTTGCCTCAGTTAAACGTTTACAACCAAATACAACAGTCGATTTCTTTTTATTGTGATTTTGTGCATCATATTTTGTCGATATGTCAAAAACACGGATTAAAAAACTTATTTTCTTGTTGGCTCTCCCAAATCAGACATTGATCGAACAAAACTTCCTCGGAATCAGGATATTCTCCAATATTTTTACTTTATAAAGGAGAAAACCCTAAGTTAAGTGAAAAAATATTATTTTATGCTCTTTAAATCATGATCTGGAATTGTCGTGTGAAAGTGATTGCATTTGTATTTCAAAAAAGATAGTCGAAATTTATAAAATAGCTGGATATCCAATTATTAGGCATGATCATATTAGAGATAGGGTGAAGAGTTTAATTCAGTCACACAAAAAAATAAATTTATTGAAACATCGAAACACAGAAGGAGAAAAGAAAAATCGAATTTATTTTTCAGAAGATATTCTTCCAAAACTTTTAGAAGTAGTAAAACAAAATACGGAGACTTTGATTGAACATGACCAAAAAGAACACAAGAAAACAAAGCGGACGATATTTATTTCTTGCCGATCAACGAGGCCCTAGGCTCTTAAGCATAGGAGAAATGGACAAACGATACATGAATTCTGTGACTAGATCGGAACAAAACCATCAAAGGATTAATAGGAATACGCCAACAAAATTGTCATTGCCGATTGATTTAATTTCTTCAAGTGATACTGAAGAAAATAGTTCTGATTCATCAGAATGTCTACAATAGAACAACAGTCACTTCAAAAACAAGAATGCAAATCGGGAGCTCAAATTGTGAAAGACACAGTTTTAATTTCAAAAAGCAAACATGTCAGTGTTCGAGCTCAGTCACAAATTTTAATGCAAGCTTCCTCATCTTCATCAATGACTAAATCCAATGTGCACAGAATAGGAACTCGCGTTTTAAAAGAAACAGCCAATGAACAAAGAGAAAAAATAAAAAATATTGAAGATCACCTAATGGTTCTACATTACGACAGTAAGAAAATAAAAGAAATAACTCATGGAAAAGGATTATCAAGAGAGCGTATTGCAATTAGTATAAAAACAACTGAAGACGAACATCTCTTAGGGATTCCCTCATGTGAAAATTCAACTGGAGAATCCCAAGCCAACGAAATTATAAAACTTGTAAAAAAATTGCTATTAAAGAAAAAATTGCCGGGCTTGTATTTGACACAACAGCCTCAAATACCGGGAGCGAAAGTGGAGTAAATGTTAGGTTAAACATATTCCTTGAGCGACCCTTGCTACATCTTGCTTGTAGGCATCATATATATGAGTGTCATATAAAAATTCATCAAAGTTATACAGGATCACGACTGGCCCCGAAAATGACCTATTTAAAAAATTTAAATCAGAATTTCCAAACATTAAAATAAACTCATCTAAATTTAAAAAATTTAAATATGGACTCAATCTTCAAAATGATCAAGCGGCGGATAAAACATTAGAAGATTTGAACAAAATACTGACTGAAAATAAAATGCCAAGGGGAGACTATCGGGAATTGGCAACCTTGGTACATTTTTATTTGTCTCCAAATTTAAAACAACTTGACATAAAGCTCCCTGGACCAATACACCATGCTCGATTTATGTCGCAGGCAATTTATTACATGAAGTTGGAATTACTTGGCCATTTAACATCCTTAATTAATACGTCAGCACTACAGAAAGAAGTAAAAGAAATGTCCGAGTTTATATCTTTATATTATGCTCGATGGTTTTTGACGGCACACCAAACTACGTCCTCGCCAAGAAGAGATTTAGAAGCTGTTTGGGAAATGAAGCTATATTCTCGCATCAATCCATCTCTTTCCCAAAAATGTCTGAAGAGTATGTTTAACCATACTTGGTATTTGCATGGGAGTATAATTCCTTTAAGTCTTGCAGACGAAAGCTTACCGGACCAAGAAAGGATGGACATTGCACACAAATACTAGAGGAAATAAATAAAGATACTTCGCACCCAGATATGAAATACGAAAAAATAAAAATAGAAGCAATTATTAATGTTGATGTAGATCAGCGGCCAAGCTTATCCAAATTGTTAACAAAAACTCTCCTCTTATATTTAACTTGCTTGGGATGGACAAGGAAAATATGGAATGGATGAAACTGCCTCCACAGTATTGGATCTATGTCTCATTATATGGAGTTTAAAAAATATTACTAACTTACCAGTAGTCAATGACACAGCCGAAAGAAAATTAAAATGATTCAAGATTTCATTAGTTCAAGTCATGATGAAACTCTGCGCCAAGACACTCTTTTGTCAATAAATAAAGAAAGAAAAAATCGGAAGAAACCTAAAAAATATAAATAAATAACTTTCAAATAAGTCATGTGGTATGAATAGACCTCTTGGGGAACCTCCACACACAAAAGGGTAGTGCACTAAATACTTGCCTCCAGGGCGGTGTGGAAAGAGCTTATCATTTTTAAGTGTTACAGCAGATTATTTTACAAATCTGGACAATAACTAACATATTATTTTAA
>CP045906.1:611225-621280 GCA_013387185.1 Caligus rogercresseyi
AATGGGAAAAATAACACAAATAATTTTAGTGATGTCATCACATGTGATTTTCATATTAAAATCAGTTCCTTAAAAAGTAGTCATTGGGTCCAGTTTTTCCGTTTTGTATTCTTATTGGTGGGTATTAAGCATCGTAAAAGAAGGTATTTTGTGATTGAATCATTCTCCATCTCTAAGCATTATTAAAATTGATTAGTACAATGTTGCTACATAAAAAGTTGTTATTTTTCACAAGTTTTAAATTTGGGGGAAAGACAGGGACATAAAAAGCTTCTTTTGAAGTAATCATAAAGAAAACGAAGTTTCCGGTAAATACCCTCTAAAACAAAAACACGTCTTACTACCTCATAATCAGTCTGAGAAAATTTGGTGAAAATCTAACTTGCAATTTAAAAAATCGGCAAAAAACGTATTAGCGAATAAAATAAACATGACGATGACGAATTTCCGGGAGTTGGCAATCCAACTAAAACACTCCTGAGTTCTCAAAACTATTCACTGAAAATTTTGTCAAAATCTAATAGACCGTTCGGGAGATACAGGGAAACGAACGAACGGAATTATTTTTTTATTAGTATATATATATATATGTTATATATGCCAATTTAGAGAGAAAATGGATTGCCTTATAAATAAGTTTTATTATTTTATTGAAGTTCCGCTGTATCAAATAAATGAAGCAGTAGAATTTTACGAAAAATAATTAAGACACTTGGAACAGTCCATTTTAGGACTTAATATATGAAGAAGAAAAATTATCAACATATTTTTATCGTCCCAAAATATCAATGCTGTGATTTTTGGTTTTAATGGTATACCAACTGTATTGTTTCTGCCATTGATGATGTATATGATTCGAATATGTGCGGCCACAATACTACCAAAGTTACATTACAAATTTCTAAAATGGATCACTCTTTAAAAAAATAATAATAAATAATTTTAACCTCATTATTTAAGTCGATAAAGCGTGTTATTCCTTCGAATGGTATTGGAAATGAAAATTTATTATGAAGATAATAATGAAAAATAAATAAAGCCTGGTACTTACATATAATTAAACAAAATGTAACAAACATAACTATGAATTAATCACTCTCTGCTAAAAAAAAAATATATAAAAGAGATGTTTATTTAAGTGTTGATAACGGAAATCTACCGTCTTATTTGTCATATATATATATATATATATATATATATATGTTATTTTCTTCTTCTATGCCATTCCATTTAGATAATCACAATTAAATAAAAAATAAATTTATTTTTTTATTCAACAGTTTATGATAAAATTTGTATAAAAAACGATATAAAAAAACAGATGCTAATAAGTAAAAAAATATATATAGCTTAATTATAAAACATTATAGCTTATATTTTAGCATCTTTCATGAACATACTAATTAACTTATCCAAAGTAATAAATAAGCTATTAAAAATAAACACTAAAAACGAAGTGTATTATTTTTTAAATCAATATTAGTAATAACAAATATTATATAAAGTGATTCATATTTGTGATCAAATTGGTATGACCTTTTGCGGTAATATTATAATTTTGGTAAATGTAGAAATAACTAAAAACGAGAGAAATACCATTTGGGCAACCGTAACGTATTAATAGTTAATCAAACTATTAATCCGTATATTAATAGTGCAATTTTTGGAAAGCTAAAGTCAACTTCTTTCCGCATTTAAGGCTTCTTCTTAATGTACAAAAAATTCCAGTTCAAATCACTCATAAAGTAATAAATACAAAAAAACGGTACAAAAGGTTCAGGCATTTTTGTTTTAGAACATCTCTTCGTATATTTGGCATATATGTATAAGTATCAATCCAATTCTTTACACAGTTTTGAGTCAATTAAGACCCGTTTTTCATGTCTTATATAATTTATTTAAAATTAATTTTATGCTGAATAAAGTACATCTCCACTGGGAAGCATTTACGGTAGAGGCTATGTTTTTTTGCAAGACGTCTATTGAGACGTCAAATCATTTTCTACTCAAGCATTGTAGCATAATTGGTGAAATGTTATACAGACTAAAATAATTTTTGTTTGACCAATACAATGTCTGCTTTAAGACGAAAGATTTCGTGTATATGCATGGTGGTCCAGAAGAAATAAAACCAATCACCTCTAGATTGCAGTTCATGCGCTCTATAAATTTAGAAGCTCCAAAACATTACTTATTCCCTCCGACATCATCGAACCAATTCTAAATAATGTAATATTTAATACGGAAACTAAAATAATTGTGTTATTTCTTTACATGATGGATTTTAATTGAAATATAATAGTACCGTGGTGTACAAAAAAATAAGGGTCATCTTAGTTTTTAGTGACAAACAAATCAATAAATATGTTGCAAATATATAAAAAAACAATTCCCTTACCGGTATGCCGGGGATCGTACTGCGAAAATATTTGTCCAAAGGCGTTGTTGATACAGATAAAGAGGACAAGATACAGCATGCCGGCATTGAAACGCATTGAATAGATCCTCAATTATTCATAGAGACGAAAATATATATATATATATTGATGAATTATCTCAAAACATTCCCATATATATATGTAGATATATGATTCGATTATCAAGATTCAATAACCACACACCTCCTGATATATATAATATATTTATGCAAACTAAAACAATGTAACTCTAACTATGTAGAATAATATTTATTATATGCAACACACACCATTCAGGGGTGACAGAACCATTCGTACTGAAGATGTACCATATTATTTTTCCTTCTATATCAAACAGAAGAGCCGCGCACGCTATTTTGTCTTCTTCTTTTTTTACTATTCTATGGACTTCCTGAGTAAGTAAGCAAAGTAGCAAGCAGAAAAAGAGGAGCGCATCATCTTCAATCCTCCCCCCCCCCCCCCTTTTATTTCTTCACATACAATTTTCTTGAAGATGAGCGACGATTTGTTAACCTTCAAAACTTAATGGTGGTAAGAAGAAGAAAAAACACAGTGAATTATGGGGCTTAAAAAATACGAAGGCAGGAATCTTTTTGTCTTTTTTTTCTCCCTATAACATTCGCATCATCTTTTTTTTTGAGTAAATGATTCATGAAGAAAAAGAAAATGCAATAACATATTATGGAATGATAGATATGTGAGACCACAAACATGCCCACAGAAAATGTATAAATAAGCTTATCAGTAATGCATTTGCCTCTTTCATTCTCTCTCTTTGCTATTTATATATATATACTTTTTCTAATGGATGCCTAAAAAAAATATTTGAATTATTTGTCTCTTTCTTCTTCATATTTTTATGAGAGGGAATAGGAGAGAAAAAAATATTAAAAATATGATATATTTAATGACGTTTATTACCGGCTGATACCGGATTGAGTTCGGTGTGGTGGGGCCAAGGAGGTAAAAAAATATAGAGAGCTTATTCCTTTCGTCCGTATTTTTGTGTCCAATATAAACAAAGTAATGTATTCTATGTTATCGAAAGCTGATCATAGAGATAGATTATATCTCTATGTTTAGCTCCTAGATTGGACCCACCTCACCGGAACTTGCTCCGGTATCAGCCAGACGCAGCCACCAAAGATAATCAACAATATAATTAATTTGTATTTTATCTCCTTTTGATAAATTGTGGGTAATATATTTTTGTTTTTCGTGTGAGATGCTTTTCATTATTATTCATAAAATATTTGCTTAGGGATTTTAATCGGTTTTCCTGAGCCACAGACAATTTAGTAAAATAATTATGAAAAAATAGAGACTTTTTCCTTGGCCAAAAGAGGGTAATTGTATTTGAGAGTAAAGAGTAAAATTTTAATTAAGGAAAAACAACAAAAATACAAAATGCACAAATAAGAATAACATTTTTAAATCATATAGAATCAAAGTTATAATATTTTTTTTTTGTAGAACTTTAGTATGTAAATTAACTATAGGTAAAATCCTTGCGACGTCAAGGTCTTCTGATAAGATGGCAATCACTTTTGATTCCTCTGTTTCGCTGTAAAAAGGCTAAAAAATATTACATCCCGATTTCTGCTCCATATTTTCTCTTTGAGAGTTTCCGAGACAAATTTAAAGATTTTTGAAGTGGAGCTCCTCTAAAGAAGTTATCTGTTGTTTCGGTGGTGTATTCCTTGTAGGCCCTACGAAGAACTTGTCTCGCACCTTATGAGGTCCCGAGGGGAGACGGTATTTTAGCCCTTTCTCTGACGCAGAAAGATACTTCTTTTTAACCATTTTGATGCGACCTGTTGCATCTCTTTATATTCTTCTTCTAATTATATAGTTTTTAAATGGGTATCTGCTTAAATCATTTTCTTATGTCAGCCGTAGAAACTGTAGCGTTCTTTGTTGTAATGCAAGTTTTATCAAATGTTTCTTGCCAGATGTGTTTCAGGGGTGGATTTTCTCCCTCTAATATTCGGTTGGCCTTATCCGTCTGGCACCTTAGAGGTTCGCAAAAGGTTGCATTTACACTTTTTATCTACCTGGCAATAGTAACAATAATATATTTGGGAGGTAAAACTTTTGATTTTACTACCTATGAAGCTCATCACACAAAACGTCATTGCTATGAAAAAGTTTGAGGTGATTAGTTTTATCCTTGATAATGTTTATTACACTTATTTTTGCCAGAAATCTGTAGCTCAGATCGCTTTCTCGGCATCGTTTTTCCAGCTTTGCTTGTTTTCGTCATGTGTAAGAAGGGCACTTCTTAATATTGACTTGATTGGATGTAATTGTATTTTTTCTGTTTGGGGTTATTTTAGGTCATTGAACCCTGCAAAAAGCTTAAATGCTGCCTAACATAGAATTACGAGTAATAAAATATCTCGGTCCCTTCGCAGATTATGAGATCTTTCCTGGACGACGATGTTAAAAATGCTCTTACTTATATAAGGCTCTTAAAAAGCCTTGAAATTTTATTAGAAATTATGATATTTTATTGTAAATTATAATGTTTATTTTATTTTTATATACTTTTATATAACATTCTAAATAATAAAGGAGATTTAAAAAAGCCTTGAAAATTAGGAGCCATAAATATTGTTTAAAATTTTTAATTAGTTTTTATTTGCATTTTATTATTTTGCTGATCAATTTCAATTATTTTTTAATCATGGGTGCTCGATAGCCGTGCATGTTAAGGCGTGTTCAACTCTCAATGTCGGGGGTGGTACAGGTTCGAATCCCGAGAGGGGATGATCATTTTGGTCTGCTACCTCATTGATAAGATCCTAGGTTCGATAGACTAATTTTAACGCTATAATGCTTATTTATATCCAGTCGGAGCAATTTTCTCGAACCATATAGGCAAAAAAAAATATTAATAATCCGTTATTTAATTAGAAGACTCGTTTTTTAATGCAAAACTTTTGATAATTAGTTATGTAGTTTTATTAGTATTTTCCTCAATTTCATACATACAAGTTTAATTGTTGGTGTTTTGTGAGTAAAAAATGGTCATCATCACAACAATGTTCATCTCCAAGCTTTTTATAAGGATTCCTTATATTCCCAAATCCCCGTCAACCAAAAGGGTTCACTTGCTCATCCATTCATCTGAGTATATATCTCATTATACAGCGAAATGGGAAATACTTTAGGGAACCAAAAAGCAAAATTAATTGCTGCTTTTTTCATGTGATTATATTCTGCTAATTGGATGTTTTATAATCCTAATAAATTAGGCATTTCCTTCGACGGATTGGAGGAAGGAAAAAAAGAATCTACACTTTAAATGATGAACATACAACGTCAATTAATGGCGTGGTATCATTTTTGATCCATTTATGATATAATAGGCCAAAGGAAGGATTCAAAACACCATTACAGGATTATATAATGTTTAAAATAGTGGTTTGGGAGCTGTTCATGTCGAAGGAACATAAGTGTTTGATTTAAAAAATATATACGATTGACATAATAGAGATAGTTTTGAATATATATTTATATATATATCAGAGCTGCGACTACCGAAAGTAAATCAGTATTCGATACTACCGACGGTAGATTTCAAATACCGAACCAATTATACGATATTGGTAGAAACTACGAATACCGTACTGATTGACAATCGGTACGGTATATTTGAAAGTATGGTTTTTTTGACATTCACATAGAGACATAAAGATATAGAGAGCTTATTCCCTTCAATAGCAGAGAAACATCGTACAGCTGTCGCTTTGCCCAAGCGCTCCCTTGTGTGAAGAACTTGAACTTCGAAAAATAAATAAACAACTACAACTTATAGTATTATAGAGCAGATACATAAATATACATTCAATATAAGCTTATCCCATGCATTGAATACTAGAGTACCCGAAAGTGCATTTAATATCGGACAATAAGAGAGAGTAAATAAAAAAAATATATAGCCTCTACTTCCTACAAAATCCAAGTACATATAATTTATATAAGATTAGTATGTATTGAATTCATATAATCTCTAATAAATTATAACAAAATATGTATTTAATTGTCCTTCGTTATAAATTGTCCGATATTAAATGCAATGAAGAAGTCACAGAGCAGATACATGAATAAATTTATCTCTCTTATTATTTACTGTACCGAATATCGATCGATACTGTAGATATATAATAAAATCTACCAATACCGATATCGATGGTAGAAGCTATATACCGAATACCGAACCGGCGGTCGATTTTTCTACCGAATCCCGCTCTGATAATTATTGTTTTTCACGTCAAATTCATGTAAAAAAAAGATGTTGTGGCATGTAAAATATAGATATATTAGGTTGATTGTCGTTAGAAGTAATAAATAGGTTCCTTAATGTTTATTTTTATAAAACTAATCTAAATGAATTAAGCTAAAAATCATAGAGGGAAGGTTTTTTTTTTTTTGCACAGAACTTAAATCAATATTAATGTGGCAAAATTAAACTTATTTTTCTAAATATCCAACTACAAAAAAAAAAATTATGAAACAGATGCGTTTTTATCCCAGGCATATATAATACCAACCAAAAGTCTTGACAAACATTTTGTTTTGTTTAACCTGAATTTTGCTATGTTTTAACAAAATTAATTATGAATACTTAAATAAAACCTATAAAATAATAAAAAAATTGAGACTTATTTCGATAGACAGACCTTATAAAAAATATAATCTACATGTTGTAGGTTCTGGACTTACGCTCTTGTATTTTATTTTTCCACGAAAAAGTGCCGAAGAACCGCATAAATAAATAGACTGTCAAGTGTATAAACAAATTATAGTCAAGATACTTTTACTTATCATCATATGATAAAAATAAACAAATAAATCCCTTGTGAAGTGACGGCCATTGTTTATATAGCGAATATCGATCAATACTGTAGATATATAATAAAATGGTTCGTATATGGTATAGTCAATGTGTTACCTTCGTTTGAATTGAATTGTTTTTTTCCGCTTTGATAGCCTTTATACAGTCTTTTAAGAAGATTTTGAAGAAATAGAATGTCTCATTTGATCTATTTGTGTAATGCCATAACTAATCAAATGATTAGTGTTTTTAGAATCTAATTAAAGGAAATTGACAGTAAATATGTTATACAATGTTCATTCATGTTATTTATTTTAACGCAACTGTCGAGAGTATTTTATTTATTTATTAGTTGTCTTGTATTTTAGTGTAGTTAATATTTTACACTGTATTATTATATTTGATAGCCGAATAAAAAAAATTATAACCGAAAAAAAAAAAAAATAATTAAAGGAAAGTCCAAGAATTATTCTTTTAAATGAACATAAAAAATCCTGTATAATCCTGAGGAAAAACTACTAACACTCTCACTTATGACGCCTAAAGTCTTAACGCAACAAAGCAATACGTCACTAGCCGTTGACGGATAAGAAGTGTATCAAGAAAACCTGTTTTTATTATTGATAGCTTATATGTTTTTATATTGATCTTTTAACGGCATGTCTTTAAGGCGTTTTTACATGACATTCTAAACCTAATTGTACTATTTATACATTTTTTCGATATATTTTATTGTAAGGTGAGAGAATAAAACGTATGTTTTATTAGTTAAAAAAATCCCTTATATTTTATTTTTAATAAAGGAAAAACATTGATAAAACATTCAACCATTCACTTGTTTTTGGTACATCACATATCTATTGAGACGGACATTAAGTAGGTCACAACGAATTTCATAGTCAATGGTAAGTATTTAAAAAATATGGTGGGCTCATGATGTATTTCTCTCTGGTTATTTCTTATTCCTTTTTGCAATCTGTATATTTAGATATTTCTTAATGGACTATGGCCTTTTAAAAAAAGCCTAACTGTGCATTAAATTGGCACGCTGTAATCCTAAAAGCATTCTTAGATAAACAAAATCCATACCGAAATCAAGTAATTAGTTATTTTTCTTTATTACTTAAAGTGTTTTTGAGAGTTTTTTTTTGTTTTATGTCTGGAGAATTCTAAGACCGTATAAATTTATATTTTAAATGAAATGTGATGAGGCAGAAGCGATATATGAAGTTAAAGATTGTTTGGCCAACTCGTTCAGTAATGAAATAAAAGCCTTATATATGCGTGTTTGTTTCTTTATAGCTTAAATAATATCATTTACCTCTTGTCGTTTCATTCGATGATAAACTTCTTCCTGTAAGATATATACAATGATGTTATAGTCTTTCAATGTAATCTTATAAGTAGACAAACTTAACGGTTGCATGATGTGCACATAACTGCATACAAAAATGTATATATATACAGGGTGGGCCGCTTAAGACGAGACACTCAATTTTAATAATATCAATGTCCATAACTTGAGAAAGGTTTGTTCAAATAATTTTTATTATTATTCATTTTTCAAGATAATGAAGGGATATAAATATTTTATTCTATCCATCCTCCATCATGTTCAATAATACGTTCCAATTTAGACCTGAACTTCCGGCAGCTCTTGGAAATGAAGGTCTGGTCCAAATTGGCTCAGGCATCCATGATGGCCGTTTTAAGATGGTGTTTGGACTTAAAATGAGTCCCACTAAGGGAGCTCTTTAAACGCCCAAATATGGCGTAGTCCATAGGTGCGGCATCTGGGCTGTGAGGAGGCCATGCCTCCTTAGGGAAAAATCCAGGTGCTTCAGTTCTTAAGAATTGCTGGGTAAACTTAGATGTATGACAACTTGCACCATCATGTTGAAGCCACCATGATTCTCCATATGTTGCTCTTGCCCACGGGAAGACTTTTCTTCTCAAAAACTCCACATATGTGAAGGAATTGAGCCTCTGCCCATCCTCCAAGAAGATGAGGTCACACTTCTGACCATCAGAGCCAACCACAGCAATGACTTGCAGGTTGGCAAAGTGCCTTTCCTTTCCATAGTGGACAGTAGTGTCATCTGCATCTCCACAAGCTTCAGCAATGTAGAATCCAGTGTCCATGGTTACCATCTCGCCAAGAGAAAAGGGGGTCTCATCAAGATGTAAAATGACAACTTCTTTAGGTTTTTTTTCAGTTGATTAAGGCACTTTTTGGCTCCAGCAACCCTCTTTTCCTTATCAGTAGACTTAAGGGCATGCCTTGGAGTTCTTTTGAAGCTCTTAAGACCAAGATCATCCTTCACCAACCGTCTCATGGTTGTCCTTGGCATGTTGAATTCACGAGCCAACCCCCTTACTGTTGCTTTGGCATTCTTCTCGTTGATGGCGATCTTAACAGCCTCCACAGTCTCGGTAGGTCTTCCTGGCTTAGTTCTCATCCTCTTAGGTGCAGTTGCTGTACCTCTCTCCAATGTTCTATAAACAGTTTGCCTTGAAACCCTTAGATTCTTACTAATTTCGGAAGGATTTTGTCCCTGCGCGGAAAGAGCAAGAATGGCAACTCTTTTTTCCTCTCTATTCGCCATGATTATGAAACTATCAAGTTTGTTTACTTTATATATTTTTATAAAGTGAAAGAATGGATGTTGGTTAACGCAACCTCCAAATTTGAAGGGGAAAAAATGGATTAAACAGATATTATAGACCGGTTTTGAAGGTGTCTCGTTTTAAGCGGCCCATCCTGTATATATATAGAT
>CP045906.1:631079-656822 GCA_013387185.1 Caligus rogercresseyi
TAACATTGTTAGGGCTATACTAATGTTTTTGTTGTCCATGTCTGGTTATTAATTTCTAATGTTGGGTATCTAACAAGAATTTAGATTATAACTATAACGTGTAGATATCTTATGTATAATGCAATTTTCCTTTAGAAACCTGCACGTAGATTGAAATATGAATTGTCGCTAATTATTAAAGACCATATTTAGGAGATTTTGAAAAACTTAAACGTAACATGTAAATATATTTTATTCAAATATTTGACTGATATAAAGAAAACATGATTTCCATAAATGTAATAGCAAATGTTAAACGATTCAATTTAAAATGTTAATTTTATCATAAGCAAGTATTTTATTATATACAACGTATATAAAATAGTACACACACATTCTTATTATTCCGTTTTTACCTTGTGCATAGAGTTCATCTTGTGAAAGTGGGAACGAATCGAATAATGTGAAAGTCTCCTGAACGGACCAAAAGCTATAAAATAACTTTTGTGCCGTTCAATCGCCTCTCATGACCTTAGAATAAACTATTTTAAAATGATTAGACGCCGATTTAAAAATACACTCTCAACTATCCCATATGAGTTTTTAGATACATTCAATAATAAAACAGTAATTAAAGCTACTCTTTGGTCACTTTTTTAGAAAATGCTCCAAAATTAACTAGTTAATAACGTGAATTACTCTCGCTAATTAATGTGTATATATATGGAAAAGAAATAAACAATTTGGACTCACTGAGAAACCTATATAATATTTGCGTGAAATTAAAATAATATTTATTTTAAGGACATTAGAGGCTATTGAAAGGCCTTAAATAATTTAATTAAAAGGTAAAAGTCATGGGGATACTCAACTATAAAATCCGAAGAACGTGACATAAGAATCACCCAAATGTATACTAAAATTATCATTCAATAAATTCAATTAATAGGAAGATAAATATATACTTATGCGTAAGAAATCCATATTCTTTCAGTATTTTCGGACCGAATAATTAATGAAACTGCTGTCATTGCATGCAAGCAAATAGATAAATTATGGGTTTGAATTAAATATGCATTAGCAATGGCTATGTGTAAATATTTGAGAGGATAGAAAGGGTATATGACTCGCATTTCAAATATGTATGGAAGAATATGTGTGAAGGAGATGTATTTTCCATTCCATGAATGGTAAATAAAACATTGTAGTGAAATATATTCATACCCAGTCCAAAAAAAATGCATGCTGAAGCAATAACTAAGCTCCATTTGGTTAACAATAGTAAGAAAATTTACTTGAAATACAATTATCTAAGAGACCCTTACCGGGTCTTGTTATATATTATTTATTATTATTTCACCGCTATGCAAAAGTATTGTCGTATTATAATTAAGTCACACCAAAAAGAAAGCCATCGTTTTTGTAAACCGATGACAGTGATGTATTAAAAAGTTAATATACGGCTCATGTTAATGAGGAAAGCCATGTAGATTAATATTTCTATATAGTAATTACATACTATCCATTATGTTATATTTATTTGGTTATAATTAAAATCCGGTTACTTTCATATTTTCATATTTTTTCTACAACTTAAATGCCCGAATACCTCAAACCAATTGCCCGAATTTTAAAACTCACTCGTATATGGGGGGGGCAGTTGCCCACCTTGCCCTCTGTCTCCTACGCCTATATATATATATATATATATATATATCTCCAGAATATATATAATATATAGGCTCCAGATATATATATATATATATAACTATAATATTAGTGTTGAGGAAACAACAAATAAAAGATAGAAATACTTATTATTATTTTTATTATTCCAAAGTTCATAAAAATATATACAAGCACAAAAGTAGAGAATGTATATAAAATGGTGTTAATGCGTAAAAAACAATAAACATTTTTTATTATATATATATATGTATATATATTAGTGTTGAGGGAAACAACAAATATATATATATATACATTCCAGACTCCAGAATATATATATTTAGTGTTGAGGAAACAACA
Organism: Caligus rogercresseyi; assembly: GCA_013387185.1. Taxonomy (NCBI): domain Eukaryota; kingdom Metazoa; phylum Arthropoda; class Copepoda; order Siphonostomatoida; family Caligidae; genus Caligus; species Caligus rogercresseyi. The sequence goes on from CP045906.1 coordinate 633,087, forward strand.
AATAAAAGACAGAAATACTTACTATTATTTTATTATTCCACAGTTGATAAAAATATATACAAGCACAAAAGTAGAGAATGTATATAAAATGGTGTTAATGCGTAAAAACATAATAAACATCTTAGTTTAATATACATATATATATATATACAGACAACTTCGCCAAGTCGATTCTCTCGGGATTGTGCAAAAAAATCGACTTAGGCGAAATTCGAGTTACAAATTTTGATTGCTAAGTCGAAGAAAAATTTGATATGCAGGTAGGCGTGTGTGTGTGTGCACTCTCACATGCAGTCGCAAATCATCGGCGAGGCAGCAGGTTCAATATTTTTCTCCACTTCAACCATCTGTGTGTCTGCTTCCTTGTAATACACAGTGTGAACGGCAGGCGCAGTGCATGGGGCTGTGTTTTGGAAAATGAGTGCCCTTCGAATTATGCGAAGTTATTTTCTCGTTTATATATGTTTTACTGTCAAAATATCTGTTCGACTTAGGTGAAATATCGACTTACAAAAAATTGACTTGTACGATTTATATTACACACATGTCAATGGAGAAAAAAATGGGACTTTTGATTATATTCGAGTTAGGCGACTTTTCGACTTGTATGCAATTTCGACTTTGGCGAAGTTGACTGTATATATATATATATTTAGTGTCGAGGAAATAACAAATAAAAGACAGAAATACCTATCCAGCAGTAAAACTCTAAATACCATGTCGTAAGCAATCAAAAAAGGGGGTAAATAGCAAAACATTTATTCTTGAAAAAAATTATGTTATAAACACTGACCTATATACTAACTAGGTGAACTCAATGGACGAACGGAAGAGAAATGTTCGGCTCTGCAGCTGATGGGAGCCATATTATGTAGCTTTTAATTACGAAATATTTATATTGGTAAAGTAATGACGCAACAAAGAGAAGATAGGAATATTTGGAGCAGACAAAGTCAAAATATTAAGGAATAGAATAAGAAATAGTTGACAAAAGATATATCCAGTGACGTCATAAACTGGAAATTAATTGCAGGATTTCCGTTTGCCTATTTCCACGAGTAAAGTGTTTCATCAAATGGGGTTGCCATATGGCTTATTGATACACGTTATCCAAGTCAAGAATATTTTCCCTTCTTTGTTGAGTATCCAATTATAACAATGGTCGGATTACAAATATAGACACAAATTCGCCTGAGAGATCTAAGTAACCCATAATATATGGGTCAACGATGAACAAAAAGAACACCAAACGTACATGGCACACAAAATAGTATTATCGATAACGGATGGGATCATACTAAAAAACTTAATTGGAAAAACTACTCAAAATCTTAACTTTATGGAGAGGATAAATATAATTAATATACTTCACATACTATATAGAGGATTTAAAATATCATAGTTTTTTCCATATGGTTCAAATGAGGATATAAATAAGCATTATATCATTAAAATTGCTCCCTCAAAACTTTAGCAAATAAGTAGGCAAATATGACCTCCCACTCTTGGAAGTCGAACATGTTTCTAGACATAATTCTTAAGCATTTTTCTTTTCATTTTCAATGTACTTCTTAAAATCATTTAAATGGCTTTAAATTATATAACGTATTGCTAACGTAATGGCACTTGTTTCAACTACGCCAATGACCGAATTAAGATCTTGCCCCTTAGAAACGCATATGTACAATTATGAATCAAAGTTTTGTGGTGGAAAAATATAATGGATAATACCATGAAAAGAAGGGCTTCCTTTTGATTGCCTCCATCCTATTTCACTTTAATTATAATTTCTGTTAAAATCATGCAGTATACAAAAGCAATTCAGCAATATTTTTATATCCATAAGTTGTGCAAATGTTTTCAAGAAGGAATATAAAAAAGGGACCTAAAATTTGCTATTTTATCTTATTAGAATAAATGTCTTCGAAAATATATGTATTTAGTAAAATAAATATCCCTCAAGGCAAAATAAAAGTTTCTGTAATCATCCTTTAAAAAAATGTACTTTATTTTGCAAGTGAAAGCAGCTTTTATAGGATAATAGTGAAGTTGCAACAACAATACTTTGTTAGTTTATTCAATATCTTAAAAGCAAAAAGAAAGTTATTTTAGGTGTATTACAATGAATAGGCTTATTTGAATTCAACAAAAAACTTTTGCTTCAGAGCAATAGGCTTCGTAAATGCATTCAACGTTATGGATATAAGAAGCACCTTGATAATATTAATGGTTTGTTAAAGTACAAGAGACCTCAAATTGTTTTGAGGTGTTTTTCATAAAAGTTTGAAATATTTTGATGATGACATCTATATGATTAATAGTCAATTAAATTGTCTATAATACATTTTTTTAATCTGCATGCGTTTGACGTTAAGGAGAACGACACGGTAACGAAATGAACTTACTCCTTAGAATCAATGCCATGAAAATACAGAAGACAGCCTTCATTCAATACAACACACATATATAAATAAAGGTTGTTCCTTGAACTACTGATAAGAGTTAAATTATTCCTGAATTGCTGGGAATAACTTTTATATCGTTATGAGGAGAACAGTAGTACTAAATAATGATATCATACACTTCGAATTGGAGTCTCCGGAGAGAAAGATATACAAGTATGTAGAATATTTATTAGAACAAGACGACAGGACATGTCAGATAAGGTCAAAGGTCAGAGAGGAACTGATGTGGAAGCAGGAAAAGAGGGAGAAAGGTGTAAAGGAAATGACGAAGGCAGAGACAGGGGGCCCCAACCTTAACAAGATGGCCAACAAATATATATCAATAACAAATATAGCTCTTTGTTTAATGACAAGATATAAGCTTAATCATAAATATGCATATATGATAAAAATACTTTATCTTCAGCCGTTAAGAGATATACATTTTTATTTTATATTAAAAAAAATTGAGTGCAATGACGAAGGAAGGCCAAGCTTTTTTTGCCCAAATTAATAAATGGAATTCCTTTGTAGGCATAAAATAAATAAAAATGACCGTCATCATGAAGGATGTTTAATAAACAAATAATCTCTACAAGTGCTTGTAGAATGTCTTAGAAAAAAAACAGTCAATTTTGCTATGATAATAAACCTTTGAGCCCTTACTGCCAAGAGATTCAATTAAGCAAACGGGACAAAACACACCCGCAAAAAATATAGTTCCTTAGGCTTTGGAAACGACTTCTTGACCCTGTAAGATTTTTTAATATGCTAATATACTGCATCAAGTTCAACACTTAAATAAGTAAAATCATTGAATGCCCAATCTTCCATTTGGTTTTTAAACATGTAATCTAATATCGTATATAAAATATGTATTTTTAAGGAATCTAATTGAGTAAATGTGATGATTTAATTCATAAAAGTAAAGCTACCCAATTAGAATTGCATTTCTTGCCAAAAAAAGAGACAAAAAGACTTTTTATGTAATGAGGCAGACGTGGGTATGAAGTGAGGAAGGTGCTTTTTACAGAAAATGTGTTTTATGAACTAAGCCCTAAGAGAGAGAGAGGGAGAGAGCAACGATAATAGTTTATAGGGTACCAAGTTTGTTTGTTTCCTCATCAGCAAGGCCTTTATTTATCTAAGTGACAAAAGTAACATACTTAAATTAATAGTAAAATAGGAAAATTGTGCTTTTTACAATAAAACATAAATAAACATTCTAGTTTATAATTAGTTTCCCATTTAAAGACCTAAAATTCGTACCCTAATGAATTATGTAACAATGATGTAACGAAATTAAAATACCAAGTTAATGAACAAAGACAGATAATACGCATACATAATTAAAAACGAAGATAATAATCCGATTTAAAGTCCATAAGCTATTAGTTCTCCGCGTCCTTAGTGTTTTCGTTATAATAACTTATATACGTTTTAGCATTTGGAGTGTCGGGCTGATGAGGAGGGATAGTACTTTATGATTTCATACGCAAAGTTCCATAGATTGTCCTGGACCTTGGGAATCCTTAGGGAGGGAGAGGGCATATAGGGTACCAAGTTTTTAGGGTATCAAAGTTGTGTCTTATGCAAACTACTTTTTGTGGGTTTATACATTTGATATACCAAAACTTCAGTCCCCTATAATAGGCATAAATGTATTAGGGCGGTCTTACAGGGAAAATAGAGAGAGAAAAAGAGACAAATGAATAAGAAAATTATGCAAGGAGCTAACAAAGAAACCATGTAATGAAAAATGGTTGGAGAAGATGGGGAAAACAAGGATGCAAACAAGGTACAAAATATAAAGGTTATTTTTCATCATTTCCTGGTTTATTTTCTTAAAAAACATTACAAACAAGAGAATTACTTATAGGATTAACTATTAAGCTACTCCAGTATTTTCTTTTTCTCTATGTCCTCAGCAAGGTGTAGACTGAAAGCTGTCAGAAAGGATAAAATAGGTGAACACCTCCCACCAAAATGTATTGTACTTGGTGAATGTCAATGATAAAAAAGTTCCTTATGTACATGGCTATCTCTCTCTCTTCTCTCTGTGGTCTTGGGAGTTTAACTGCCTTGGTAAATGTATTATTGATGGCACTTGAGCAACGAGAGCCCTGATTTGAAAGGATTGACGTATGTGTTTAAGGGGAAAACCTTGTTTCTTTTAATTTGATTTTTTCACAGTTCTAAAAAAGCACACAAAAAAATATATATGTATTTTAAAATTGAGGTAAATATGTAAAAATACACAAATCAACATTTTAGTTTAAATTTTTTACCTCAACAAAGAATTTTCTGAGTAAAATTACTGATAATTAAATAGATCATTACATTGCAGCAATATTATATAATACAAATGACATCTAATTAAAATCCCTGATATAATAATATATAGATATATTATAATGATAATTATTATAATGATATCACAGTAAAATTATACAACACAAATGCCATTAATTAAAAAAATAAGTTTTTTTAAAATTATTCTAATACATTTTCTATGACTTAGCGCCACAAATGGGAAGTATTTAATATTTTCGAAGGCCTGGTCCACGAATTGTCGAAAAGAGAAGGTATCTTGAGGTCTAAAGCAGCGTACCTTGCCGCAGCCAATAGAAGGAATTTCTTCAATTCAATTTGAATACATTGTTCTTAAAAAGTTGATATGAGCCGACCAAACTGCTGGAGGTATAGCATACTTCAATATGTATTGGGGGGAGATTAAAACCACATCTCCTTTGAAAGTTTTGATGCGTTTCTAATAACAAATACAATCATTTTGAATTTTAAGGATTATTTCATCAACTTACTGTGCATATATATATCAACTAATCTATAAGTTTCACTTAACATGAATTATATTCTTTCAATGAATAGTTTTAAAGTAGTGTATTCATTTATTGGCTTATGAGATGTAGGCACTGAAAGTAGTTTATGCATAACTGATCGGGTACACCCCTGTTGGCAAGAGGTCGCAAAGATATAAATTCCTTCTGATTTGAGTATATTTTTGAGCCATATGATTAATATTATTTTTGAGCTGTAATGAAGAAAGATACTTCATTTGTAAGCTTTATATTCCAATTCACCTATGGATAATATTAATTAAGGAATATATGTAGAAATGGTTAAATCTTCAATTTTCTTAAATTTTTATTAATCTAAAAAAACTATTGATTCAGTAGAATAATGTCAGTTACGATTCATTCCATGAGCAAATAGTAGGATTTTAGGGTCCTTGACGTGAATTTACTTAACGGTAAATTCATCTGACCTCATATTTTGATTATATTTTATTTGCAGTACAACTCTCAAAAATTAACATAAAATGCATCATAGTAAGATAACATCGATGAGCTAATTATTTCAAAAACAATCCACTTTTCTATATACTTTTTTATCAGCCTATAAATACATTTTAACCATTAAAGAAACAATTCTATGACTTTATGTTATGTATTTTTTCAATGTAAATAAAAACCCTTATTAAAGACTTTGGAGATTTAATGTTACAATATTTATTTGATACATTAGAACTGATGATATTAAAAAAGTTTATCTTTAGATTTGTTCAATTCTTACTATTAACCATATGAAGGGGAATTTGTTTGTGTATAACTTTTACAAAAAAATAAAGATATTCTTCTATTTTTTATGACACTAAATGTCATAATATTTTAATCAGATGCTACCAAAACATTATCCTTCTTTTTAGTCAATTAATTTTTATATCAAAATATGATTTACCATCCAAAGTTTTAAAGGTAAAAAATATTGTCCTTTTAAGGATCATTTATTATTGTTTGATCGTACTTATCTTAAAGTATGCTCAACAGATCCTTCGAAAATACATAGAAAATTTTAATATTTTTTCATTAGAAAGGTATGTACAAAAAATACTTTGAATAATTTAAAATAATTGATATATAATTTACAATTATATAAAAGAATATTATACATATATATATATATACATGATTATTTGACTAATTATTTTTCTTAATAAGGCACATTCAAACGATTTTGCAACTTGTTTACGCGGCCAAGAGCACCCTTGAACAAGGCGCGTAATATTTTACTTACTCTATTTTTATTTTGTACAATTTGTAGGGATATGTGAAAGGCGAAGAAATAAAACTCAGTCGTATAAAGGCACAGAGGAAGAAGCGACAAGAAGGGTGGTGAAGAAAGGCCGTGTAGAGAAGGAACGCGTATAGCCATGAAGGGACATCTTGTAAACCATGTGCATGGAAAATAATGTGTACGGCCCAGGGACTCCGTTAACTCGCATAATATGAACTTAATGAGTATTAAGGATCGACTTTGTCTGCGTGAACAGTTAAGTAAAATATTTGGGGGTGGTTATATTGTTATGATATTTAGATTCATTTGATATAAGTTGACTTCAAGTTGCGTTTGTATATATATATATATATATATATATATATATATATATATATATATATATATATATTTAGATATATATATATATATAGTAGGATAATATGTGACGTGAGAAACACTATTGAATACAGAACGAAATATAAGAAAAGGAGAAAAACTATTATACGTATTTTTTGGCTATATTTACTTCATACAATGATGCTTCTATTATTTATGATTTGAAAAATATACGTTCTATATACAAAAAAAAAAATACTGACTTTCGATCATATTAGTTGGATGTTTGTAGTTTGATTTATGTCGATGGTTTATTACAATCAAAGGTTTTTCAATGCTCAATATTCTTCCAAAGATGGAATGCCGTAAATTGTCGTGGAATCATTACAAAATATTTATGTTGGTATCCCTGCACATCGACATGTAGCTCCACCAATCACATGCTCCAACAAAAAAATACTTTGAAGAGAGAGAGAGAAAGAGAAAGAAGGGGGATCTAAATTCAAAACAATACATGTAAAAAGGGACACTACTGCCTACTCTATTTTAATATTAGAAAACGTGCATTAACTATGAACAACGTAATATGATTGGTTAAAAAACACAAGAGCGCGCAAGATGATGCCAATATTCCTGGCCAATTTTTCATTTGATTAGCTTCTTCATCGACAATTATTCCTTAAATATCGCATCAATTAGAGGGTTAATTGATAAATAAATAAGTACAAAATGGAGAAGAGTAAATGAAAAATACTATTATAGGTCAGTCTCATTTTCACCAAAAAAAAATCCTGTATTCAAATAGTGTTCTCACGTCACATATTACAACACTAGTTTTTGGTCAATATAATCCAAACAAAAACTAAATTATAATTATTAATAATTAACAAAAACTAAATTAAGAAAACAAAAATATATTAACTGATTGCATCAATTAAACCAATTTTGAGACGCTGACTCTTTAGCAGTTCACCTGTGCATCCCCAAGAGACTTGGTCAACTCTTGGTCCGCGTTGCGGATGTTTTGGACATGATTAAGGATACTAAAATTCAGTATCATTTTACTCGTGGATAATCTCAAAGCAAATAATTATATTATTTTAAAAAAACAAAGTGTAGTTCCTCCTCGATCCATGACATTACAATCTTTTTTTTGCATTTCTACAATATTGTCCACCATAAATTTTATTATTACTATTAATTATTGCTATAAATCCGTTTAGAAAATATTTCGGATATAATACGGTTTACCAATCAAGGATATTTCATTCGTTTACTCGACAAAATATTTTTATGGTGTACGGACTAAGACATGAGGAAATCTGTTAGCGTAATCTATCAATGAGTCTACAAAAAAACTGTTATAGAATACTAAATGAATAATTGTTAAACAATATTTGGAGGAGAAAAACTATTCATGCAGAGAGAAAACAATTATCATTATTTATTTATGGACAACGAGGAGGTTGTACAACTCTATGTGTTTTGTTTTTTTCGTAGGCTTCAATATTGGACTAGTGAAAGTGTATATTGATATTTCCTCGTATAGAATTCTTATATCCATTGCCAAAACCGATATTTGTGAGTGAATATTGGAATACCATATACACTTAAAAAACATTTTAATATTTGATAAATGAAGGAAGTTAGATAAAGTATATATTCAGTATATGTAAGGCGGTATTATTGAATCAAAATAGAAATCCATTTTTCTACGACCATTTAGTATATAATGACACAACTTGCACGTTTGATATCTCAATATTTTGTATCCATATATATATATATATATCACCAAATTGCACGCTCAATCAATGAACGAAAAGCCAAAAAAAAATACTGAAAGAAACTCCAAGTTATTAGAGGGAATGGAAGCTCTGAGAGGAAATAAAATTACATCTAAGGTTTTAGCCATGCATATTTTATTGGTACGTCGTAAGTCAAAAACCCGCATACTGTAGTGTTTATAAATAATCATATAAATGTTGTAGGTATTTGTGGCGTTCCTTTTACTTAAATTAACTGTTGAAGGTGTGATTCCGAACAACAAAGTCTTATTGGTTTCTCAATTTTTATAAGGCGGCTTTTGTTTTCTTTACAGACAAAAAAACGTCAACATAATGTTCCTCTTACATTTAAGCTTCAAAACACTACATCTTTTTAATGTCTGCCACATAATTACGACAGAATATATCAGTATAAAAGTTCCCATGAGACAAAATACTGGTTTCTCCAATAGCACCATTGGTATGTTTTCAAACAATAAATAAAATAAATTCAATTTGTTTCAAGTATAAAAATAAATTGAATATATATAAAACATCGTTCGACATTCTTTAATTTACTTGTCTTTCAGTTTCAATTTTGAAAAGCATAGCAAAGGATATGATGGAATTATCACAAAATAGAAATCGGATGAATATTTTTTTATAAATATTACATTTATTCATCCAACTATCCATAAACATACAGAAAAGTTTAATTGAAGTCTATTGGACTGTTTTTAAATAATTAAAAAACTCCCAATCCTGCTTACATTTCTTTGTGTATGGAAACGTTCAAAATCGATTTTTAGATGTTATGAAATAAACATTGACTTTCTAAAAGTATTTCTGGAATCTAATGTTACGCTTTTTTGCCTAGAGAAACGAATTCCTATGCTGAAAAGGCAATAGAAGCATTTTGCAATTGACAAAAAATGTAATTTGTGTCTTACATCTAAAAATACGTTCTTTTAGCCATTTTTTATGCCTGTTCTTTTTTCTTTTAAATAAAGGTTTTTGTCATTTATATTGGCTGGCGTTTAAAATAATATAGTGGGACTATGTTATATTAAGTACTATGTTATAGATTCATACGTCATTGTCAAAAGTTTCTCTGTTCTCCCGTCAACTTATAATGTAAATCTAAATAAAATATATTCATAAAACTGTGATTTTAAAATATAAATATTGTGTTTATTTTTGAAGTTTTTTGAAAAGATCTTTTAAAAAAAATTATAATCCTTCAATTCACACAACAAAGGGAATTTCCAAGATACATGTCATGAAGTGTCAATAATAGCATTATTCTTAAATTGAAAGGATACAAAAACGGAATCAACTTTAAAGCTACTGTCTAATCAATATAAAAGATACGAGGTTTTGTTAATAATTACAGAAAGTTCCTAACCTTATCTTTAAAACAAGATACAGTTAAGTTTTGTAGCTTGCTTAGTAATTAAATGGAAGCAAGTAGGCACAAGTCTCATATTAACTCAGTGCACAAGTAAGTACGCTGGAAATTGTTAGGATTGTTGGTTCAGTAAAAACCATGGTGTACGACACCAAGAAAAAACATGATGTTGGGAATATATATATACATATATGTATTCGAATTATTGATTAGATTCCACAAGGAAATCAATAATTTTCCATAGAAATTGTGTTTCTTTTATACTTGTAATATAAGAGCTTTGATTAAAGGTCAAATACGGCAGCAGAAAAGAAAGGAACAGCGTTTGTAATATTATTTAAAAAGTGAGAGAGCATTAACATAATAAATAATATTGTATAGTAAGTATCCTGCTTTCATTTTTTTGTGGTTTATAAAAGCCAAAAACGTAAAAATGTATGCTAATAGTTTACTTTATTTTCATTTTGTTTATTATACAAAGTTCATTTTTATTATTCATTAAGTTGTAAATATTTTGAGAGCGAAGAGAATACGACATGTTGAAGCCCTGGGTGCAAGAAATATCTCTTGTGTTAATATAATAGGTATTTTATTTTATCAAGAAGTATAGATGTAGCTTATGTAGAAAACGTTAGAAAAGATTGTACTGAGTCTTCCCGAGTTTTACTTCCATTAAAATCGCTAAGTGCTTCCTGGAGTGCGTTGCTGCTCACACCAGCCCTCAATATCAATATATTATGAAAAGTATTAAACAATAAATAGTTCTATTGATTTATAGAGTGCCACATTAAAAATTATGCTTCAACTTTACAACACTTTCACAACAATAAACACATAACATATGGACTCTATTTAAGATCTATTTAACGCAACCTCTCTAACCCATTGATCCCTATAAGTAACTAGAAAGAACATTCAATTTATACTTAATAGCAGAGGCAGACGGCCTTCATGGAGGTGCAGCAATGGACTAAATTATCTTATCCCGCTTTTCTCTTCGAAGAATTCGAGACAATAGTACTACATATTCGATATATCTATTATTCCACAGTATATACGGACGACTAAGGCAACCACTGTAACTTACCACGTTCTTATTTATGGGCTCGTATGTAAGCTAACAATGGATGTTGTATTAGGTTAAGGAACCCAATAAAATACTAGAGGTATATATACACTCAGAGAGTGCAAACCTCCGCCGTCACGGGTCCTTATGAGCCTTCTGAGGTGGATTTTTTCACGACTGGGGCGGCGTAGAGGGCCGGGGGAGGGGTCCCCTCGACGTAAATTCCGAGAGGAAGACGCTCCCGCACCCGATTTCACAGTACAAGCGACATCTATAGGCAGAGTAGCTAACTTGAAATATTTATTAGTATTTAGCTCATTTTGAATCTTAATTCTGAGAGATGCCAAAATTTAATCACTCGTTCCTTATGGCATTTCCACAACTTTACAAAGTTTCATCCGAATCCGTTTCGTACTTTTTGAGTTATCCGCTGACAACAAACCAACAAACTACCCAACAACCAAGCCAGTGAAAACTAGAGGCATATATACACTCAAAGAGTGCAAACCTCCGCCGATCCCCACCTAATGAATCACTTAACAGAATTACAATCCAATCATATATGTCTACATAAGTAGGTGTTTTGGTGCTAATGAGTGAGGAGAGAGCAATAAAATATAAAATAAATATATACACTCAGAGAGTGGTACTTCCGCCGATCCCCACAACTTCTATTCAAACATTCATTTCCTTCCACGCCCGATTTCTATCTCTAATCATTGTTTCCTCTCTGTTAGCTCATTTTGCATATTAAAAAGCACTCAGAGATGGGAAGACGGAAGAAGTTTAAGCTACGTCACTGGGTTAACATAGTCCTGAACTGATATTGAACAATAATACGTCAATGAATATTTTTTTAGCGTTTGTTCTTTCCTACTCCCTGAATAGGACCCCCATTTCATTTAGTATTTTGCTCATTTTGCATATTAAAAAAGCACTTAGAGATGCCAAAATTTAATCACTTGTTTCCTTTTGGCATTTCCAACAACTCCACAAAGTTTCATTCGAATCCGTTCAGTACTTTTTGAGTTATCCTGCTGACAACAACCAACAAACAAACCAACAAACGCCAGTGAAACTAGAGGCATATATCACTCAGAGAGTGCAAACCTCCGCCGTCACGGGGTCCTTATGAGCCTTCCGAGGCGGATTTTTCACGACTGGGGCGGCGTTGAGGACCGGGAGGGTTCCCCTTGACGGAAATTTTGAGAGGAAGACGTTCCCGGCACCCAATTTCACAGCACAGCGACATCTATTGGCAGAGTAGGCAACTTGAAATATTTATTAGTATTTAGCTCATTTTGCGTCTTAGTTCTGCACTCAGAGATGCCAAAATTTAATCACTTGTTTTTTTTGGCATTTCCAACAACTCCACAAAGTTTCATCCGAATCCGTTCCGTACTTTTTGAGTTATCCTGCTGACAAACTAACCAACAAACCACACCAGTGAAAACAATACCTCCTTCGGCGGAGGTAACAATACCTCCTTCGGCGGAGGTAATGAATATTCAATTAGTAAAATGAAGACATTATCTATTTTATGGCCACGCTGATACTATTAAAGAGACTGATACTACATTGACTTAAAATCCTAGGGTTACAATAAACTGATGAACACCCATTTTCCTTTTAAAACAAAGACAGCTAATTTGAAGCCACTGAGCCCAAATCTGTTCTAAGTTTTGTTTTTTTTCTTAGACAAGTCAGATTGTTTTGCAAATTACAATTTTACTTTTTTCCTAAATAAATCTGTTCAGTACCATTTTTGTGGTTTCACTTATATAAAAATATAATTCATGAGTAAAATATACTATAGGCTTAACAATGGGTACAAGCAGCAAATAATTTGCTGAATTTATTACTATTGAAAGTTATCTAAATTGTTTGTGAACCAAAGATGTCAAAATTAAACTAAATAAAAGTGAATAATCAATTAATATAATTTGGTCCAAATTGGTGTTTCAGAGCCTTGGTTTATAAAGAGCTTGGGGCTTATTTCTGACAAGGTTCCAGCTGTAGTCAGCCATCATTTGTATGCCCATCTCTCCTTATGAAGGCATTACATACCTTTGATATTCCGATGACGTGTTCATCTTGCTCATAACTCAATAGAAAGATTTTCTAGAAAATAATCAAGTGACTTTTTAGACTATGGAAATTAATGTTCATATTGCATCCTAAATCCTAAAAGTTTAATAGCAATTTGGACATCAACTCGTTTTAGTGATCCACTTTTTTGCCATAAATTTTTTTGACAATATTTGAAAAAGCTTTCCAAGCTCTTGCTTCAACAGAGCTCCATTGAAGAAGTAAACTTGCATCCTGCAATAGTTGTTGTCTAATATGTGGACCTTAAAACACATTAACATGCTTTATTATTGCTCTTAGATCTGTAACAAGCTCACTTTTAAATGTAACGTTTAGAATTAGAATCGAATCAATTAGAAATCAAGATCCTTGTGGTCTTCACCTTGTGAAATGCTGGAGTTTTTACTATGTAAGCTAGGCAAACAGGTACTTCTGCAAAATGTTTAAGTGGTCTGCCAGCTTAGCCACACAAGCCATTGGTTCTCTTAATTCATTGGACATTGTTATTTTTCGACCAATTACGGAAAGTTGCCACAAACTCTCCAAATTTTGGAAAAGGCCTACTGATTGTCCTAGTTTGACTTTAGAGGTGGCGAGATATACTTTCTTTACAAACTCAGGTATTGTAAAACGTTGCTTTGGTGCACTGACCGACCTACATATATCACCGAATGAATCCAGTTCATTTTACATAACTTTTACATTTTTACTTTGAGAACAAGGTGCTCATGATCAAATCAGAATATTCAATTGCAATAAACCAATAACGTTAGTTTAAATAGAAGCAATTTACTCATTGTGCTTAGAAACACAACGAATCTATTTACGAAATGTAGTAGATTAACTAAAATAGATCCAGATCGAGCAACACACAAATGTATGGCACAACTTACCAAAAATCTATGACACTTTCCGTAGTGCCATCGAATTCTTTCGAATGGTAATAACCATCTCTAACCTTACGACAATAGCGTAGCATCTCACTACTATCAACAGTCGAAAATTAAGCTAAACATTGGCATTACATTAAAGAATTATTCATAAGACAGATATTTATCATGACGTAATAATGTTATAGGGGAATGCCTAGGGAAGTACAGCTGCTGCACATAATTCACTTTAAAAACACGAGTTTGAAGAAGACAAAGATGAAGGTACTGAAAACCTTTTAAAGGTAAAAATGCTAGAACACATCCTTGTGTGGTCGTAGGATTTTGGTCCACTGTTCGTCCTATGGGTCAAAATTGACCACCTCTATATAGGCTTTAAAATGAGAAAAAATCTATGCTTTTGTAACCCAAAATATTTTTGAATTAAAAAACAACTTCATAGTCTTCACGCATGTTCTATACCGGTACAGTATCTGATTATATATCCTAATACTCCGTTTCTTACTAGTTCGAAGTTTCTATTTCTTTGTAGTTGCTTTAATTTAAATAACAATAAAAAAGAATTCATAATTCAACCTGTGGAAATCGCTGACGGTCCAAATTCACGTCTAAATTCCAAATCTCAGCAGACCTCATCAAATTTTATATCCTTGCAATAACTGCTGATTTTTATTTAATAATACATTGCACACCTTCGTGGATGTCCTCTACTAAAAGACGATCAAGCATTTACTCATCTAAAACGTTTTGTGGTAATATTGACTTAAATTCGAACGTGATTAGAGCTACAATTCTTTTTAGAGCATTCAGAGGAAGAAGGAAGATCTTTCCTCATCAAAAGGCTGTTGAATTTGCACTGATCACATGAATATTAATTGCGAAAAGACTGAAAATAACTCTTACATGCGAATCGAAGACCTTAGAGCATTATGATTGGGCAGCGCTCGTTTTTCATCTCTCTCAATAAAAAAAATCCCAAGTTATCTGCGACCGTCTTGGACATGGGCCGGAGATTTGATCAGTTTATTCCTTCAAATTCTCTCGAATACCTTAAACTCATCAAATCAACAATAAGTAGGGCTTGGCAGTGGAGACACTTTTTCTAGAAAAGTGAATTGTTTATATATTAGGAGTGGTTAAGGGTAAGTTCGACCCGAGGAACTCGAATCTGAAGTCGGATTTCCGGTCCGAGGTCGCATTTCCGGTTTTGCTGAACACCATCAAACGCATTTAAATAGCTTTTTTGAAGGGTTTTAAAGTCTTCTAGACATTTTTAAAACCACGCTTATCGTGATCAGCGACCCCGAAAACCCTAAATAGACCCCCCATGATAATAACAGGCCCTTATATTACTGTAAAACATGTAGGCGCGGGTACGTGAGTACTTTGATGAAGTCGGGGTATATCGTCATTTTAGAACGAACCATTTTTGAAGTTCAATGTCAAAAATAGTAGTTCACTCTTATCAGGAAGGGGGTATACCTGATTTTAATAGTATTTTCTTCTATCATTTGAAAAATAATAAAAAATGATTATTTATGAGTTTTCAGTAAGAACCAAAGTCCTGCATCACCTGGCATCTGATAGTTCTCCAAAGTCGTACTTGACCAAATCTGGTGATGTCGGTTTCAAATGACGTCTTTTTTCTTCCTTATTTTAACTAAACCATAAAGACATCGAATTAAAACCTTTTTTGAAATCTAGAATTATCGTCAATAGACCTTTTTTTTCGGTAAATCTGAACATTTTCTATTTGCTGAATCACGCTGAGTCTTGAAACTTCGCATACTTATGTGAATTGTACTGTGCGTCTTTTAAACATACTTTCAGTGTTCAGCGAGCATCAGCTCGTGTACGTCGGTTTCGATTTCCGGGTTAAAAGTCACTTTTTGAACTTTTTTTTCCATTTTGAAATCAGCGGGAAAAAACTATCTAATAACCCACCCAATAATGGAAATATCTACTTCGTCTAGAAAATCAAAATTCTCACACTGCCAGCCTAACATAAGACATCAACGTTTTATATGGAAAAATATTTTTTTTATCTTTAGACAGTAATTTTGAATTAAAAATGTTCAATTATGTTTTGTTTTAATAACTGTCTTAAGATTGTGTTTTTTATCTCCTCCTTTCAAGTGCATTGTAATTTTTTTACTCCGTATGGATTTAGCTAATAAATAAACATCTTAACCAATAAATTTATTTGCTTGATAGAGGCAAACTTGGTAAGATATGGCATAGGACGTAGAGGAAAAATTTGACGTGATGGCGGAAAACGAATACCCAATTAATACCTATCCATTTCACCAGACGGATTTTTTATTTACTCTTTTCAAGATCTTTTTATTTTCAACTTCTTTCTTCGTCCAAAAATCTTGTGCAACTTCTTTACGCTTACAAGAAATATTACAGGCATGCTATCTTTGTGCATAATTTTCATAATAAGTTGAATTTTTGATGTCTTCCATTCTCACTTCTACATCAATTGAGAATATATTATGTAATACATGGAACTCTTTAGCCAGATCTGGATTTGCATCAGCAATTTAGTGTGTATTTTTTAAGGTTGACAAATAATCGATGTTAATCCGAAATGATCAAATATCATTTACATTACAATAACATTACATGTTACAATATCAAAAGATGTACAGGAATCCATAGTCAACATTTCAGAGATGTCGGGAAAAGTTCGCTTTAAGGTTTCTATAAAATCATTTATCCTTATTTATTTAGGTCCTTTCAAAGGAAAAAATTTCCTTTGAACTAAAGTTTTCATTATTCTTTACAAATTCCAAGTACCCAAACAATGATTCCTGAAAATTTGATAACAACTTCGAAAAAGTTTTAAATGCCTCGTTCATTTGTAATTTTTAATCATAGAGTAGACTCTAGAATAAGAAGTTTTGATGCCTCCAGGCATTTATAAAACTTAAAATGTGTATATAGTTGGCTTTAAACGAGGCGTTTAACAATTTGTTATTTTTATACGAATATTCATAGTAATTTTTTATCATAGAGTAAAACTCTAGATAGAAGTTTTGATGCCTCCTGGAACCTTAAATAACTTTATAATGTGTATAAAAGTCGTTTTAAATTAAAATCAGGTCTGAAATAGTATATAGCTCTACAAATTGGTGTTGAAAAAAAAAATCTGGTGAGCCAGTCCAAAGAAAAAATATATATTTTTTAATGATTTAATAATGAATTTAGAACATTAGTACGTTTAGGTATTATAGAAGAACGTATATAACGATCATAACGCTTCGTTTTCAATACAATATTAATATATAAAACTGATGGATTACACATAATAAAAGTCATTTTTATGACAGCTTCAAAACACTCATCGTACAATGAACCCTGGTATATTGAGCGAGTATAATACTCACTCACACTGACTATAAATTGCGCATTCAATCAAAAGAAAATACCTCGTTGTTGGGATAAATTCGTTCCTTTCTATGTATAGTTGGTTTTATGACAAAAGAAAGCAAAGAGAGTTCACCAGATATGGACATTTATTGAATGATCTATCTTATAAACATCTAATATTTCTTTAATACAGTTTCTAAGTGTTATTATTTTATTTTGTAAAAATAATTAATATTCGTTATACGTAATACTGCGCCCAATGTTCATATACTAAGTTTCTTTAAATTTGTATCATGGAATTTTTGAGATACACTAGTTTTCAAATGTCAATGAGTTACCAAAATAATTTTCTGTTTTGTACAATTCCCTCATAAAAAGTAGGACTTTGTACAAGAATATGTTTAGTCACATGAGTCTTTTTTTCATTTTCTTTTTCCTCTTTTAACCTTGGAGAAGTAGTAGTAAAATCAAAAAATAGGTTTTCTTATGTATATCTCAGTGTGTGCACACGTCCCCCAGTGACTCGGAAGAATATTCGTTCTTTTCTCCAGGAGTTGACACTTTTGGAAGGAAAAAATTATATCGGAGGACTCGTTGGACCCTTGGCTGTGAGTGAGATTTACTTAAGCCTTGCCTGACCTTCGTTTTGTCAGTAATTTGGGCCTATTTACTAGGCTTTGGAGGGTCTGAGTAAGGAATTATCTTTTTTTTTCCTCCTCCCTTTCCTCCTTTTTATTATTGTTGAAACGTATTGACCGGCCTGAAGGAATACCCTCGCTGTCTATTTTTTCCCTTCTTCTTTTTCTTCTTGACACGCCTGTGTAGGAGATGAAAAGAAGAATATGCATTTGTAGACTGTGAAGTCTTCTCCTTAGTTTTTTATTTCTTCGTGCTATTTGTGGATTTGAGTATTGGAGCGAGCTTTGACCCTTTTTTTCCTGGAAAAAGTGTTTTAAGTACTTCCAGTTCTCGACCACTGTCATTTTAAAAGACTTTGCTCTTTAATACAGACGGAGCTATATTCCGAAGTTTTTATTAAAAACATGACGACTAAACCTCCTGACAAACCCCCTGATGAATTTATTCACAATTCATCTAAAGAAAATCGAAAAGGATACGCAAGTGTCCTAAAAAGTAACAACAGCATTCATAGAAATGCAGTAGTTCAGGTGAACTTGAACAGTAATTATAGATGGGAGACTTTCGTGCTCTCTATGGAAAACGCAGAAGGATCTTCTTATAGAGGCGATGGTGTCAAGCATATCGATATATATGAAACTGCGATGAAATTTGGCTTTAAAGAGCATGATATAGCTGGTGCAAATCCAAGGTTCGGTCTCGCCCAGGCTTGTTTTTACACAAAATTTCCCATAGATGTGAGAAATCGAATTGACGTCTTGAAGACGAAAAAAGTTATGGCAGTTAAGAATCCGGACGGCTCTTTCGAGAATGTTTCCTTTAAAATTAAAGGAATTGAGAAGATTAATGTATGCAAAAAGAAGAAATTGGTAGTGACTTTAATCAATACTTTTAAAAGAGTTAATGAGTCAAGTCTGGTGGACTGGTTGAAGCAATTTGGAGAAATTGTTCAGCACTATCCCAAAGGAAACCCTGTCGACATGGAGGCAGAAGGGAAGTACAATAGTTATAAAGAAATTTGGCGCGACAGTGATTACATTGTGGAAATGGTGGCGGATCCTGCTTCTCTACCTCAAATTGTTCCTTTTCAGGGCAATTTAATCAAACTAAAATTCTCTGGTGTAAAAATGCAGTGCCAAAGATGCTTTGGATTTGGGCATATGAAACATTATTGCACAGAAAAACGCATCAAGACTTTTGAATATGAACGAGCTCTTAAAATGGCCATTCAAGAACGTTTTCCTCCACAAATACACAATGTGGAGGATAATACGGCTCAAGAAAAGTGTCAACGGTCCGTCCGGAATGAACAAGAGGAGGAGATTTCTCCTGGGCCTATGATTGAAAGAGAAAATGAAAACATCGCAGTATGTCAACCTAAAGAATTGGAAGAGGAATATTCTCATCCAGTGATATTGTCAGAACAAGAGGATGTCCTTAGTCTTCAGGGCGTTGGACCGATGAATCCTCCCATCTTGACGGAAGTTTTTTCAGAAAATGATACAAATACTAGACCACGTGTAGAAAGCCCAAAGCAACTCCCAAAGGAAAGTGGAGGCGACACCAATACCGATACCCATAACAATGCCAATTACTTCGCATTGGATCAAAATCTCATCTTGGACGGACGGACGCGTTCACAATCCGTTGGAAAACGTAATAAACCGGACTCTGAAATTTCACCAGACAAGGATAAGAATCCGTTGAAACTTCAAAGGATCTAGACCTAGTGTGGTGGTTTATTATTATTATTTTTCTGTGGTGTTTCCTCTCCTTGTTCAAAAAGTTGATCCACTCAAAACCTTCATTACTCATTTCTCTTTTTAGATGCAAACTCTTATAACAGATTACCTAAGTGACACCGTTCACACTGATATGATTTTAAACTTGGGAATAAAGAAAATACTGTCTCTTAATACAAGGGGCGGGAAGGAGAGAAAAACGAGGCATGCTTTGATGAAGCACCTTCTTTCGTTTAGTCCTGACATTATTTGCCTTCAGGATATAAAGGCAATCACGTCTTTAACATGTAAACATAACTGTCCATTATGTCTTCCCAAAAGCTTTCATCATTTTTTTACGGGCTCTGGAGAGAAGAGAGGCGTTTTAACTTTAATTTCGAAGAAAATTTCAATTCTCTACTGTGTAAATCAATATTCTGGGTTGAGTGATTGGCATAGGATTCGTATTTCTTCAAACGGAGTTGTATTTTACATAATCAATGCCTACGGACCAAATGAAAAGTCTTCACAGTTCTTCCAAGCTATTATAAATTCGCAGCAGGACAGCAATATCCCCCTTCTTCTAATTGGTGACTTGAATATCGATTTGGAAAAATCCATTCAATTACACCCAAATTCCTTAATACTAAAGAAAGTAATTTTTAGTTTCGATCTAATTGATGTAATGGATAAATTTAGTCCTGGGAACTTTTCCTGGTCGAATGGAAAAAAGAGATCTCGACTAGATTTGGCTTTAGCTTCTCCTTCGATTGTAGCTAGGATTAGAAATGCGTGTTATCGTCCCGATCCTTCGTCGGATCATAAAATTATTGAACTGGTTTTTCGTTGTGACGAGTTTAGACACAACTTTAAGATTCCACGTTGGTTGCTGAACGACGAAGATTTTAATGTTAAATTAAGGCGTAACCTTGAAATTAGCTATAAAGACTCTCTGTCAGCCTTTCAGGCATTAAATATAATGACTAAAACCATCTTGGTTACAAGTTCTTGGGTAAAAGCAAAGAGAAAAAATAAATCTGCGGAACATCAAAGACAAATAGAAAATATACTCGAAAAGAAATCCTTATTTGTGCGGTCATTTATGGCGGACACTGTAAACTCCTTTCGATTATCTGAAGTTGCTGAAGCAGAAATGGAGGCCAAAGTCTTACGTGAGCAGGATCCCATTAAGAGATTAAGAGATGTCTCAAGAATGGAAAAAATCTCGGCTCACACTGTACGCAAGATTATCGATGGTGATAAAGCTCTTGTAAATAGTCGTGATATTTTAGATTTCTTTCATTTCCGATTTCAATCTCTCGTTGAAGAGAGAGTGGGATATTTTCCTAGGCCAAAGAAGCGATTACGGCCTCTCCAAGACACTGTCTTTTCTCTGGAAAAAATCTCTAATTATATATTGAAATCTCTCAAGATCAACAAAGCCAGTGGTCCAGATGGAATTAGTGGAATGGTCTTTCGAAAGTTTTCTAAGCAATTAGTTCCATTTTTGTTGAAAGTGGGAGAAGAGATGGAGAGGAAAGGTAAGATGCCTACCTCTCTAAATCAAGGAAGGATCGTTCTTATTCCAAAGAAAGGGGATGGCACTGACTTCAGTCATTGGAGACCCATAACTGTCTTGAATGAATCATACCGAATTCTCTCTGGAGTCCTTGCTCATCAAATGGAGAATATTTTAAATAAAAAAATCGGACCACATCAAAAAGGATTCTTAAAAAGCCGTAAAATTTATGATATTTCTTTCAATATTCAAGCTGCTATAGATTCGGTTCAAAGCAAGGGGAAATATGGAGCTATCATTGCAGTTGACTTTTCAAAGGCATTTGATTCTATATCCCACAATCAAATTCTCAGAGCTACTAAACGCTTACTGCCAAAGAAATTTTTTAATCCCGTTCGTTCTTTGCTTTTCAATGGGACGTCCTCCATTATCTTAAATGGACAAGAAAGCAAAAAAATTACACTCGGGAAAAGCTGTAGACAAGGGTGTCCTTCAGCACCGTTGCTGTTCATAGCCGCAATTGAAGAGTTCGCTCAGAAAATTATTCACAAATATGGAGGGTTCGGAGTAGACTTTGAGGGTTCTCCCCATTTAATTGATCTGTACGCAGATGATGTGACGGTAACTCTCCAGGCTAATTCAGAAGCACAAATTGTAAGAAGAATTGAAATTATTCTGGATTTTTTTTCTAAATTCGAGAAAACGTCTGGATTATCAATAAACAAAAAGAAAACATCCATTTTACCAATTGGTTCCTGGGTTCCTAGTCTAGATTCGTGTATTCGTTCCTGTCCAATTAAACCTTCAGTTGAAGTTTTGGGAATAGTTTGGTGTAGAAATGGGATTGATAAAAAAATCTGGACTACCCTCTCTTCTGTGGTAATGCAGAATATTAGGAAATGGAGGAACTATCGTTTGCAGAAAAGAATCGATCTCTACAACTTGAAAATAGTCCCATTTGTGTTATACAAAGCCGCCTCTTCTCCTTTGCTTGCCGAAAAAGCTATTTTGGATGAGACAAAGTGGTTATGCTCTTTGTTCCACCAATGGTATCTGCCAACAATGAAAAGGAAGAGAGGTCACCTTGGTGGGGGCCTTACTCAGTTAGCTCTTATTATCCCCAAAATGTATTTAAAAGTGTTTGCTACTATTCCAAAATATCCGGCGTCTGAATGGAGAAAATGTATCTCATCAAATAATAAGTTATACTCCTTGCTCATGTTCGGCTCAGAGTTAACTAATAAAATTACCTCTGATTTTTCGGTCGTCTGGGGATGTGCGCAGAGAATTATTTGGAGAAACACTCCGATATATGAAAACAATTCAACGGTGGATGTCATAAGGCATAATTGTCATAAAAAGCACTTCTTTAAAAATTTGGGAATACCAGAAACACTGGAAGAATTGGCAATTACAAATGGAATTTTGACACTCCACAGTAGTGATCTCCATCCCATTTTTAAGGACGGGAGATTCAGATATCCTTTGCAAAGATCAGCAAATGATCATTGCTTATTGAAGCCCTGGTTCCTTAAAATGTCTGGTTCTCCGAAGTCTGATGGCAGGAAATGTGATGAGCTTTGCATCAAATATATGATCAGTCTGAAACTTCCAGAAAGTTGGAAAAGGAAGATCATGAGGTCTCTCTGTGGAATAGCTGACGGGAAAAAATTCACAGCTCAGCTGTTGATTTCTGCAGAGCTTATTAAGTTTTATCTACCTTGTAAGGACTGTGGTATTTTATATAACTCCGTAATTCATGCTTTTGTTGAGTGCCAGGCTGTTCAAATTCTAATGCAATTTCTGAAACTAAATGTACGTGGAATGGATGGTGAAAATGCAGATAAATACATCAAGGCTTCAATATTATTTGGAGTTGGAGGTCGTGAGAATTCCTCACGACTGAAAGCAATTAACAATGCCCTTCTTTCTGCCAAGGCTTTAATAGCCAAACGACTAACAATATATCATCCTCTGCAAGCTTCAGAGCTGAGGCCAATAATTCTTTCTGCTGCGGCGAGGTACGCCGCTTTGGACCTCAAAATTCCTTCCGTATTTGGTGATTCGTGGACACTAGCCGCCGATGAAATCCGATACTTCCCTTCCCGGTCCCTGTTTTATAATGACGCCATAAATAAGCTTTTAAAGAAATTTAGAAACTACAAATAGACTTTTTATATTTTCCGTGTTTTTTTCGTTTACTTGTGTCATTTCGGTTTGTGTGCTTTTAATTGATATATATTTTTAAGATTGTTCAGCTCGGATGCTAAAAATTTAAACTAGAATGTTTAATAATGTATTTTTTACGCATTAGCATCTTTTATATACCTTATACTTTGTTTATTGTTATATTGTATATATTATGAACTGTGAAAATAAAAAAAAAAAAAAAAAAAAAAAAACAAAA
>CP045906.1:656922-674833 GCA_013387185.1 Caligus rogercresseyi
AAAAAGCAAACTCTTCAATCATTATATGTTAAAAACACATAAAAAACAACGAAAGAATTACAAAAAAATACTGTTTATAATATATATACATACAATTATTACTAAGACTATTTAGAAAAAAGTATATTTTTATTAAACTATTTACAAAACCAAAATACTGTTATAATAATATATTACATAAATATTCTTACAAATACATATTTAGAAAAAAGTATATAAATATCATAATTATAACAAAACAAAATACTGCTTTAATCATATGTTACATAAATATTATTACAAATACATATTTAGGAAAAAAATAATAAGTTTAATTAATCCACTGTTTCATTTTTCGCCTCTCCTACTTTTTTCTATGCCTAGAAATCATAGTAACAACGAAATAACAACAAAATAAGTTAACGGCGAATTAATTTAACAAATACTATTTATAATCATATATTATTACAACGACATATTTAGAAAAAAGTATATAATTTATGAAATGATACAAAACAATATATGGTTATAATCATATATTATATAAATATTATTACAAAATACATATTAAGTCAAATATAATAATTAAAAATTATTACAAAACAAAATACTGTATCGTAATAATATATTCTATAAATAGATTACACATAAAGGATGATGCAGGCTGAAATGTCGAATCTCCTCTTTTGCATGCGATGGTCCAGCTTTTCTCGGTTTGATGTTGGTTGGAAACGAGTGGTACAATACATTGTGAGCATTGGGATCCAATGAAGGACAAACAGCAACTGCACACTGTCTTTTTTCTTTTTTTATTAATTGAAGCCATTTTTTGTAAGAATTACGATGCACTAATGATAATTGAGTAGAGATGTTATATATAGTAAAAGTTATTTGTTTATGTTTTCTGCCAGACGTGACGTCACAAGAAAAATATTTCGGAACCTAAGTTTATACATATGAAATGGCGGGGGTTGTTCAGCTATATTCTTGACACAATGACGTATTTCTCTGACGAGTCCAATAAGCTCTCTATGTCTCTATGAGGAAAAAGAATAAGGTTTCGTGAGAATATGACATACAACTCTTTAAAGGAGTAGAGAAAAATAAATAAATGTATTGTTATACGTCAATGGCTTAAAACAAAAGAAGATCTCACTACAAAGTGGTAAAAACCAAAACCATTCAGGCTTTGATTCCTGTGGTAAAAATAAAAAATAATATTGTATTTCATCATTTTTAACTTAAAAATGCTAAAGCGTTAAAGTACTTTAACGCTTTAAATAAATGCTATAAAGGAGGACACAAGAACTATTTTATAGCAAGAATGATCTTAAGCCAATGACGTCACGTGCTGAGTATACTTTTATCTACTCCTTTACAGAACCTTATGAAGTGGCTATTTGTTGTTTTGTTGATGAGGATTCGTAGTCGACTCAATCGAGAGTCCTTGAGTGATGGAAGAAGTTGAGTCTGTCATGGAGGAAGGGAAAGAGGAGGAATTGAGCCTCCTACGAGAGTATCTGGATGAGTGCATCAAGAAGAATGAGTGGAAGGAGGATCTTCGCTCTCGCAAGGGAGACTGCAAATCCCGACCTGAAGAAAATGATCTTCGTAAGCTGGACTCGTCTCTCAAGCGAAATACGGCCTTTATAAGGAAATTGGTGAGAAGAAGCACTTAGAGCATTCGAATCATTTCATTCATATATAAAAATACTCATTTCCATCATTGGAGCCACTACAGAATACTTCAAACATAGATGAAAAGTTTTGAATAGGGTGATTTTAGAAGAATATAATAACAGTCTCTCTGGCAAATTATAATTGTATTTATTTGTATATATAATTATTGTACATTCTTTAGTATTGTCTCATTAATATAAATGAACAAATTATGACGCACTTTCATAATGTACACATTATCTGAAAGAACTCAACATTGATATACAAATTGCATCATTCACCTGTAAACAAACAAAACAATCATGAATAGATAGATATAGATAGACACATAAATATATGTCGCAGCAGAGATGGAACAGTAGAATCGTTGACTCTCCTGGCAGAAATTAAATCCTTATCTATTCAAGGAGAGATGACGACTTAAATATGAATATATTATTTTGCGATGTTGTACAAACTACTAATTTCATGGGCGATTACTATTCTATATTTTGGTGGAAATGATTTCAATTTTTGTGTTCAAGGAAGCAAATGTGACGCAATGTAATACTGTCATTGTATCTATATCATCGCCCTATATAATAGTAATTTGATACTCATCTGAGAAGAAATCAGACATGATAAAATAGTTTGAATAACATCCTCCTACCATCTCTATATTGAAGCCATCATCCCTCCTATAAAAGAAAACACTCTTGATCTCTTCTAGTAGAGTTGTTGATTCTTCTGATATAAATCAATATCGTTTCACTCTAAGGACTCTACTGGATATCCATCTCTACTGCGACATATATATATATATATATTGAAGATGCTAAGGCAATATTACACAAATTTATAATGTTATTTTTTTAATTATATTCATGTACGACGTAACGTTTAATTAACGCAAATCTATATATTTCAATGATAAAGTATAGTAATTCATTATATTAATTCTAACAATTGTAATGACTTTTCCTTCAAAATTATGTATGAATGGCAGCTCTAACTATTCTAAACTTTTAATAAATATTACGCTTTTTTCATAATAAAATAATTTTTCTCATTCTTTATATAAAAATATCTCTTCAATGGTTCATAAAATTGAATTATGGTAAAGGGTTGTTTTAAAAGTATTGAAATCATGTTCTGACTATAATACTTATCGTATGAATGTCGATATATGATATTGAAAAGTTTGACTTTTTAAACGTAGTATGTTAATTGGGAAATGATACAAGATGATTGTTAAATAAATCCAATTATATAAAAATATTTTGTTAATTATTATATTAATGTTATTATTTTTTAAATTTGAACAATTTCAATTTATCCAAGACGTTTCTTTTTTAGTCCCTGTATTCTGTGTTTATTTTTGGTGGCTATAAAAAGATTATGTTACATCCTTATAAATAAGCATTATAATGAATAAATCGAAAGTAGAGTCATGATTTTAATATATTTTTAAAGAATATTTAGTTATATGATTTAACAGACTTGTCATCGCTTTTATTATATTTTATTGTAGAAAAACTATACCGAGAGTCAGCGACAAGGGATTCTTAAGGAAATCAGCACTCTCAACCTAACAAAGTACATCGGCGAAGTCAGCTCCGCTCTCCTAGAGGCCAAATTCAAGATGAATGACCTCCAAGGCGTGGTAGATATATGTAGCCTTCTTCATCAAACATACAGCGAGTTCAGCCCCAGCTTCTGGAAGCCTGGACGCGAGCACTCTCCATCAGAAGTCGATTCCAAACCCAGTCAAGCTCCGCGTGGACCTTCGGCTCTACGCCGAACTCATATCAACCAGAGTTTTCTCCCTGAAAGAAGGTCTTCCCCTTCTGGGAAACGTTCTTACATCCCTCATAAACATGGGCAAGGACACACATGCCCACATATCCATCATTTTATCCTTTTGCAAGCACTGCGGAACGGACTATGCAGCCCTTCTACCCCGAAAGATACGGATCATCTCCGAGAAACACGGGATTTCCATCCAGGCGGCATCATCCAATCTCCTTCCTCCGAGCAAGCAGCAGACGTGAAGCAAATGCTCAAGGAGTATTTCAGCTCCGTCGTGACGCATTTGCTCAAGGACCGATCGGATCTTCGTTCTTTGGAGAGCAACAATCGTCGCATACTCCTCACAAAGGGAGAGGTTCACAGTGAGCGCCTTCAGAAGGCTGAAAAGGCTACCAGTGACTACGGGAAGCTCCTATTAAATGCGGAGAGCCTTGCCAATATACTTGATGAGGACTTGCCTTCTCTGGGGGTGATTGGGGGTGACTCTGAGTCCCTTGGAGAGGGAGTCTCTTCAGAGGACGGGAAGATATTGGAAGGAGAGATATTGAAGGGTGGAGGAAGCGGGTGTAAGGGGGATGGAAATGATTTATGGGAGGATGAAGATACAAGGAGCTTCTATGAGGATCTCATTGATCTAAAGCGCTTATCCCGCCATCTTGTATAAAGACGTGGCGTCCAAAGAGGAAGAAATTGAATTAAGCAGTGAGGAACTTGGTTCCCTGGATGATTTGGATGATGGGCCTCCCGTTGTCGACTTGGAGGACGATGTAGAGGAAGAAAACTCTTCCTCCTCCTCCTCTGTCCGTGTGTCTTCTTCTTGTTCCAAAAATAAGAATAAAACCACTCTTAGCTCCTTTCTGGCCAACATTCCCAATTGCATCAACCGTGAAATGATCGACAAGGCCGCCTTGGAGTTCAGCATGGATTTGAACACCAAGAAGAACCGCTTAAAGCTCGTTAAAACCCTCTTTGGCGTTCATCGGAATCGTCAGGATCTGTTTCCTTTCTATGCTCGGCTTGTGGCAACGCTTGGGCCCGTTATGCCCGAGGTTAAACTGGGATTAGGACAGTATCTGAAGCATGAATTCCGCTGGCAGCTTCGAAAGAAGGATCAGATGAAGATTGAGTCCAAGCTGAAGGTGGTTCGGTTCATTGGGGAGCTGGTCAAGTTTCAGAGCTTCCCCAAGAGTGAGGCCCTGCATTGCCTGAAGCAGCTTATTTTTGACTTTTCCCATCATCATATCGAGATGGCATGTACGCTTATGGAGACGGCGGGGCGGTATCTCTACCGAATGCCGGAGTCGCATCAGCGGACTAAGATATATCTTGAGCAAATGATGCGGAAGAAACAGGCTGTGATGAGCTCGGATTCTAGATATAGGTAAGAATGATATTCAAATTTATTATTATATAACTAAGGCTGGGCGAATTCACATTCAAAGAAAGAAAGAAACATTGAATTAAGTTTTCGTTTCAACCGACAGAGGAAATAAGTTATACTATTATTAAGAGCACCATATATAATATTTAGCTGTCCATGAAATTTGAATTAAAATATATGAAAAAATGTCAACACAAAATGTCATAGGAAAAAATGGTCACGAAGAAGAAAATCATGAATACGAAACGGTTAAAATACATGGATAAGCAAGTAGTTAAGCAGAATATTGTTTTAACAATATTTATCATTTGAAGTGAATGATAATAAAAACTTTGCAATTAAACTTGTTAGGACACTATCTTAGTGAATTATTGTATTCAAATGCTTGCCTATCCATGTAGTTTGACTGTTTTTATGTGTGTCATTACTTTCCTTTTCCATCTTGACCATTTTGTCCTTAAGACTTTATATATATATCAGGAAACAACCGGGACACTTTTTTTTCGCCGGGACCCGGGCCGGGACTTCAGTATTTTTTTTTGTTCCTTAGTCATTTTGAAAGTGATGACGTTTTTTTAGAAAATAAATTCCAAAAAGGGATACGTTTTTTTTTTAGAAAGAATTTCCTAAAAAAGTCCCGGCCCGGTGATTTTAGACACGGTCTGGGTACCCGGTCGTTCCTGATATATATATATATATATCCATGATTGCTCTGCCAGTCGCTATATTGCACAGAAGGAGAAATTGATAACTTCCTTGCCATAATACAATTTTGGTAAAAGAATCCTCCATTCGCAGCAAACTCTATCTGTGATGGGAGTGGCCAGCGCAGTCACCAGTTCTCTATTGAGTTGTGTGGAATCTGCTTGACCGCACGGAAGCCAATCCGACCTATGGGAGGGGTTTCTAGAATTGCGGAGTAAAAATTTTCCATATTACCTTAACAAATTAACAGCTTGAATTCCAAAAATGCTGTAATTACTGGAAATGAAGAATTCTTTGACCAAAGCAAAGTTTGACAAAAAACTATTATTTATATAAATATAATTATTTATAAACTTTTCAATGTATTGACTATATTTTATATTCATTTTACAACTCATGCGGTAAATAAAAATGTGACTTTTCATGAAAAACACACAATTGTATGGGTGAATTTTGAACGGTAATGTAAATTAGGTTTATTTATAGTAATAATCTTTACAATGTATTTCGTATCTCATTATTTTCCTTTTCTACCTGAACCATTTTTTCCTCCACTATGCCTTCCGGACGCCCTCAATTATACATAAACAACTCCTTTTCGTCTTATATTCTAGCATGATGATTGAAAACGCCTTCTACACGGTGTGTCCCCCGGAGAACGTGGGCCTAAACACTGCTGTCCGACTGCCCCCTCTACATGCCTACATTCGGAAGCTTTTATTCAATGACTTCAACGAGTCCAATGCCTCGCGGGTCCTTAAGCAGATCCGAAAGATTAATTGGAATGCCAAAGAGGATGCAGACTATGCCATTCAATGCCTTAGTCAAGTCTGGAATCTTAAGTTCTATAACATCCGTAATTTTGCTGGACTTCTCGCTGGGCTTGTGTCCTATCATGTGAGTATACCATTAGTATATCCTATCCATAATATTATTTAATCGTTGTACATGATATGATATAAAATAAATATGATAAAAAATTTGGGGAAAGATGTCTTTCACTAAGTTTATGTTATTGTGTAGTTCTTAGATAAAATGCAGTGTAAAATATAAACGGACTAAAACTGACAGATAATATAAAATAGGGACAGTTACGTTAAAACATCAAAGAACATTCTAGCTCCCAATCACCGTTAATTAAATAACCATATAAATATAACAAGGATTTATAAAAATATATCTCCCCATAGAACAAGTTATATTAATACGCTTCGCAGGTTTAAAAAAAACTATTTTTCGTATTCAGTAAACAACCAATACAAATCAATTTTAAAGCTTTTTTTTTCTTGACATGTTTCCCCCCTCATAAATAACCATTAAAAAAGCAATTCATAGTTTCAAAGAAAAATTTCTCCTTAAAAGTATGATAAAATATCTATTTCGCATATTTAAAAAAATAATAATTATCCATAAATAACAATTCAAAACTCAATTTATTGCCTTGTTAAAAGCCCCTTCTCATCTCACATAACTGTCCTTACTATCCCTTAATAGGACTGGATAGCCCCTCGAATCATTGACGGCGTCCTGGAAAACATCCGCTCCGGCATGGAGCTCAACGACTCCAAGTACAACCAACGCCGCCTAGCCGTCATCACTTTTCTAGGAGAGCTCTACGTCTTCCAACTCATAGACTCCTCCGTCATATTCAAAGTCCTCTACTCTCTCATCACATTCGGATCCGGAGACCCCTCCTGGACCCCCCGACTCACACCTTCCGCCTACGGCTCGTATGCTCCCTTCTGGACACCTGCGGCCCCTATTTTACGAGCCAAGGAAGCAAAAAGAAGCTGAGCTATTATCTAGCATACTTCCAACGCTACTATTGGCTTAAAAGAGCATTTGTTGAAAGCTCATCCGAGGCATTTCCCTTCTTTATCAAGAATCTTATCGTTGAGACTCTGCCTTCAGTGCTTCCGGGGCGTAAGGTCCTGCTCTTTGAGAGTCTGGATGAGGCTGTGGAGGCCGTAGAGGGGATTGAGAGGGAAATGATGAGCGTTTTACGTGAGAAAGCCCCGGAGTTTGTGAAGGAGTTTATCCCTGGCTCTGAGAGTGGAGGCGGAGGTGGTGGCCTTGACGTCATTGCGGAGGAGGAAGAGGGAGGTAGTAAGGAGGGCTCCTCTAGAGAGGCTGCTTCAAAGGGTCTTGGGCTTCTCCTTGAAGAAGATGAAGAGGAAGAAGAAGAGGATTTTGATGAAGATCGGAGGATGAGGAGGAGCTTAGCTTGGGTGGTGACCTTGATGAGGAGGATGATGACATTGAGGATGAAGAGGATTATGATGACTTTGAGGATCACTCTGGGGTTCCGGAGGATATGAGTCAGGATGAAGAGGATGAGAAGAAGGTCTTGAGGATGAATATATTGATGAGGACGAGGAGGATGAGGACAATAATCATGAGAAATATGATTTGAAAGATGTAAGTATGGCATAAATAATAATGATGGTTCATTTATATACCGATCTATATCGGATATCGCTGTGGTCATAAGAAGAGAGAGTGACCATAGAGGGTCGGTTACCGCTACATATGGAAATCTCCACCGACCACAAAATTCTGAATTAATCATCATTCTTTGAAAAGATAAAACACCATGACAAGAAAAACATTGAATTGATTAATAAAAGAACAAAGTTTCCGACGAGGGAATATTCCTTTAGATCAGAAGTCCTATAGAACATGTAACTCCAAAAACGAAAAAGGATGAGCGTCAAGCAATACTATTTACAGCAATAGCCAATACCTTTTTCCTTTTCTTTCTATTTTTGGAAGGGAAATTTGATGATAAATACATTTGAGGTCCTTTGCATATATTATAAGGACGGAAAGTTTGTTGGTACTATGACTTGTGCCGTAAATATTAATCATTGTCGATTAGATCAATGAACAACGGTTTTTTTTTTCTTTTCTCCCTCTTTCTGTTACTGAAAATAACGTTCAATCATACCCCTAGTTTGTACTAATCTCCATTTGCCTACTAATTAATGGCATATATGTCTTGATAAATGAAATTAATTTATCTTTTTCCAGGACGAATCCTCGTCTCTTCCCATAACGGGCAAGCCGGAACTCGTCAAATGTGAGGAGGACGACGACTTTGTCAACATGTTTGATAAAATGCTCAACGACAACATCAACGAAAATCGGAGCAGCAAAGCACAGCCCCTGAATCTAACGGTTCCCCTTCATATGAACTCAAATCGCTTCAAGTCATTTGGTAAGAAATAACAATAAATAAATTAAATGACAATCGCATAATTTTTTTAATATAAATTTGATGAAAAGATATATGTAACTATTAAAATTTGGAGAATATAACCAAGAGCAGGATTATCTTATAGTTAATGGTAATGTTTTGATATTGAATTATGTAGTTGCATATTTTATGCAATTAAATAGCAAATGACTTTCAAATGTATTAATTTTAGATTTTTATCGTTGAATTTACAAAAAACAAGAGTAGTAAAGTGTAAAAACTTTATAGTTCATTATTGGCCCAATCTTCTCCAAAGGGTTAAACTGTTTATTAGGCATTGCTAATATAACAATCATATGGATTGTCATATTAATTCATCATTAGCTCTATTTTTATTATCAAAAAAGGATAGTTTTTTTTCTTCGAAAAATATGGAGTGTCTTAAAATATCGACGCTTTACGTGTAATTATTTGGACCATCGAGTTCCTAAGGCCACAATTTATTGAGGGTCTCAAACACATCATTGCCAATGAACCCACACCAGCCAATATTATGGCACTTTGGAATATCAGACCAAGCGTGTCTGGGCCTTTGGTTCGTCAACTATGGCAGTTTGAGGTGGCAAATCCTCTTCAAATTTAATATCAAATGCAATAATAATTATGCCCATATCGGAGCTTCAAAATATGCATAATTTTATTCTTGGGTTCCACAAGTCCCAATTATATAACATATTTGGCCTTCAAACCGACCACATGAGGGCCTTAGTTTCACAATATTCAACTAGAGGCATGTATACACTCAGAGAGTGTATACCTCCGCCGAAGACGGGAAGAGGAAGAAGTTTAAGCTACGTCACTGGGTTAACATAGTCCTGAGCTGATAAATGAACAATAATACGTCAATGAATATTTTTTAGCGTTTGTTCTTTCCTACTCCCTGAATAGAGGACACCATTTCATTATTATATTAGTAGTATTTTGCTCATTTTGCATATTAAAAAGCACTTAGAGATGCCAAAATTTAATCACTTGTTCCTTTTGGCATTTCCAACAACTCCACAAAGTTTCATTCGAATCCGTTCAGTACTTTTTGAGTTATCCTGCTGACAACAAACAAACAAACAAACGCCAGTGAAAACAATACCTCCTTCGGCGGAGGTAATTAGCATTTACATACGGAAACTATGATTTATGAAATGACTTACATTAACTTTTATTTATAAAAATATGTCAATCCTTTTTCTCTCATTCGCTAGACCCATCCAAGCCCCCTTCCGAAGAGATTGAGGACGAGAAAACCATTCAATTCTCCATGCTTCTTCGAAAGCCAACCGAGGGAGCAGCCACAACAAGCACTTTTACCGTCAGCTGGACGTTCCCATCGACTCCGAGCTGGCACGCAATCTCCAGAGACAGGAGGAGGCGCCCGGCGAGAGAAGGAAAAGGTTAAGCAACTCACGCTTCAAATCAACGAGCGACAAGAGGAGGAAGACATGAACGAACTCATCGACTCCGTAAGAAACCCATTCGAATAGTATTATTATTTCATGATTCTGAAAGGGTAGAGTGTGATATCAAGGGATATAATAGCCTAAAAGAGAAAATGTACATTGTCAAATATCACTAAAATGGATACCCCTAACGAATGTTTAATATGACGTCACGTTATTTATTTAGGGTGCAATGTGCAATTATTATATTTATGATAAAATACTTTTAAATGTCAATAATATCATTGTACAAAGAAGAATTTTTGTTCCAATGAGTTATCTTGGTTTCCCTCATTCATTGTTCTAATACGAACACAAAAATGCTAAGAAGAAAAACACACCGATAAGGATAGCTGAAATAAGAAGAACTAGAAGACTCAGAGAGTGCAAACCTCCGCCGATCCCCACCAAATGAATCACTTGGTCTTTTTGTCATTTGCCAATAGATGTCGCTGTGCTGCCTCTTTGAGAGCACAGCGACATCTATTGGCAGAGTAGGCTAACTTGAAATATTTATTAGTATTTAGCTC
Organism: Caligus rogercresseyi; assembly: GCA_013387185.1. Lineage (NCBI taxonomy): Eukaryota > Metazoa > Arthropoda > Copepoda > Siphonostomatoida > Caligidae > Caligus > Caligus rogercresseyi. The sequence goes on from CP045906.1 coordinate 667,675, forward strand.
ATTTTGCATCTTAAAGAAGCACTCAGAGATGCCAAAATTTAATCACTTGTTCCTTTTGGCATTTCCAACAACTCCACAAAGTTTCATCCGAATCCGTTGCGCACTTTTTGAGTTATCCTGCTGACAAAAAACCAACCAACAAACAAACGCCAGTGAAAACAATACCTCCTTCGGCGGAGGTAAAAATTGATTTTATTTGAAGGACTTTATCACTGATGAAAGATGATTGAATTATGATTTATCTATATGGATGTTTCAATGGGTGCTATCGCAAACATACCACTTTCAACATCCTTTTTCAGTTGACAAACCCTCCTTTTTTAACCAATATGATTCGAGAAAAAAGTCCCGGAATTGTTTCCTTATCAATTGTTTTATATTTTTTCAATAATGTTTTTTACAACTTTTATATTTTATTTATCCTTAATAGATGTCGAAGCTCAAGGAGAGTAATCACTTTCCTCACCGTCGTGGGCACAAGTTTTCCCATCAAAAAGGCGCTCCTGATGCCATGAGTATATTTGGATCCAAGAGATGAATAACACCGGCAAACTATCAAGTGAAGACAAGCACTCCCCCAAAACCCACGCGACACTGAAAGAACTCCTCCTCCTACGACAAATATAAGGAAATCGGAGAGAAATCAACAAATATAAAAAAATACGTCAGATCACAACAAAAACCCTCCTGCAATTTGGCCTCGGGAAAGATTGGTCCTATTCTGAATGTTCCGCCCACTCGAAACAAAGAGTTCTTTTATGGCTGAAACACACAGAAAGAGGTTCCATTGGCTTGAATTGTGGCTTTTTTTATCCTGAGAGAGATAAACACTTATTATTTTAATGATTATTTTTTTCGTTAATAAAGAGTTCTTCAAAATAAATTAGTTGATCAACATTATTTATGGGATTGTATAATGTATATTTTTGCTCAAAGGAAACTTAAAGAGGCTCAAAGCTATTGCTGAACCTTTATATTTTTCAATGACCTTAATTGCAAATAATTTATTTGTATTAAAGTATGTTGTAAAATGCTGGTACGCTGTTTTTTATTGATTATATGTATACACGATGGTTGGATGGTTCAGCGTCGTGCAGAAATATGCTTTTTTAGTTCCGTCAGGCTCTTGTCCTCTTCATGGAACGGAAAGCCATATTGACCATAATCTTTTGCTGGTCCGACTCACTGAAGTCCAAAAGTCAAAAATATAATTTGATTTACTTTACTTATTTCCTACATGTAACAGGACATTGAATATCTCAATTGCTAGCACATAGTCGTTAAATAATCTGACTCCTAGTATTTAGGAGGTGTTATAAAAGGCATACGATAAGCCTTAAGGATTGCATTTTCCGCATTTCACACTTTTGTTATTACAATTCAAATGGTAACTCAATAATTTTATTAAAAATTTGTCTATATTTTTGAACAACCATTAAAAAGCGATGTCTTCAAATTGAGTAAATGTGACGGGAGAGGCTTTCCGTTGCCCCCAAGTGTTATAAAGAACCCTTGAAGTATTTAAAGTTGATTTTCTTATAAAAAACACTTTTGCGTCATAGAATATTTTACGTATGTCGTTGAATTTATTGTTTATAGCTCCATTTTGGAGGAGACTAGCGTTGAACGTTAAAAACTTTAGGGATATTTTATTTATCGCTCAGTTCATCACACACAGCAACCACTAGATAATCGAAATACTGGAGATCGCCTTCTAGTATTCCTTGGTTCGTTGAAAGAAGTGTTTTGGACACCGAAAATTTTCACTGGGCCTCGGTTATTTTCCCTTTATACGTATAATTATTTGATCTATTTTCCGTATTGCTTTCCTTATTTCTCTTTAAATGAATAACAAGTAATCCGATAAACCAATACTATGTACTTATTTATCATATCATCTCCTTAAAAGCATACACTTCAGCAAAGTCACTCTATTTGTAAAAAAAAATACGTTTTATGATTTAAAAACTTGTCAGTAAATAATATTAAATGAAACACAGATTAAATATATAAAAATTGCATTTCAGTCATAAATAACAAGCAATAAACTATTGGGGCAATAATAATGCTAAATAATAGTTAGGCAAATTGAAAAGCAACATTGGAAGTGTTTTATTGTATGTAAAAGGATGTGAAAAGAAAAAATGCTACCACCTTCAATAATAAATTAACACTGGATGATATATTTTTTTAAATTGCGTTTCATTCATACATAACAGGAAACAGAGTAAAAACAAAAAATAAATAATTAAACAAATGTTAGGTCAACATGAGGGAAGTCCTTTGGCAAAGAGGCATTATAATCCTTGGAGGAGTCCAGCCTCAAGTCCTTGAGAGACTCCATGGTTTTAAGCAGACGAGACACTTCCCGGCTTTTAGCATAGGATTTCCACTTAAATCCAGGGATTGGCAATGAGACAAGCATCCGTGAAGCCCCGTGAGGGATCTTAGATCATTATTGGATAAGTTTATGTCCTTCAGGCCAAATAGATACTGGGGATAGTCGATTCTTGTGAGAGAGAGATTGCTTAGATTAATGCCCTTAGAGGGGGACTTGGTCCATGATGAAATGACGTGTTGGATTTGGATTTTGCTGCGCATGTCCTTGTAGAGGCCTTCTCTGAAGGGATCTAGTTCTATGAGGCGCTGGAAGAACTTGAGAATATCCTCGTAGTGGCCTCCTAGGTCTAAGGTAATCATGATGTCCAATATGGAAGAGAGCGTCCACTTGGAGTCGGGCTCAAGTTCTAGAAGCTCCAATGAGTTCTGTAGCTCCTCTTGGAGGGTTTCTTTCATGTCGGGCCCAAGATTGGAGGACCCGTTGGCTTTCGGAATGTTGGATTCAGGGGGGAAAATGAAGGTTGGTGCTGGGGCTTCTTTGGGGTGGTTTAGTTTCCAGATGACGTGACGATGATAAGGAGTTTTCATGACGGGCTTGTCCTAAAGAGATCAGAGATAAATAATAAAAGTTTAGACAGTGTATATTCTGAGGTACATAGACAAAAAGTTGGGGTAGTCATTCTCAATGTATGCATCCTTTTAATATGACGTCATGTGACGTATTATGTTTATGGGTTTTCTAAGGTTTATTTTTATATGACTATGTGAACTTCTCGTACACTCATTGGATGGCAAGAGACGTACAGTGAGGCTTCTACGCCACCACTCATATTTACAGGATACATCACCCCAAATGTAAGATTTATATTTTAAATTTGAGTGATGACGGCATCCCACGTCCTTGACTAGGTGAATTCTAGTTTCTATTCGGATATAATTGAGTAATTTTCATGACCATATGAGCAAGGATCCATGAAGAATAACTCGGCTTCTTTGAAATATATCCGTAATTTAAAAACGCACTTTTTAGACCCTACATATTATGTTATTTTTATATATGTTTATATAAACATTTTCCCGATTCATATATGTATATTTTTTCTAATTATTACCTCGTATGTAGCTTCAAAGTCCTTAAGCTCCAGGGGTAGAATAAGAATCCCTTGCTCTGGAAGGAATCTCCACGTCAGATGGCAAGACGAAGAGGACTTGAGGAGCCACTTATGATAGAACCTTGGCGATGAATCCTCTGGGTCCGTAAAGGCCGCATGTTGAGTCAGGATAAGCTCCTCCCTTCGAAGTTCCTCATTAGAGGCTATGCCTTCCCATGGGCCAGAAGGAGTTTGGAGCGATAATGCCAGGCAGAGTAATTGGAAAAGTTAGCCTTGATTTTGTCCATGGAGAAGTCGAGCTCCTCTGAAGAAGAGTCGCTCTTCTGTCTCTTTGAGAGGACGAAGCGACGATAGTCCCAGCAGTGGAAGTTCCTTTCGTCCAGGCTGAGGTACTTGTTGCAGAGTGAGAGCTCGGAGTCCCATCGAGAGGGATCCGAGTTGTACTCCGATAGGATCCAGAGGCGGTGGTGCCAGGTACAATATGACTTGGGCTGAGCCTCAAGGCAACGCATGGATAAATCACATTCCGTCTTTAACATAATAATAATAGAAGAAAAACATGATAGAGTTATATATCAATAATATTGTTTATATATAATGTATTATTTTTTTTTTTTTTGCCTATATGGTTCGATAAAATGTCATCCGACATGATATAAATAAGCATTATAGCTTAAAATTAGTCTATCAGACCTAGGATCTTATCAACGAGGTAGACCAAAAATGGCCATCCCCTCTCGGAGTATTCGAACCTGCGCCCCCAATATTGAGAGTTGAAACGCCTTAACACGTATTGCTATCGCACCCCATTATCGCATTATATTTCCGTATTAAAAAAACGAAAAGTAATATAAGGGAGTGAGATATGCGTTAAGGCGTGTTCAACTCTCAATATTGGGGGCGCAGGTTCAAATCCCTCCGAAAGGAGATGGTCATTTTTGGTCTACCTCATTGATAAGATCCTAGGTTCGATAGACTCATTTTAATGCTATAATGCTTATTTATATCCTGTTGGATACTGTAATTCTATCGAACCATATAGGCAAAAAAAGAAAAAAATATAAGTTCTAGATATAGATTTGAATATTAAAGTCTCGTTCATGGAAAAGATAATTTCATGAAGGGAATCAATGCTAATGAAGTGATATAATTGTGATTATTGTTCCATTATTCATTGAAAGGATTCTAAAGGATGGTGGATGGGCGATGTCGTACTGGAGGTAATGGAGATAGTGTTGGATATCCAGGTATCCTTCTTGGGACTACTTTTGATGATCGTGATGATTGATGTACTTGCGCTTTTTCACAAGTTTTCATTTGAATTATTCTTAATAATTCCAGTGTCTTACTTACCCGAATAACCTTGGACTTTTCTCTTTCCTCATCGTTCATACCACAATAGATTTCCTTCCGGAAGTTCCATAGGGATGTCAGGTCCGGATTGCTCAGGAGAAGCCCAGAGGAGAGTCGAAAGGCCTCATCCATCTCCTCTTTACTACGATCGTCCTTTTTTCCGAAGACCCGTCAAACGACTCATGGCGGCTTCATAGGACTTCATCTTGGAGGCTCGCTCGGCTTTCCGCTCGGCCTCCTGCTGAGCCGTTGTCTTGACCTTGAGACGTCCGTGCATGCCGAAATATGATTCAGGGGATAATCCAAATAACTCCTCCCTAGAAGATGTTAAATCTAGTATTAGTATAAGCCGTAAAATAATATCATTGTTTATCACAGTCAGCGTCCTCTAGTGGATATGACGTTTAAGTTACATGTATTTGTAAGTGATGACGGAGTAAATAAAAAAGAATTTTTCTTTAAGATCCATTGCCGCAAATAAATGTTTATTTTGCAAGGAGAATATAAAGAAGGTGAGTGAACAAGGAAATTTTACGTTGGTTTTTTTTTATTATTGGACTTAGGTTTTCAACATGACGTCATATGTTTATTTATTATTATATTTACAAAATCAATTCTCAAAGGAATTGCTTTGTTGTGGAGTGATGTGTGAGTGCCAGGAACAGCTCAAGTCAATTGTGCCATTCAAAATTCTCCCTTTCACAGGCCCAAAATATCCCTCACTTTTTTTCCATGTCTAATAATAATATGCATATTTCAACAATGACGTCATACAACAGCTGAGTCAGCTAACGCCAACCTGCCTGCCTTAGAGAGTTCGTTGTTGACACACCTTTATATATTATCCTGTTATTTTGGAAAAAGAAGAAGGAATAAAAACGTCATTGATTGTTTGTTTATATTTATATATTATCTTCTCGCTTAGTTGTGTTATATATATTTTAGTGATGTGTCACGAGCTTAAATTTACTACTCGAGCTTGGGCGAGTAGTAAGAAAAAACTCGTCGATTTCATGCACGAGTCGAGTATTTGAAGACTTATTTACTTACTAAATAAAACTCGAGTATTAAAAACGAGTTTTACTCGTGACCCATCACTAATATATTTCTTAAAATATGTGACATGATAACCTGAAAATAATATTTTTTTTATCCTAGATAAATTGATTGCTTGTTAAATGATATTTTCATAGACTTATAAATATATACATGCTTACCAAATAATAGAGGGAAGGTGGAGCTAAGTTTTCATAACAAAAGGATCAAAACATGATAGGAATTTGCTCTTTTGAGCGCAACACAAGATTCAAATACTTTGGCTCCATATTTAAAGTTGTGAGAAAGTTTTTTTTTATTAATTGGGGCTTCGACCATGTCAACGGATTCAGTATTTTCCATACTAGTAGCGTTTTATACATGCATCTATTACTATTGGATGCTATCCGTTGTTGCCCAGTATTTTTGGGGGAATGTCCACTTAGGTCACTTTTTAATACTTTCTTAGTACCTCAAACTTATCCAAAGAAAAGTTATCAATATATAACTATGTGTTGGAGAGTCAAATGATCCAACAAAACAAGATAAACTATTTTTTATTTGTATATATTTTTCGGAAACAATCAAAAAATATTTCTTAGAAACCCCAAATCCTTAATACGTCATTATCAAGAATTGTAAAAATTCGTTTTTTCTGCATAAAATCAACATGATCCCTCAAAGAGTTCCACTGATAATTTGATCCAAATCTAACCTCGCAATTTTATGAAATTGCAAATAACTTTTTGACGAATAAAATAAACATGGGAATAATTAATTTTCCGGGAGCGTCTGTCATACCCACTAAAAACACTCCTTGAGCACTTAAAAGTACTCACTGAAAATTCATTGAGATTTATTTAATCGTTATGGAGATACAGAGAAACGAATTAACAGACGAACAAACGGACCAAAATTTCAAATGTTCAACTACATTACTCCTAAAATTTCAAATGTACAACTACGTTACTCATAAAATCGTAACAGGACTACCACCCCCCAGACAATCCCCCCCTGGACAAGCGCCCCCCCGTTACTAATATTTCTTATCCCCCTTAAAGTCCACTATGATGTTAACTATGTTCTCTTTTGCATTAGTGTTTAAAACCTATGTTTCTAATATCGGTCATATAAAACATATGACCGATATTAAGAAAATAGGTTTTATACCTAAAGATAAAAAAGATATAGAGAGCTTATTCCCATCATCTTTATTTCTGTGTCCAATATAAACAAGTCATTTGTACACCGTCATCGTAAGCTGATCATAGAGATCAAATCTATCTCTATGATCAGCTTATGATGACGGTGTTCCAATT
>CP045906.1:674933-687457 GCA_013387185.1 Caligus rogercresseyi
CAGAGCCTTGGGTTTATAAAGAGCTTGGGGCTTATTTCTGACAAGGTTCCAGCGGTAGTCAGCCATCATTTGTATGTCCCATCTCTCCTTTATGAAGGCATTACAAAACTTTGATATTCCGATGGAAGTGTTCATCTTGCTCATAACTCATAAAGAAAGATTTTCTAGAAAATAATCCAAGTGACTTTTGATTATGGAAATTAATGTTCATATTGCATCCTAAATCCTAAAAGTTTAATAGCAATTTGGACATCAACTCGTTTTAGTGATCCACTTTTTTGCCAATAAATTTTTTGACAATATTTGAAAAAGCTTTCCAAGCTCTTGCTTCAACAGAGCTCATTGAAGAAGTAAAACTTGCCCTCCTGCAACTAGTTTTGTCTAATATGTGGACCTTAAAACACATTAGCATGCTTTTATTATTGCTCTTAGATCTGTACCAAGCTCACTTTTAAATGGTAACGTTTTAGAATTAGATCGAATCAATTAGAAATCAAGATCTTGTGGTCTTCACCTTGTGAAATGCTGGAGTTTTTACTATGTAAGCTAGGCAAACAGGTACTTCTGCAAAATGTTAAGTGGTCTGCCAGCTTAGCCCACAAGCCATTGGGTCTCTAAATTTCATTGGACTTGTTATTTTTTTCGACCAATTACGGAAAGTTGCCACACAAGCTCTCCAATTTTGGAAGAGGCCTTCTGATTGTCCTAGTTTGACTTTAGAGGTGGCGAGATATACTTTCTTTACAAACTCAGGTATTGTAAAACGTTGCTTTGGTGCACTGACCGACCTACATATATCACGCGAATGAATCCAGTCATTTTTACATAACTTTTACATTTTTACTTTGAGAACAGAAGGTGCTCATGATCAAATCAGATATTACAACTGAAATAAACCAATAAGTTGTTTTAATTAGAAGCATTTACTCATTGTGCTTAGAAAACCACGAATATATTTACGAAATGCAGTAGTTAACTAAAAATAGATCCAGATCGAGCAAAACACAAATTATGGCACAAACTTACCAACAACCTATGACACTTTCTGTAGTGCCATTGATTCTTTCGAATATTGATAACAACTAACTGTACGACACAGCATAGCATCTCAACTACTACCAGCTGCCGAAAATTGAGCTAAAACATGTGGCATTGGGGAATTATTCACGAGACAGATATTTATAATGACGTATAATGTTATAGGCCAAGCCTAGGAGAAGTACAGCTGCTGCACATAATATCACTTTAAAAACCCCGAGTTTTGAGAAAGACAAAGATGAAGGTACTGAATCCTTTTAAAAGTAAAATGCTAGAGACACAAGCTACATCCTGTATGGTCGTAGGATTTTGTCACACTGTTCGTCCTACGGGTCAAAATTGACCCCACCTCTAATAGGCTTTAAAATGAAAAAAACTCTAGGTTTTGTTAACCCAAAATATTTTTTGAATAAAAAACAACGTCCTAGTCTTCACGCATGTTCTATACCGGTACAGTATCTGATTATATATCCTATACCCGTTTCTTACTAGTTCGAAGTTTTATTTCTTTGTATTGCTTTAATTTAAATAACAATATAAAAAAGAATTCTTAATTCACCTGTGGAATCGCTGACGGGTCCACATTCACGTCTAAATTCCAAATCTCAGCAGACCTCATCAATTTTATTATCCTTGCAAAACTGCTGATTTTTATTTAATATACATGCACGCCCTTCGTGGATTGTCCTCTACTAAGACGATCAAGCATTTTACTCTCTAAACGTTTGTGGTAATATGGACTTAATTCGAACGTGATTAGAGCTACAATCTTTTTAGAGCATTCAGAGGAAGAAGGAAGATCTTCCTCTCAAAAGGCTGTTGAATTTGCACTGATCAACATGAAATACTTAATTGCGAAAAGACTGAAAAATCACTCTTACATGCAAATCGAAGACCTTAGAGCAATTATGATTGGGGCAGCGGCTCGTTATTCAGCTCTCTCCATAAAAAAAAATCCCAATTTATCTGCGACGTCCTTGGACATGGGCCGGAGATTTGATCAATTTATTCCTTCAAATTCTCTCGATACCTTAAACTCATCAAATCAACAATAAGACATCAACGTTTTATATTGAAAAAATTTTTTTATCTTTAGACGTATTTTGAATTAAAATGTTCAATTATTTTTGTTTTCAAAATACTGTCTTAAGATTGTGGTTTTTAATCTCTCCTTTCTAGTGCCTTGTATTTTTTTACTCGTATGGATTTTAGTTAATAAATAAACATCTTAACCAATAAATTATTGCTTGATAGAGGCAAACTTGGTAAGATATGGCATAGGACGTAGAGGAAATTTGACGTGATGGAGGAAAACGAATACCCAATTATACCTATCCATTTCACCAGACGGATTTTATTTACTCTTTTCAAGATACTTTTTTATTTTCAATTCTTTTCTCGTCCATGAAATCTTGTCAACTTCTTTAAGCTTACAAGAAATATCTACAGGCACGCTATCTTTGTGCATAATTTTCATAATAATTGAATTTTTATGTCTTCCATTCTCGCTTCTACATCAATTGAGAATATATAGTAAATACATGGAACTCTTTAGCCAGATCTTGGATTTGCATCAGCAATTTAGTGTGTATTTTTTAAGGTTGACAAATATCGATGTTTATCCGAAATGATCAAATATCATTTACATTACAAATACATTACATTTACAAATATCAAAAGATGTACAGGAATCCAATAGTCAACATTATCAGAGATGTCTGGGGAAAAAGTCGCTTTAAAGGTTTCTATAAAAATCATTATCCTTTATTTATTTAGGTCCTTTCAAAAGAGAAAAAAATTCCTTTGAACTAAAGTTTTCATTATTTCTTTACAAATTCCAAAGTACCCAAACATGATTCCTGAAAATTTATAACAAACTTCGATAAAGTTTTTTAAATGCCTCGTTCATTTGTAATTTTAATCATAGAGTAGAACTCTAGAATAAGAAGTTTTGATGCCTCCAGGGAACTTTATAAAAACTTTAAAATGTGTATAATAGTTGGCTTTAAAAAAATCAGGCTCAAGGTATTTTACAAATATTATAAGATGTACATGAATCCGATAGTCAACATTATCAGAGATGTCAGGGGAAAAAAGTGCGTTAAAGGTTTATTTGATTTTTATATTGTCAAACAGAAAAAAAATCCACCTTTATTTGTTTAGGTCTTTTTTAAGAGAAGAAAACTACCTTTTAACCGAAAGTTTTCCTTCTTCTTATAATTCCAGAGTGCTCTAACAATGATCCCTAAAATTTTATAACAAATTTAGATAAAGTTTTTTAAAACGAGGCATTTAACATTGGTTATTTTTTACGAATATTCATTAGTAAGTTTTAATCATAGAGTAGAACTCTAGAATAAGAAGTTTTGATGCCTCCTGGAACTTATAATAACTTTATAATGTGTATAAAAGTTCGTTTTAAATTAAAATCAGGTCTGAAATAGTATATTAAGCTCTACAAAGATGGATTTTGAAGAAAAAAAAATATTTGTGAGCCAGTCCAGAAAAAAAAAATACTGATTAATAATGAAATTTTGAACAATTAGTACGTTTAGGTATTCTAGAAGAACGATATATAATAACAGCCTTCGTTTCAATACAATATTAATAATATAAAAACTGTTGGATTAAACATAATAAAAGTCATTTTTATGACAGCTTCAAAACACTCATCGTACAATAACCCTGGTATATTTGAGCGAGTATAATAATCCCTCACATTGACTATAAAATTGCGCATCAAGCAAAGAAAATACATTCGTTGTTGGGATAAATTCGTTTCCTTTCTAGTATAGTTGGTTTTAATGACAAAAGAAAGCAGAAGAGAGTTCACCATATATGGACATTTATTGAATGAGTCTATCTAATAAACATCTATATATTTCTTTAATACAGTTTCTACAGTGTTATTATTTTATTTTGTAAAAATAATTAATACTCGCATATTTGGGCGACTACGGCGCCCATATGTTCATATTACATAAGTTTCTTTAAATTTGTATCATGGATTTGTGGAGATAAAATAGGTTTTCTAAATGTCAAATGAGTTACAATAATTTTTCTGTTTTGTACAAACATTCCTCATAAAAAGTATGACTTTGTACAAAGAATATGTTTTAAGTCACATGAGATGCTTTTTTATTTGTCTTCTTTCTCTCTTTACCTTGAAAAGTAGGTAGTAAAATCAGAAAAGGTGGTTTTTCTGGTTCATTTCTGGTCCCATCACTTTGCAAATAGTTTTATTAGGTCTGCCTTGACCCAAGGATTCCATAAGTACCTTCAAAGTTTAAATTGACCATAAATGTGGGAAGAGATAGCGTGCGGATATACAGACGGACGGACGGACAGAGATTGGTGAATTATTATATAGATTTATTTAGAATAAAGTAAAACCCCATTAAGGAGAGAATTGGCAAATACTTTATTTTAATAAATGACCTTTTTTATTACCTATAGTATGAAATATTATCAAATGAAGTCATAGTTAAGGGAATGCGATAGATCAGTGAGTACTCGCTATGTTGGGGGCGCAGGTTCGCATCCCGAGAGAAAGGTCAGTTTTGTCCTACGTCATTGATAAGACCCTAGTTTCGAGTGACTAATTTTAACGCAACAATGATTATTCATGGTTCAGTCGGATGCATTCAATAAAAGTATATAGGCACAAAAAATTTAGCTATAGTCTATTTTTTCCTTTTTATTACAATATCATACCTGCCAAAAAATATGAACTTGATGGAAATCTTGGCATCCGTGTTGTACTCAGCCTATTCTTGTGTTTCGATGACTTTTTAAATAATGTCTAATCAACCAAAAAAAAAAATATTTGTACATACAAAATAAAAATCTATTTGCAATGTCAGATCATTTTCCTCAAAAATTTGCAAATGACTCTTCAGGAGAATATTTAAACTTATTTTAAAAAAACGGATCAGAATCATTAAATACAAAGCATATAAATAAGTAGTGAGAATTATATATATATATATATATATATATATATATTTTTTATGATATCTTAAACTCCATCAAAAAGTTAGAAAAATCGTGTGTTTTTTAGTAATATTACTACGCTACTGTTTTCGACTATAATTAGTATATAAAAAGCATAAAAAATATAGATATATTATAGTGAACAAGTCGAAGTAGAATTATTATATTTCCTTAAATATCCTGATAACAATAATTTCTGAATGGTCATAAAGACCACTAATAAAAACTTCATAATTTTTTTCCTAATAAAATATTATTTAATACTAATCGATAAAATGTATTGTTCCTTTGTCCTCAGTATATTTTTATGTTATTTTTGCTAAATGCGGCACTCCCAAAATTAGCTTTTTTATTACATTAATTAAATGTTTATATTTTTCTTTAATAAGCCTTGATTAGTCAATTAAAAAATAATGGGGAAATATGAGATGTATAGTTGAATATATACATATATATACGAATATATGTATATATATATATATTTTATATATATACAGAGTGGTACAGCAAAATTAGAAATGACAAAGGCCAATTTGAAGGCTGGAATAGTTTATTTTAGAGCCATTTTAGTGGTAAATTCCTGAAACAAAATATGTTAAGGATACAGTAAGTTACAATTTTTATTCAATATGTCCTCCATTATTCCTGATGATGGCTTCAATACGTGGACGAACGGAGGCACAGCTGGTCTTGATGAAGTCCTCCGACATGTTGTCCCACTCTTTGGTGATGGTGGCCTTCAGGGCCTCGACACTGGTGTGTGAGGTTTTGTTGGTCTTGCCCTCCAGGAAGCCCCAGACAGCAAAGTCTAGAGGGTTCACATCCGGCGATGAGGAGGGCCAGAAGTCCGCCGGCCAGAAGGAGGCCATGTTCCCCTTGCAGAACTCCTGAACCTTCTTGAACGTGTGAGCCGGGCTCCGTCCTGGGTGAACATATAATTGTTCAATGGGAATGTGCTCTTTAGCCATGGCAAGACCTTGTACCTAAGGACCTTGTTAGACATCAGAGTTGACCTTCTCATTGGCCTGAAGAAGTGTGGGGGCATCTTATTGCCCGTTGGAGGCCACGATGCCGGACCATGACTTGGGCTGGATGTTTGGTCCAGTAATACCCCTCCACCTGACCTCTTGTTTCTGCCAAGAATCGATCATTTCTTCTGTTCAGCACTGCGTCCACTGTGAAGATCTTCTTGTCGGAGTAGATCTTGACCGTGTCGCCGTTGTGCTTGAAGAAGTTGAGGACTTTTTTGGCTCTCTCTAACCTTCTGCCTTCATAGTGGCCGCCAACAGATGCCTTGGTGTCCTGACGAAGCTCTTGAGGCCCAAGACCTCGTGGACGGCCCTGGTGACGGTGATGAGAGCAACGTTTCTCTCGGCGGCCATCTTCCTCATGGACTTGGTGGGTCCTTCTTGATGTTCTCCTGCAGGAGGTTCAGGAACTCACCACTTCGTTTTTTGTTGTGTCCCCCAGTCCCAGGCTTCCTGGAGATCGGATCCATGCCCTCCATGGCCTTCCTGATGTTGTAGACCGTGGCCAAGGATACCTTGATCTGGGTCGTGATCACCTTCGGGTCGACTTGGGTGCAGAGGAGATCAATCGCCCTTTGCCTTTTCATCTCTTGCTCAGACATTTTTGGTTATACAAAAACACAACAGATACCAGTTTGTAGGATTTTGTTTACTCTTTCGAATGGCATCAAGCTCAAGATCATACAACAAATAACAATGGAGCTAGGGCCTTTAAAAGTCCATTATAATTTTTGCTGTACCACTCTTTTTATTTATATATATATTATGTGTGTTTGTGTGTGTGTGTGTTTGTGGTGTGTATATATATATATAATAATGCCTGAGAATGCCATACTATAATTTAGCCGTTAAAGTAATGGTACAACACATGGAATGCATTATATAGTTTATTCTGCATTAAATTATGGCATTATATATATTATTATATATTATTTTGTTATATATAGTTAAGATCTACGAAGAATAAGAATAAATTTTCTCATTCATTTAGAGGTGACCCTAAAATTATATATATATATGACAATATGGTATCGCTTGCTTCTTTTCTAGTTTTTTGTTACATGCATTTAAAAGGTGTGTATATCAGCTGTTAAATGCAGTAAAGAAATTGTTTTGGAATGCAAACAACAAGTATTTTTATAATATAGAAAATGTTGGAATTTGTTCAAAAAAGCAGTATTTGGGGGAAGTCCTTCTCCACTACTATATTTTGTAGAAAAGTGCTGCAGAAACATACAGTTTGCTTGTGTTAGTGATGGGTCACGAGCTTAAATTTACTACTCGAGCTTGGGCGAGTAGTAAGAAATTACTCGAGTTTTTCCGAGTTTTTACTCGTAACTCGGGTAAAATTTAAAATTTGCAAAAAACTCATTACTTGTAAAAAAAAATTGTATTTTATATAGGTATATATATAATATTATATATATATGAAAAAGGAAGACTTGTTACTCGTTAAAAATTTGATACTCTCAGGAATACTCATATTTTTTAGAACATCCTTTAACATCCCGATTAAAATGAAATGATCATACATACGATAGAAGTTCTATGGAGTTCGGGATTCCTTGCTCGTAATTCAAAAAATGGGGCTTAAGTCCTTTATTTTGTAAAATCCTAAAATGTATCCCTCGAGTACAGTTTTAATCTAATTGATATTTTTTTAGGATTTATAGCTTTTTGAGCTAAAAGTAATATTATTTTTTTTTTCAAATCAGTTCGTTTATTATGTAATAAATAAATAAATGAGACATTTACATAAAACCCAAAGCAAATGTGTTATAAAAACATAAATAAACATTATAGTTTAAAATTTTTGCTCTGGGGAGGACACTAACAATAAAATATTATATAAATATAAAATAAAACAAATCGTCTTTTAAAATCATTTTACAATCAATTACACAACTATTAAATATTTTAAAACTCTGAACACAAATGTTGAAAATAAAACATAGAAATATTTAGAAGGCTATAAATTACTATAACTTCTTGAAATAATTTTTATCAGTTTTTGATGTTGGAGGGAGAGACTTGGGAAATACTTAATGATTCTTCCGGCAGACGCCCACGTTGCACCTTCTTCCAGCGAGGGATCTTCAAAGATAAAGCTGCATATCTTGCTGCTGCCGACAAAAATATGTTCCTCAGCTCGAAGGGATGCAGGGTTCGTTGAAGGACAGCTTTTGACATATCAGGGCCTTTGAGTTTAAAATACTAAAGGTAAGTGCCTTGGACTCCGATGATTTGTTGTTCTTTCCGAGGCCGAAGAGAACAACGCCTTTCCAAGCATTTGAAGATTCACAACGGAGGTTAGGTGAGTTTAGAAGAATAAAATCTTTGAGAATTTTCACCACACGACACTCCACAAATACATGAAGCGTCGAATTGAACAAACACCCACAATCTTTACATGGTTTTGTATAAAACAAAAGATCGGCCGAAATCATCAATTGGGAAGTGAATTTCCTTCCATCATGAATGCCAAGTAGTGATTCAAGAATCCGATTGTTCCATTTCGAGGGGAGGCCAAGGAGATTCAGATATTTTTTGCAAATTTTATCTACCTCTCCTTTATAAGATGGTGGAGACATTTTCATGTGCCAAGGTGTCGATAGAATTTGTTGGTGAGATGTCCTTGTCAAAGGATACATAAACCGTCCGTCCGAAAATATTTTCTTTGTGGAGGTCATGAATTGTAAGGATTCTAAACTTGATGGCTTCTTCCTCCAAACTCTCTGGTCGTGGTAGATTTCGAAAGTAAAAGCTCTTGTTGGCGTTCTGTCTAATGACGTCAACAGTTGTATTGTTGTCGTAAATTGGTTTTAACTTCCATAAAATACGCTGAGCGGCACCCCAAACCCGAGAGAGTCTGGACGTTATATGATTTGTGAGGTCAGAGCCGAACATCAGCCACCAGTAAATTTCATTATATGCTATCGATCTCCTCCACTCAATAGAAGGATTTGTTGTAATTTCATAAAAATTCTCAGATACACCTTTGGTAATATATGGCACAGTCGAGTAAGACCTCCCCCGAGAGAACGCTTATATTTTTCATAAATTACTTGATTTTAAAGTCTAAATCAATATTTATTGTTTCGAAACATAAATTCATCTCAGCGATGAAGTTTGGATTTATCAGGCAAGCAAACCAACAAATATTTGATCCTTGACATTTCAAGATCTTACAAATTAACTTTTATGAGACTGAAGATTTTCTTTACTGGATTGTTCCATTTTCAGTTGCTTGAAAAGAAAAAAGACATTCCAAAAAACATTATAAATATATATGCATATAAAAAGGGAGAAATACATTTTTTCACACCTCAAATATAACATATATATGTATATATATAAACAATAAAGTGCATTTAGTTTTTTGGATGTTAATAAAAAATATTTATATATAAATAAGCGTTCAAGATTAAAATTTAACCCCCATTTTGAACTTAAGGAATACACCAACCTTAAACCTCAGGAAAAATCCTACATGTGCTGGGAATGGTTGACAAGGCAGAAAATTTGGTACCTACGAGTTGAAGGCAAGAAACATTGAAAGGCGTTTAGTCACGTCCGAAATGTTGCTCCAACGACAAGAAAGAAAGTTTTTTTTGGCATCGTATCGTGACTGGCGATGAATAATCGATCGATATTCTAAACGAAAATGTATCATCTCTGACTAACTACGAACCAAGATTGCAATAATATTAAGTTTTAAAAAATTAAATGATTCATAAGGAAAACTTCACTGCATAAAAATTAAGGAATACGTCTCAGTCATCATAAAAACTAAGAAAATAAACGACTTCAGCTGACCAAAACGGAATAAATATACAAATTAGCTGGCCTCTTCTTATTCAAATTTAAAATCACAATAAATTATGCAATATAAGAGATACTCGAATTATTATGCTATTATTTGATGAACGAGTTTGTCTTGAATTCTTTAGTTAATCATTTTCCTTTGCATTTTTCTGTGTGCTAGGCCATGATAAATGCATTTGTTTCACAAAGCGTGTTTCTTTGAAAGAATACAATTATTGCAGGGATTAGTAGTAAAATTGTTCACTTGAAGTAGACAAATGCATTCTTTTGTACTGGATATAAAATGTTATATTTCTTATGGTTGCCTAAATATATGGTTCAATGAAATTGCAACAAGAAAAAAACTGTTATTTTGAAGTCCAAAGACATATCCTAAAATAATACTTCTTATAAGAAGTATTTTTTGAATTTATTTAGTTGTCATACGATATACAAGGCAACTTAAAAGTCCAATTGGGGAGTAACTGTTTAGAAATATATATATATATATATATATATAATATATATATATCCGTGTCCCGTTTTCTAAGACTCCGGGCCGGGACATCAATATTATTTTTCGTTTGTCATTCATAAATTTTATTAAGAAAAGAATTACCATAAAAAAGTGAAGACGTTTTTTTTAGAAATGATTTTTTTAAATACGAAACGTTATCACTTTTTTAGAGATTCTTTTCTTAAAAGTTCATCACTTTTTTTCGGAGATTCTTTTCTAAAAAAAACGTCATCACTTTTTTTGGGGAAATTCTTCACTTCAGAATGTCGAAGGAACGAAATATTTTTATGTCCCGGCCCGACTTGAAAAGTTTAAGTCCCGGCCCGGGTCCCGGCGAAAAAAGGTGTCCCGGTCGTTTCCTGATATAAATACCTATATATAGTAATATATATACAATATCACTTGCTCCAACTCGGTATATAGACGCTTAGTCCCAAGGATATATTTATATTGCATGTTGCATTTGTGCTTCCTATGGGAGATGATGCATTACCTTCCATCGACATTTTTAAATCATATTTGAATATGTTTTAAAGAGTTTTAAAATATATATTATTGTCTTCATGGATTTAAACCAGAAATTTAATATAAATAATGTTTTTATATTATATTGTTGTTGAGATAATTTTTAACTCTAAAGTTTGTTAGTTTATTTGGTTCGATAAAATTGAATCCTCGTGTATATAATTTAGCATAATAGCGTTCAAATTAGAATCCTTTCAATGAGGTTGATATATATCATATATAAATAATATAATATATATATATATATACATCGTATTTTACCATACATAATCGTTGAAACAGAAGCCTTACAAGCAGGAGATTTCATCTTTTTGGAATCTACTTATCAAATACATTGGTCTTCAGATCAACCCATATAACACATCACCAAAACCAACCGTATAGTGATTTTTTTTGTTCTAATATCTATATATATATATATACATCTACTTGTATATAATATATACAATCGCTTTTGGTAAAAAAAAACTAATTTTGTTTAGCTTTAAACATAAATAGAGTATAGGGATTGCCCCGGGTGGATGCTAAAGTTAATTAGCTTCCAAAGCTTAGGGTATTCACATAGTTCTCATGCCTCTCTAATTCGTTAGGTGTATTTTGCTTCCCTGTTCCCTATAATAATAATAGGCTTTGATGCATATACAAGCACAGCAATACATGGAAAAAGCAAATTATTTTTTTCTTTTTTTTACTACTGGGATCGGGAAGGGATTAAGAGGATTTTAGATCGCATGCAATACAAAGTTCATTGAATCAAATATATTTTGCAACACTTACTATTTACAAACACAAGTAATATATAGATTTTTTTCTAAAAATGGTAATATATTTTCCTGCAAAATTGATTAGTTTGGAGTCCCCCTGACCCATTTAACAATAATATCAAATGCACCAACAATACATAAAAAATGACATTAATAGCTACATATTTACCTTGTCAGCCATTTTGTTTTTTAATAAAGACATTTGTTACGATCATTTAATATAATATATATATATATATTTATATATATAATATTGCGTATTTGGTTCGACAGAATTGTATCCGATAGATATAAATAAGCATTATAGCATTAAAATTGGTCTATCGAACCTAGGATCTTATCAATGAGGTAGCAGACCAAAAATGACCATCCCCTCTCGGGGAGTATTCGAACCTGCGCCTCCAACATGAGAGTTGGACAATCCTTAACACGGACGGCTATCGAGCTCCCTTATTATGTTATTGATACTGTTAATCTAAAGAAAGCTTTTTAATGCAATGTATAGCCAAAAGGTCTTCGTAGCAGCAGATACTTAAGAGCTGTTCTCTTACACTTCTATATCTTTTTTGTCAAGTTACAATATTAACGTAAAATGATCTGAAATAAAATTCGAATTTGATCCTGATTTTCCTTGTAAAATCCTCATCAGCGATGAGGCACATTTGCAAAATCAATTGCTTTGTTAATAAGAAGCAAACTATGCGCTATTGCCAAATCCACAGTTGGCTCATGAGGTGCCCTTTTAAAAAAAAACTATTCTTGTGGATTGCTTGGTGTGATGGTGGACTGTATATTTTCGTCGACGATGACTATTGTCAAGTCCCTTGATGGAAATCTTTACTGCACCAAGATAAC
>CP045906.1:687557-699318 GCA_013387185.1 Caligus rogercresseyi
ATATATATATATATATATATATATATATATATATATATAGATATATATATATATATCCTTATCGGTCTGACAGTCAATCAGCGATTGGCAGCTTGAATATATTTCATGTCATTTAATGAAGTGGGAATTGATATATATATATTATATCCTTATTTTTTTTCTTGGCCAACAGGCGTAACTATATTTCAGAGTGAACAAAAATTTAAAAAAAAAACAATTAAATATACAACTACAACAATAAAAAAATAGATCGTGAATACTAGTAAAAATAATTTAAAAAATTGTAAAACTTTGGTATATAACTTGAAAATAGGTAAATCGTTGCTACGTCGGGGTCCTCCGACGATCTCTTCGTGTATATAATTTGTTGTACTTTGTTGATGATAGCATTGACTTTTGACTCCTTTTCTCCACGATAGAAGGCTAAAAAATCCTCCCTTCCGATCTCCGCTCCAAATTTCTCCTTGAGAGTTTCTGAGACAGAGTTAAAGATTTCTCGAAGCGAAGTGCAACTCCAAAAGATGTGCTCTGTTGTTTCAGGGTATTCGTTGCAAAAGCGACACGATACTCCTCTGCCCTTGAAAGAACTTGTCTCTCACCTCCAGAGTTCCCGAGAGCAGACGGTATTTTAGCCATTTTTCTGACGCGGAAAGATATGTGTTTTTAATCACTTTGATACTGCCTATTGCTTCTCTTTGGATGCTTCTTCGATTTGAGTAATTTTAAACGGGCTCATTGCATCTGTTTTAAAGATTTTTCTTATGTCAGCCGTAGAAGCGGCTGATACTTTCATTTTGAACGGTATTAAGGGTCTTTGGATAATTTTATTTTTGCTGAGGATCGTTTTAAATCTGTTATCCGCCATCTTGTCAATAAGTGAGGATGACCAACACAAATCAGCTGCTATGTCGCCAGATACTGTGTGTATATCAGGGAGACAAATACGCTGGGTTACAGGAAGTTCCCATCCCAAGGAAAGTTCATACTTAGCTGTAACTTCCTTGGATGTCTCGCATATTTTATTCATCCTTGGTGAGTAAAGGGAAAGACATTTAAGGACCTTTTTAAAGCTTGCACAAGGATACTCGTTTGGGAAAAATTCTTTTCTTTTAGAAATTTCTCCAAAATTAGGACCCAGGGTTCCCGTGACAACCATATTTTCCTTATCCAATAAAAGTTTTGGACTTTCCACATTCTAGACTCACATATTACAGACAAGCCACCCCTGTTGAGATTGGTATGTAGTCTGTTATAAGAAATGTTTCTTTTTTTCTTCAACTGAAGTAGTGAGCTTTTCAGTTCGGATATTTCTTTACAGGCTTCCCTATCGTAAGGGGTTATCCGAAACAGATGAATCACAGTTGGAATTATGTATGTGTTCCAGGCAACGATTCTGTCCCACATGCACAGATTCAAGCTCCCAAAGAATTGACACGAACGAGTTACCTTTTTGACCATTTGCTCAATATTCTTCCGTTGAGCATTTCTCCCAACCCATGATCCTAGTAGTCTTATACTTTCAGACTCTCGGAAGCTCGGCCAACCTTTCGCGATCAATCCATTGTATTTGCTGATAAACTCTGTTTTTGCTTCATTTATTTTTAAGCCGGAGGTCTGAGAAAATCTTTTTAATAAGAGCATTGTTCTTTGTACAGACTTTATCGTTTCTAAGATGCTTCCATTCAAGACCAACGTGAGGTCGTCTGCATAGCAGAGACACTTTGAATGGGACGGTGTCGTTGGCACACCAACGATTTTGCGATCTGATTGAATTTCTTGAAGAAGTTTATCGATTCCTATGTTGAACAGTATAGATGCCACAGGATCACCCTGCTTAACTCCTCTTCTTACAGAAAAGGAGGCTGCTTCTGTTCCATAATTGATGGTTGTTTTAGAGCCAGCGAGAATGACGCCAACCATCCTTATTACAAAGTCCCCGAACCCCTTCCGGAACAAGGCCTGAATAATATATTGATGAGATAAGGAATCGAACGCCTTAGCAAAATCAATCGCAATTATAGATGAATTATTGTAGGTTTCGGTAATTGTTTGTACAGTAAAAGGCACAGTATCCATATTTTGTCTTTTTGGAAGCCGTATTGACAAGGATGCAGGTACGGGCTCGATATTTTTCTCATCCTATTTGCGAGAATATAGCAGAATATCTTATAAATGCAATTCTGCATTGTTAAGGACGATAATTGTCCAGGTATCCTGTATCCTTGTTCTTTTTTGTATAAGTACCATGCGTCCCTCAGAAGCGAAACTAGGAAAATATCCCACTGCCATCACCTTTTCGTAAAATGTTAACAATATTGGGGAGAGAAGATCTTCATATTTTTTGTAAAATTCAAACGTGAATCCAGAAGGGCCAGGTGACTTATTCAGTTTGGCGTTTTTTGTATAGCAAGTTTTATCTCGTTTCTTGTCAGATGTGTTTCAGTGGTGGTTTTGTCTTCCTCTGATATTTTGTAGGTCTCATCCGGCTGGCACCGTAGAGCTTCACAAAAGATTGCTGAATTGTCCATACACCTATTACACTTTTTATCTACCTGGCAATCGTAACAAGAGTATATTTTGGAGTAAAAACTTTTTATTTTACTACATATGAACTTTGGTTCATCACACAACACGCCATTGCTATCGAAAAGTTTGATGTGCTTAGATTTATCCTTGGCATTTCCTTGACGTTCAAGTTGTAGTCTTGAATGCGAGAGGTCGTTGATTTCGCTCAATTTTGCCTGAAATCTGTATCTCAGATCATTTTCTCTGTAAAGATTTTCCAACTTTGCTTTTTTTTCGTCATATGTAAGTGAACTTTTAGATATTGATTCGATTTTATTTATTTGCTTTTTCTGTTAGAGGCTATTTTGCTCCTTCACCCCTGCATAAGGTTTTAATTCTGGCAAACATATACTCGACGAGTATAAAAATATCCTGTTCCGCTCGCGGGTTGTGTGATGCTTCCTGGATGATGTTTACAATGTGCTTGTCTATTTCAGGCTCTTCCAATAGCCTGGAATTTAGGACCCATTGTTTTTGTTCCGAACTTCTTTTTCGAGGGGGTCTAAATCCAGTGAATAGCTTTGTGATCCGATAGCTTTGGATCTATGACATTATACTTCTTGATAGCGTCCAGTAGGAATCCTTGATGAAATAAATCAATTCGGGAAGAAACTGGTCTATGATTTTTGTCAATGGAGAAAATGTATGTTGGAGATCGTTGGCTTCACAGGCAACATCCTTAAAGAGAAATGAAGAAATTATCGATATAACATTAATAATTATATATATATATATATCCTTATTCTGTCTGACTGTCAATCAGCGATTGGCAGCTTGAATATAAAGCCAGGGGATCTATTAAGCTCAGAAGTCTCCGCATGCAAAAATGTCATCGAGACTTCTAATTGTGAGATTACCGTGGCAACTATACAGGGAACGAACTCGCTTACGTATTAGCCAAGGAAGGAGCAATATGAGGATCCCTACTACGGTCTCTATGTCCATGTGCCAAGTAAAAACTGCCATCAAAGGCGTCTCTGAAGAATGGCGGACTTCGTGGCTGGCGATGAATAATTGCCAGCCAGACAAAATTATTCATAGGTAAGCCCTATTCTGAAAACAAAATCTTCCGGTATAAACGGCATCAAATTTCAGACATCTTGGCAATGGCCATGGTCTTATACATTTAAATCGGCATCTTATTGAAATGTGGAAACTGAGAGTCCCGTTTGTCGTCTTTTCGAAGGGGGAGAAGAAACCCCCTATCATCTTGCTTATGACTGCCCTCGAACAATATCTGGAATGAGTGAAATAGTCCAGGATGGTTTCGTAAAAAAAGTATTATATATATATATAGTATATATATATATTATATATATAGAATACGTGTTTTACATAATATATATATATGACATAGAAGAAAACACAATTATGAAAAATGTCCTTCACAATATGTCCAAACTTATTTGAAAAAAACTTGAGGATACCATTTTAGTTTTGCATAAGATTCGCTTTAACTTTAAGGATCAGGGATTTTCTATTTAGCTTGAAATAATAACATCATCGACTCGGTGTTATCCTTTAATTATAAAGGAAATTTTGGTTATGGTTTAAAAGACAAAATTGTCTTTTTTTTGTGCTCAAATCTTCTTTTAAAAGGAAAAAACCCGAATAATGTATTTCTCTTTTTTTGTACAAACATATGTAGTTTCAACCACTAATGTCTTACAATAATAAAGGAATTATTGTGATATATTTCTACGACAACTTTATTTTTCTTAGATGTAGTATTTAGAAAATATTGTTAGATGTAGTATTTCGTGATTTAGGCTTTTTGTATATAAGTATTTCGGGAGATTAGGGAAATATTATAAGGGGTATTTTACTTACTCTGCTCAAAATGAGATCAAAGAGGAGATGGAAAACCACACAATGGTATGTAATTAACTTAATTCCTTAAAATATATATGAGCTAAGTTAGATAATTGGTCGAACATACGTTTTATTATTAATTAACGAATCAAAAATGAAATGGGGTGCGATAGCCGTGCGTGTTAAGGCATGTTCAACTCTCAATGTTGGGACGCAGGTTCGAATCCCGAGAGGTGATGGTCATTTTTGGTCTACCTCATTGATAAGATCCTAGGTTCGATAGCCTAATTTTAATGCCATAATGCTTATTTATATCCTGTTGGATGCAATTCTATCGAACCATATAGGCAAAAAATAAATATGGAGTAAAAGAACAAGGGAGTGTAATAGCCGTGACCGTTAAGGCGCGTTCAACTCTCAATGTTGGGGCGCAGGTTCGAATCCCGAAAGGGGATGGTCATTTTTGGTCTACCTCATTGATAAGATCCTAGGTTCGATAGATTAATTCTAATGCTATAATGCATATTTATATCCTGTCGGATGCAATTCTATCGAACCATATAGGCAAAAAAACATGAGGTAAGAATAATCTCCTCAATCAGCAAAGTGAAATGCATTATTAAGAGCAGTTTTTATACCAATTTATTATTGTCATTGTGTTTTGCAAAATCATATAATACAAATTATGAAAAGTGAGTCTGAAATTATTTAGAGACTAAATAACCTCTCCTGTACCATAGTAGTACAAAAAACGTAACTCCCGATACATGGAAATAACCTGGAGATGTAATAAAACTCGTACCAACTAGATCAGCCCTTAATAAAATCAGACGTTCTCTGAAAAATACTTATAAACCTATCATACATATCCTTTGAAACACAATGACTCTAGCATTATAAAAACAAGTAATGATCCCAAAAGGATATTTAAGCAACCAAAATGTTAGTCAAACATTTCATATCCTCCTTGAGAAAGGGTATTATTCGATGGTAAGATCTCCTAGCAGACTTTCATTTGAATGGCCCTTTATATTGTCCTTAACACTTGTATTGCAAATCTTAAACGATAAATTACATTTATTCACAATTACATTGACAACAAACGTACATAAAAATGTGTAGAAAACACATAAATTACATCGATATGCAATATACATTTACATATATTGTATATATATATATATATATATATATAATATATATGCAATATATATATATATATAATAAATTTAGATTATAAAATGGTGTTTAAAAGGGAAAAATGAGAAGAAAAAATTTGTAGTCGTAAATTTTTTCATTTTTTCTCACCCTTATAAATATATATATAAAAATTATTTGCAGGATAATAAAATACCCTAACATATCTGTTTTACTTGAGGAAAACAGGAATAACATGCATACTTCAGAGGAAAATATATTGGCTATGGTTTTAACATTAATCTATTTTAATTGAAAGATGAGAAGCTTAATGTAAAAATAATATAAAATATAAAAATGCAGTGGAGATGTGCATGCCACTGTATGTAAAGTATATTCGCCTCCCATCGAAAGAAAAAGGACAATATTAAAGGATTCAGAGTCTCAAACATGATTGGTTGAAAAAAAAAGTATAGTTTTTTCTCACAGCTGTTGAGTTGCGAACATCAATTCTGAGAGGAGAAATTCATCCATAAATCAATAATAATATATTCTCCTTGATTTCGATTCAATTTATTTGCAATCCTTTGACGTCACTTCTCCTATATAAATTACACGTACATAAAAGATAAATCAATCCATTCCTCTCGCTCAGTGAAAAAGAATGAATGCTTTCTTTTTCGGTATCACATCTCATTTTGATAGATGATTCATGACCCTCACTATTTGACGTAGAAATAGAAAAAATGAGATACCAACTAATAAAAATTGTTTATTTGTAAGTTTTTGAGAGTTCTTTTTAACATTTACTTTAAAAATTTGATCAACTATATTAACATAAAAAATATCTAATTAAAAAAAAATATTTTTATTCATTTTCACACAAAAATGCAGTTTTATGAAACCAAATAGGCCAAAAAGTATATATGCTCATTGTAGATCCCTCTTAATATCTTTCAACACAATCCTATAAATATTATCATGATAAAAAATACTTATTTTTGTCAAAAGGTCTATTACTTAGAAATATACTCAAATCGACGTAAAACCTATTAAAAGAGTTTTGCTTTAAACAGTAATTTTGAATTATAATGTTAATTTATGTTTTGTTTTTAACGTAACTGTCTAAAGATTGTGTTTTTAATCTCCTACTTTCTAGTGTATTCTGATACTTTTACACTGTATGGATTTCAGCTAATAAATAAACCTCTGAACCAAAAAAGAGTTTTGAAAAAGTATGCTTCTCCATCATTGTGTTTCATATTTGGTAATTTTCTGTTTTATACGCTCACAGTTGAGATCGAAATGGCTTAGAGTTTCATCACGAGTACCATATTGATCTATAAGATAACTATTTGGCTTTGTTAATGGAGTGGAGATGTTGTTTGATACAATATGCCACTATGGTTGATTGAGGAAAATCTGTATAAATCTGAATGCATAGTACATCTTGCAATGTGCTCAAAAGCTTTTTATATATAAAGTAGAAGATAAGATAATGCTGAAAATCCTAAAACAATGTAAAAAACAATTATGAAAATGTTTTTTTTGGCTAGTTCTGTGGCAAAACAAAACTATTGAAAGGGAGCGTGATAGCCGTTTGCGTTAAAGCGTGTTCAACTCTCAATGTTGGGGGACCAGGTTCAAATCCCGAGAGGGGATGGCCATATTTGGTCTACCTCATTGATAAGATCCTAGGTTTGAGTGACTTATTTTAATGCTAGTATGCTTATTTATCCTGTCGGATGCAATTCTATCGAACATATAGGCAAAAAAACAGAGGTAAGAATAATCTCAAATCAATCACAATTTTGAAAAAATGAACTGTCAATGAATAAAGACCTTCCATTTGAGTGAAAAATATGAGAATATGTCACTGAGATAAAATAAGAAATTGTAAAATATTTTAGAAATAAAATTTACGTAAAATATAGGCAAAAAAAACTATTTAAATGTAACATTAAAATATAATAATCTATAAGCCATAAAACATGAGAATATGCAGCTATTCAATATTAGAAATGGGAGAAAATTCACAAACTGAAATATGTAAGGAGGCGAAAAAAAAAGATATCATTTTATTCCAGTCAACTAAGATAACTAATGATTGTAGATTAGGAGATATTATAGAGGAAAATCCACTCAAGAAATATTTGAAAGTGGGGGAAAGAACGTTAATAAAATAAGAAAGATATGATTGGACAATCATGTACTTGTTCTATTAATCAGTTAAAAACGCATGGATTTTTAATATGCATTTTAAAATCACATGCTAAACTTCCCTTTTATTTTATTCACTCTAAGAGCGCCTGAATCCCCCGAAAGTCTCAAAAGTTTGTTTCCCTCCTTTCATGTAGATGAGAGTTTTGTGTTTATATATAATTTTTTTTCTAGGAAAAATAAACTAGATAAAAAGTATTCAACCTTCATCATATTTCCCAATACTGTGCCACTGTACATTTATCTATAATCAATAAAATCAATAGTCTTTCCCATCAATTTGAAGGATACTCTCTACTTTATCGAATTCAATTCACTTTATGTAAGATCAATGCGATGACCATTCTACTATAATGAAGAAAAACACTTACATGATGAGTAATCGAAGATACTATATCTTGCAACATAGTTATCAACTTCTTACAATATTTAACCTGATGAGAGAGAGAGAGAGAGAGTAAAAAATGGCTCCCAGCAACATTTTTTAATCGATATCGAATATAGTTTGCTTAAATTGCCCTAACTAAATAAATTCCCCTTTGAGTTTATCAATATAGCATTAAAATAGTCAATATCACATTATTTATAGTTCAAATAAATAAATAAAATACAATATAATATATTTAAGAACATAGGAATTTATCCCAAAACAATATAAATACGAGATAAAATCATATTCAAAATCGTTCTTATATAAAATGAATATTAAAAATACATATGTATATATAAAGCAGTTCAGAATTGCAACTAGGAGTCTCTATGCCCAGGGGACCTGTCCTGTATAACTTCGGCAAAGCCATTATTATTGGCAAGGGCCAGACTTCTGCCTGGGTAATTCGACCTGTGCGGCTCCGACAGAGTCAGGACTGACCTCACATCCACATCACTGTGACGGCGGAGCAGAAGCCGCTCTTAACGCTCTCGCCTATTACCGTTGGCACCAATTCTTATCTGAAATCGTATCTTTACTGTCATCACATTTTGTATTATTTATATCTAGTAAAAAGAAGCTAAAACTACAAGTCGCTCTTAACACTCTCGCCTGTGTTCTCCTAGGCGTCCGAAGGTCTGATAGAATGAGGACGGCTGACCTCCTCGACAGAGCTGGAATCCCAACAATAAACGAGATTGTTGTTCGGCATTCAGGGATGGCTGCTTGGAAGGCGGTCAGCCTTCCAAATTCCCCTCTCAGTGATGTCCTCTGCACCTCGGACTCCAGGACAAGAAGTGGAACGAGGGATCTCAGGAGACCTAATTCTATGGGCTGCACTTCGGCAGCCAACATGGCACATACAAGGAATTCGTCTCCTGAGCTGAGCAGGCAACCACTCTTCTAGAAGCAAGGCGAGCGGCAGCAAGGCTTGCAAGGATCTCAAGGCATCTCTAATTTTTATAAATTATTTTTTTCTCTAATTTTTTATTTATTATTTATCTTATATATTTATATTAATTTTTATCACTTTTAGTAGCTCTAAAGCTAGTGTCATATAGAGACCAAATATATCTCATTACAGTCATTTTTTTCTGGATGATTAAAAATATCTAGAAATACAGGTGAGTTGGGTCTGTAAAACTAAATGGCTCTTATTAGTTTATCATAAACTACTCACATTTTAACTAAATTTTGAAAGTGACAACTTAATTGGCTTTGTAGTTTTAATAATGAGCTCTACCTACTATATTCTTTTGTACGCACTATTCGATTAAAGATCTTGTTGCCTAACTAGCCGTGAACATCATGTATATAATATACAGATCTTTTTAAAATATCGCTCCTTCAAAAAGATTATAGGTTAAGTGATAACTTACTGGTTTGAAGAGGAAACTCCATATCACATCATCTACAATTCTTCTCTTACACGACAGAAGATGAGAGAAAACTCGAGGGAAACATCGGGGAACGAAGATTGTCTCTGGAGGATTATATTTATAAGACATTTAAATGTTTATCATTTTTAATGACATTTTTTTACAGGCTGATACCGGATTAGGTTCCGGTGAGGTGGGTCATTCTAGGAGCTAAACAAACAAACTTACTGTTTTGAAAGTAGTACATAAGTTTCAAAGCCGCCAAACAAAAAGAAAACTTTGGGTATTGAATTTGATAAATTTAGACTTGTGGATTTATCGTTCATTTGTTGTCGTTCGCGAACGACGAACGACAAGGAAAATTCCTTATCGTTCGTCGTTCGTTTTTGGCGCTAAAAAAAGACAAAGATTTTTAATTTTCGTGCAACAAATTTCCTTTCTAAAAAAACGTCGTCAATTTTTTTCAGAATGGCGAACGACAAACGAACGATTCAATTTAAAATTAACGATGACCGACGAACGATAACTTTTGGCGAACGATGAACGACAATTTTTAGCGAACGTCAACAAGTCTGGATAAAATAACTAATCCACATTACATACATATGTACTTATATACATATTGTACTTATACATATGTATGAAATATATACGCGGTATATATATATGTTTATATATATATATATATATAAATTTATAGTTTGCAGATTCAAAAAATATTTATGAGAATCATTTTTTGGGGAATCCTTCTGAGAGGAAAAATGATTGCCACATTCTGATATTATCATATACGAAATCATATAATTTCATGCTCAGTGAAGAGAAAAAATATTTTTCCTTATAAAATGAGAAAAAACTATTTTATTTTGCTTGTAATAAATTTAACATATAAAACATATAACATCATTTTTTTAGAAAAAAATATTCCTTTAGCTAAAAAAATGTAAATTTGATTCAGCAGGCTATTCCATAACAATTCCTTGAGTTTCAGAGACCCAATGGATCTAAATCCGTCAAAATGAAAGCTGCCAAGGATTCTAAAGAATATATTTTAGTTTTTTTTTGCATCTTATTATAACTATGTATGCTTAATATAGGTCTTTGTCTAAAATTTACATTTCTTAAGATTCTTAATTTGGATTGAAATGTGTTATTATGTTTCTTGAATAACTACTTTAAGTTTAAAAATGTAGGAGTAAAAAAAAACTTGCTTCATCAATTCGTTAATTGTTTACGACAACAAACAAAAATCATTAATTTTGTCGCAGCAATTCTCATTACTAATTTAACATGTAATGTATTTGGAGATATATATAAGCAAAGCCATATCATGCAGTGTGAAATACTCTACTATAGAATGTGCACTTAATAAAATGAGAAACATTTACATATGAATAAAAAAGCTTTTTTTTGTTGCTATTATGAAAATTAAAAACTGGACTAATAACAGCTGTCTTTCATTATTATCCATGATAGAGGCTGATAAATTTCAACATCACAAATTTAAAGTCAAGGAACACGAAAATGAACCAATATAATTACTGTAAAAATGTAAGCATTTTACAAGAGTACCTTTGATTTCAAAGGATCCAAGTCTTTGGCTATTGAAATAACTCTCTTTTCAACTGTAGCTGTACTTTTTTTTCCTATATGGTTTGATAGAATTGCATCCGACAGGATAGGAACAAGCATACTAGCAAGTAAGTTAGTCTATCGAACCTAGGATCTTATCAATGAGGTAGACCAAAAATGACCATCCCCTCTCTGTAATATACGAACCTGCGCCCCCAACATTGAGAGTAGAACACGCCTTAAAGGACACGGCTATCGCAATTCCTAATGTATTTTTCATATAGCAAGGATGTATCTAATCTGATATCTCGCTTAACTCTCATGTATGGTTCTTATACATTTAATATTTCTAATTATCATTTCATAAAATAAATACTTTAAAATTGGTATTTGTTGAAAATACGAAATATTTCTTTGCCTCTATGATTCGATAGAATTGCATCCGACAGGATAAAAATCAATCATTATAGCATTTTATTTAGTCTATCGAACCTAGGATATTATCAATGAGGTTTACCAAAATTATCTTCCCTCTCGGGAGTATTCGAACCTGCACCCCCCACATTGAGAGTTGAATACGCCTTAACGCACTGAGCCATCGCTCTTCTTTATTTTTTGCTGATTTCATGTGTCTCGTATTTGATGT
>CP045906.1:699418-714771 GCA_013387185.1 Caligus rogercresseyi
TATATATGTGACGTGAGAACACTATTTGAATACAGAACGAAATATAAGAAAAGGAGAAAAACTATAAAACGTAATTTTTTGGCTATATTTACTTCATACGATGATGCTTCCATTTTTTATGATTTGAAATTATACGTTCTATATACAAAAAAACAAAAATACTGACTTTCGATCATATTAGTTGGATGTTTGTAGTTTGTTTTATGTCGATTGTTTATTACAATCAAAGGTTTTTCAATGCGCAATATCCTTCCAAAGATGGAAGGCCGTAATTTGTCGTGGAATCCTTGCAAAATATTTATGTAAGTACACCTGAGTATCGACATGAAACTCCACCAATCACATGCTCCAACAAAACAATGCTAGAATTATGCTTTGAAGAGAGAGAGAGAAAGAGAAAGAAGGAGGGGTCTAAATTCAAAACAATATATGTAAAAAGGGAGACCACTGCCTACTCTATTTTAATATTAGAAAACGTATATCTTCTATATTATAATTGGAGTTTGTCCGTCTGTCTGTCTGTCTTATATAGACGCCGAAACTACAGAAGCTAGAGACCTGAAATTTGGCACACAGATGCATCTTGACCATGTGATGGTCTTGGGCTAGGTTAGATTCTGATCAGACCAGATTTGCGTCTGTGAGAGGGTTTCGCGGTTTGCATGGATTTTTGAGGGTTAGGAGGCTCGGGATGTAATTAAATGTTTTGTGGACTTTAGCCGTAGGCATCTTTTAGTATAATCAAAACTAAGGCCTAGCGGCCTTGCAAAGGCCTCAAAAAAGGCTTGGAAAACTTTGGCTGTCCATAGTTCGTAAGTGAGATGTTTTAGAGACAGAACGCAGACCAAAAGTTATCTGCATCTCTGCCCAAAGAACCTGGATCCGGAAAAAAATTCCGGATCCAGATACTCCCAGACCCGGATTATGACATTTCCTTAACTTTTGATTCTTTCCCATTTCGAAAAAAAGCTACTCTGAAAGTATATCAAGAATAGGGTTTCCAATCAAATCCAAAAATAATTTCCCGGAAAACCGGACCAGCCTGTCGAGAAATTCAAGAAAACCTCTGGGGCGACTTTTTAAAACATAAAAAAGTTCAGACCAAAATATACGATATGAAGGCCTTGCAAAATAAGCCTAGGTTGGTTAAGTCAATGTCCGGCTTCCAGGACATATTTGGGCCGGGATCCGGATTTTTTTCAATTTGCACGTTTTCGCAATATATTTTTGCATAATCATATTCAGCTTCACAAAGGGAGCAACTTTGATGTTATCAGTATCCGGATCCGAGGTCATTAAAAGCCTCAAATCCTGGATTGAATATTAGGTCGAATTTCATGGACGAAGCGGAATATTTTTGAAATCCTAAATTTTGGAGGGCCGTTTTTGGGCTGTTTATGGGATTGATCGCATCAAGTTATAAAATAATATCTATAGAGTTTGGCATTTCTAATAAGTTCGTTTTTTTAAATTAATTTTGGTTCAGAATTTTTCGAGTTTTGGCATAAAAACTGGCAAAATGGAAAAGGGTTTTTTTCTCCGCTCCTGGGAAACTCACAGATTTCAACTTGAGTTCATAAGAAGGAACTTAAGAAGTCTGACAACAAACTACAAATAAATCATTCTCAAGTGTTTCATATATTTTTTCAGAAAACCCAAAAAACGGATTTTTTCAAAAAACTTAAGGGGGTCCCCCATGGTTTTTGGCATTTTTTTAAATTTTTTAATTTGTTAATATAGTTGTTCCCAATTGGAGAGAATAATGCAAATGTGAAGAAATTTTTAAAATTGGATGAAAAACAAAAAAGTATTCTTGGCCAATTCTTCATTTCATTACCTTCTACATCGGTAATTATTCCTTTAAATATCGCAACAATTAGAGGGCTAATTGAAAAAAATACAAGTAAAACATGGAGAAGAGTAAATGAAGAATACTAATATAGGTCAGTCTCATTTTCACCAAAAAAATCCTGTATTCAAATAGTGTTCTCACGTCACATATATATATATATATATATATATATATATATATAAACAGTCTGATATCACTACAATTGAACCACGTATTACGTGTAATAATCTTTGTATTAAATTTCTCATAATATTGTGTAGCATACAGATAACAAGTATAATATGTAATTCTTAAAAAGTTATTTTGTACATTTCCGCATTTCCTCCTTTTGGCCTTCACTGCAGCTTTGAAACTCCTAAACGGTGGAGGTAAATAGGGAGATATTTCGTCCTCGGATAAGGAGGCCCAGAATGGGCTATATTTCGAAGTTTTATGGGGCTCAGATCTGGGGAGAATGGTGACCACAAGTCCTTGGGCCAAAAGTATGCATACATATCATTACAAAGTTTTTACCATTTGCTGGTGTGGGATGGAGCTCCATCTTGCTGGAAACATAAAGGTGTCGTTGGATACACTCTTGTACCCATGGGACTACCTCCTCGGAAAGAAAGTAAAGTAAACCCTTGGTCGACTTTCACCCCCCTCCTCGACAACGATCAAAGGGGCCTTCTTCCCGTCCGACGTCACGCCCGTCCAGACCATGACGGAGGGTGGCTTCTGTCTTCTGAAGGCTGTCCTCAGCTCCACGGGGAGTCCTCCTTCTTCCAGGCCAAAACCCGGCCATTTTAACTGTTTGGGTGGCCTGGACCGTGAAAATCTTCTCATCTGTCCAGAGAACTGATGGCGACTGTCTTGAGGGAGCTGCTTAATAATTTTCCTTCCACGGATAAGAGGCTTGTTCATTACGGCCTAGGACAGAATCTAAGGTGACTTCTTCTTATAAGGAACAATCCTCAGGTCATTCCTGACCAATCTCCACATGCTGGTG
Source organism: Caligus rogercresseyi (assembly GCA_013387185.1). Classification (NCBI taxonomy): domain Eukaryota; kingdom Metazoa; phylum Arthropoda; class Copepoda; order Siphonostomatoida; family Caligidae; genus Caligus; species Caligus rogercresseyi. Next base: position 702,259 of record CP045906.1, read on the forward strand.
GTGCTCATACACTCCTCTTTAGGCATCTGTCTCATGGATCTAGTTGGATTTGTCCTGAGTTTTATCCCTGATCCTCTTCTCACAGCCGTGTCCTCACAACTTTTTTCTTAACCTGAACCTTCTTTGAAACCTTGCCTGACTCCTTAAAGGCTTTTACGGTTCTGTAGACCGTTGCTGCTCCGCTCACTGTGGCCTTTAAAATCTTCATAATTTCAACCGTAGTTTTTTTTTTCAAAAATCAAGTCACATTTATCCTGTTCACAAGCAATTTCTATAGGAAGCAGGGCTATCTCACACAGATTATATTATGAAAGTTGCAGCTGATATGTCTATCAACAACAACAAAATTGAAAAATGGAGAGAATATTAAATTTGGGGAACGTAGGAGTTACAAAGTGAGAGTCTCAATTCTAGTGAATCAGGCTGTATATTAAGTTATCTTATGAAGTCCTTTTGTTTAACGAAAGTAAAGATACGGGTCATAAAATGTTGAATAATGCATCAGGTCTAAATCAGACATTTAACAAGCTACGGCTTGACATACATAATGATATAAATGTGTTAAAAAATTCTTTATGCTATGTCATAGTTATGAAATCTAGGATCTCTTTATAAAAACTTCAAAATTTATGGAAGGTAAGAAGGAAGTTTTTATTATTATCTCAAGACGTCTCATCCCATGTTGAAGGCTCTTTCTTTTTTCCTACAGACTAGGGCAATATGGTCTATCATCCTATTTGATAAAGAATTCAACAGCCATATATTTTATGAGAAAATTGTAAATACTATTTGAAAGATTGCTGATTGAGTTCTGCGTTCAACATATCTTCCAAATTTCCATTGTTGTCCTTTTAAAAATCAATGCTAATTTCCATGGCCAATGAGTTTACTTTTGTTAAATGATAATAAAAAGGGAGGGCGATTTGGCTCAGTGGAAGCGTGCTCGACTCTCAATATTAACGGTTCAAGTCCTTCACAAATGACATGGTCAATTTTGATGGATCCTTAGCCCAATTTAAGTGATTTTATCATGCTTAGTCTACAATCTAAGGTACTACAATTCCATTGAAACTAATACGCAAAAAATGCTCAATGTATAAGAATTGAGGGACTATTTTTAAAAGCCTTGCTGCATATACACTTTTAAATATTTTTTAATACCAACTTTGTAAATAATTAGTCATAAGGAATAATGGCCGATGACTTGAGGTTGTGTCATTGTTCATTGTTTCATTCTTCTCTTTTTCATATTATTCATATCTCTACATTTGCGAACATAACCAGGCTTTAAGATACTCAGTAGACAGCACCTTTCAAGGTCACGGATACGATACAATGTTTTATCTTTTGTTATTGCCTAAGGGATTCTCCTCCTTTTGGTATTTACAGTCGTAAAAAGGATGCATCAATGCAGCCTTAGTGCAACAATGCACTTGAAGGATGAATGTTGATAAGATACATGGAACTCAGGTCTTGCAAAATATTATAAAGTAATTGCAAATATTTTATGCTCCTGAACAGCATCCGTGTTTGAGGGAAGTACATCTTAAAGATAAACATATTTATTGTATGTAAAGGAAATATTCTTTTTCAGATATATGTCATAAATGCATCTGCATAAAAAAGGAACTTCTACTTATCAATGACTTACAAATGTAGAATCAGCTTTTTTAAAAAAAATGTCTTTTGAAGCATGTGGATGGAATAAAATGTGGTTAAACAAAGAAAATTGAAAGGTTCTGCTCGATGACGATCATATAACTAATTAAATATAGGTAGGAAAAGTCATATAGTCCCCAAAAATTATTTAACTATTTTGTACACCGAATTTCCAAGCAAAACGTGTTTGAGAAATAATGTTGTGGACGTGAAGCTCATAAGACTTTTAAAATGCCTTCATAAGATGCAATCAATCTAATCACCCAGGGTGCAGGTGATAGCTAAGCGTTTATCTGGTCTACACATGTTCAACAGCAAAAATGCTTATCATACCAATAAAAAAGAATTCTGTTCGTTCATTCGTTTCCCTGTATCTCCAGAATGGCTCATTATATCTTGACGAAATTTTCAGAGATAGTTTTATAGATCAGGAGTTTTTTTTAGTGGGGCTGTAGACTCATGGAAAATTTGTCATCGACATGCTTATTTTATTCGCCAAAACGTTTTTTTGTCGATTTTTAAGATTGCCAAGATATATGTTTACCAAATTTTCTGTGGATGATTCTGAGATAGTAAGACGTGTTTTGGTTTTTTTGGGTGTTTCCTGGAAAGTTCGTTTTCCATCGGATTACTTTAAAATAAGTTTTTTCTGCCTCGGTCTTCCCCTCCAAATTTAAGTTTTTTTGGAAAATAACAACTTTTTTTTAACGCATATCGTGCTAATCAAATTTTAATCATGCCTAGAGGTGGAAAGTGATGTCAATTAAAGTCTTTGCATAATGAAATATATTTGTCATGCCTTGTATTCAATCTTCCGTCTCTCCATCGATATCAAATAAAGTCACTCAGTCCATGGCAAATAACAAACTATTATTTATCTTCCATTTTGCACCTTCAGAATGCCCATATGAATAGTGATGAAAATGTAAAAAAGACGCAGAGTCTAATTCATGAAATAAATTTGCATAATGTTTTATGAAAAAGCATGTTTTATAATAATATTTTAAAACTCACTTATAAATATGATTGTCACTTGACCACTCATATTTATTGCTTGACTTACTACGTCTAATAATGAGAATCTGTTCTTTGCATGGATGGTAAAAATAGTCCCCCTTATTTGAGTGTGAGGAGTTACCTTTTTAATTAATATTAATGAGTGATATTAGAGTAGTCATTTAAATGTTTCGTAAATGACGTGGAATGGAGGCTCAGTAGAAAGTACACAATGTGTGCTTTTAAGGATTAAATTATTATTTATTTCACATTGAAGGATTAAAAGACTGCTTATATATATATACAGGGTTAGGCAGAATTAGTGAAACATGGAAATGAACGTAATAGATCCCAAAATACTTAATTTAGCAAATATATATTTTGTAAATTTTGTTGACAATAAACTGCTTTAAAATATTTATTACAAAATTATTCCGTGTGTCCACTAGGTTGCCCGTCGGGCGGGCATGCCCGTCCGCCCGCCCGACCGACCGACGGCCGGGCTCGGGCGCAAAAAAATATGAAAGTCGGGCTATGCGGGCTGCCTTTTTATTTTTTTTCTAAAGAAAATTAAAAATGACCTCTTGCTAAAAGAAAACGTCTTCACTTTTTTTCAGACCTCTTTCTAAAAAAAACGTCCTCACTTTTTCTCGGATCTGTTTAATTGAATTTCTTTCTTCTATTAATATATTTTCCAATGTTCGGGGCGGGCGCAAGTCGGGGCGCATATCAAACTAATCGGGCTCTGTCTCGGGCCGGGCTCGGGCTCAATTATTAGTCTTTCGGGCGGGCTCGGGCACGAAAATCGCGCCCGATGGACAACTCTATTGACCACCATTTGCTCGAACCATAGCCCTAAGTATCTTGACCACACTAGTGCAACAGTTACGCACAATTTACTCGGACATTTTGTTCCCAGCAGCCTCAGCTGTAGCCATCAGCTGATTTAGTTGGCCCTTGGTTTAGCATTGGCCTTCCTTTGCACCATCCCCTACATGGCAAAGTCAAGGGGACTGTAATCAGGAGATGAGGGAGGCCAAAGGTCCTTGCTCCAAAAGTGGTAAAAATTGGCTGCACACCAGTCCAGCACAATCTTTGCAATATGGGTTGAAAACAATGTCTTGCTGGAAGCAGACAGGGACTCGACCAAACTTTTCCTGGATCCACGGAAATACTTTGGTCTTCAGGACGTCCAAGTACACGATCTTGTTGATTTTAACACTATCTGGAATCCAGAGCAAGGATGATTTCTTGCCATTGGAGACCGCAGCCTCCAGACCATCACTGATGCCGGCTTCTCATCCGGTAGACGTTTCTGGTATTCTCTGGGATCTTGGAGGCATCCCTGAACAATATACGATCATTCTGAGGATGAACTTCTTTGTGGTCTCGAAAAGTTTCCATCAGAGAAGATCACAACGACACTAGGGTTGTCTGTGTACCATTTGAGAACAACTTTGATCTAGCCTTCATCTTGACCATGGTGCCCTCGTTTAGTAGATGTATCTTCCTGTATTTGAACGGCTTCATGTCCAGGTCAGTTTGACCACCCTCCCGATGGTCCTCGCAGATATGTAGTACTCCTGAGCCATCTTATTCATGGAGCGGGCGGGTTACGAAGTATCTTGCCGACGACGGCCTTAATCAGCCTTGGTGTCCTCACTGATCCTACATCCTTGTCAGCCCTCCTTGTGATGTTGCCAATCTCTTTGAAACTTTTTGTTACGCCAGCTGAAGGTGTGGCTTACCCCAAGCATGTTCATAATAGTATTGTGTTACTGGCCAGAGTCCAACAACTTGAGGATGGCCGTCTTCGCTTGCTTTCAAGGTCCATTTCGTCGTTGTTTTCCAAAAAAAACGGAGAAAACAACAAAGCAGATGTAAAAATGTCCGCAAAACATAAGTTTATATCATAACAAAACTCTCAGACACATATTTAGAAAAATTTTGCACTTACAACATCCGATGTTTCACTAATTCTGCCTAACCCTGTATATATTAGACCTCCCAGGATGAAACCACTTTTTTAGTTCTTTTACATAGTCCCAGCGATTCTGGTTCTTTTTTGATGCTGAAAACGAATATCTAATTTTAAAAATCTCTAGCATTGTTAGAAATCGGACAGTCACTGGTTTCAAAGGTTTCGTATGAAGCAAAACTTTTTTGTTATACTATTTTGAAAAAACTTGGTTTTACTAAATTTAGTCTATTATCAATTTATGACGTTAAATTTTTTTACAAATTTTCGGCAAATAATATTAGTGCCAATAAATGAACATAAGTGCTGACGCACCAACCATTTTTTAAATAACAGCTCCTACTAGGGTTCTTTATAGTTTCAAGAAGGAAAAAGAAAAATAGGGTACTCATGTTGATGTTTTTAAGTTATCTTTAACTTAATATTATATATATATATATATATATTATATGTATCAATACATATATTTATTTATTGATATATATATATGTATATATATATACAGTGGTACAGCAAAAATTAAAAATGACAAAGGCCAATTTGAAGGCTGGATAGTTATTTAGAGCCATTTTAATGGTAAATTCCTGAAACAAAATATGTTAAGGATACAGTAAGTTACAATTTTTATTCAATGTGTCCTCCATTATTCCTGATGATGGCTTCAATACGTGGACGAACGGAGGCACAGCTGGTCTTGATGAAGTCCTCCGACATGTTGTCCCACTCCTTGGTGATGGTAACCTTCAGAGCCTCGACACTGGTGTGTGAGGTTTTGTTGGTCTTGCCCTCCAGGAAGCCCAGACAGCAAAGTCTAGAGGGTTCACATCCGGCGATGAGGAGGGCCAGAAGAGATGTTCCCCTTGCAGAACTCCTGAACCTTCTTGAACGTGTGAGCCGGGGCTCCGTCCTGGGTGAACACATATTGTTCATTGGGAATGTGCTCTTTAGCTATGGCAAGACCTTGTACCCAAGGACCTTGTAGTAGACATCAGAGTTGACCTTCTCATTGGGCCTGAAGAAGTGTGGGGGCATCTTGTTGCCGTCGGAGGCCACGATACCCAGGACCATGACTTGGGCTGGATGTTTGGTCCTGTAATACCCCTCCACCTGACCTCTTGTTTTTGCCAAGAATCGATCATTTCTTCTGTTCAGCACTGCGTCCACTGTGAAGATCTTCTTGTCGGAGTAGATCTTGACCGTGTCGCCGTTGTGCTTGAAGAAGTTGAGGACTTTTTTGGCTCTCTCTAACCTTCTGGCCTTCATAGTGGCCGCCAACAGATGCCTTGGTGTCCTGACGAAGCTCTTGAGGCCCAAGACCTCGTGAACGGCCCTGGTGACGGTGATGAGAGCAACGTTTCTCTCGGCGGCCATCTTCCTCATGGACTTGGTGGGGTCCTTCTTGATGTTCTCCTGCAGGAGGTTCAGGAACTCACCACTTCGTTTTTTGTTGTGTCCCCCAGTCCCAGGCTTCCTGGAGATCGGATCCATGCCCTCCATGGCCTTCCTGATGTTGTAGACCGCGGCCAAGGATACCTTGATCTGGGTCGTGATCACCTTCGGGTCGACTTGGGCGTAGAGGAGATCAATCGCCCTTTGCCTTTTCATCTCTTGCCCAGACATTTTTGGTTATACAAAAACACAACAGATACCAAATTTTGTTTACTCTTTCGAATGGCACCAAGCTCAAGATCATACAACAAATAACAATGGAGCTAGGGCCTTTAAAAGTCCATTCTAATTTTTGCTGTACCACTCTGTATATATATATATATATCCTGTCCGATGCAATTCTAACGAACCAAATAGGCAAAAAAAAAAAAGGAAAATTGTGTTTCATAAAAACATAACTAAAAAACATTCTAGTTTTAAATTATTTTCCTTTTAAAAACCACAAACTGTTATAACAAGCATCAAAGATTAAAAATAAAGTTCCATTTAGTATATATGATGAAACAATAAAAACAATTGATTAATTTTCATTCATATCTTCTGAACTTTTTAAACTGTGTAATGATTATTCCGAGTGATTTCGCATATTGTTGGTACAAGGATGGAAAATACTTCACGACTTCGGCTGCGTGGTTACAGAGCAAACTTTGCAGTTTTGGGATGCTCAGAGAAAAAGCCGCGTATCGATCGGTGGTGGATATTATTATTCCTCTTAGTTCATTTTCCTCGATCAGTTATCCTTCTGTAAGCTGCTTAGCTATGTACGCCTTGCAATTACTCAAAGATGAACTAATTACTTTTTCCTTGTCCTTTGGTCGGGAAGCCAAAAAGTAGCTTCTACATATCCATCTTCATAATCGGAAATAAAGCCAGAATTTAATGAATAAACCTTTTGATAATTGCCAATGATGGGCAATCACAGAACGCGAGTCTGATGTTCCCATACATTCTTCCTCAGTCCTTACAATGTTGTGAGAAAGTAATTAAGTTGGCGGAGATTTGTAGCTGTGCAGTGAACTTTTCCCCATCATTTATGCCCATCAATGACCACATTATTATTTTCGACCATTCCTTAGGTAATTTAAAATTGTTTAAGTGCTTTTTGACAATCTCCATCGCGTGTCCCGATTTAGGTTCAATGGTGGAGAATTTCAAATGCCAGGGAGTCAAAAGTATATATTTCTTGACTCCCCTCATAAGGGGAAAATAAAACCGTCCTGTTTGAAAAATAATTGTTTGGTCCAGGTCTCTGTATGTTAAGATGTTTTTTTCCAGGGGAAATTTTTCCAATTCTTCTGGTTGATATTTTAACCATTTAAAGAAAGGTTTTCTTTTTACATTTTGCTGAATAATGTCCGTGGTGCTATTAGAGTCAAAAAGAGGCTGAATTTTCCTCCTCTTTTTTCTTTCAACGAATAATTTTGCAAAAAAACAGAGCACATTTTTCTTTATTCCTGATAATTGAGTTACCGACTAAAAAATTTTGTTATAATTTTGTTTACAAGAATGTTTATAAAAACATATTTAAATATAATTTAAGATTTCTCTCTTCCTGTCTAATAGCTCCAATGTCAAATAAAGCTTTCTAAACTATTTAATGTCTATAAATGACTGCTATAATCTCGTATGAAAAGAAGACACTTCAACTTTTCTTTTTTAAGTATATAGAAAAATATTATTTTTTACAAGATAATAATTAGCAAACTTTGGTCCTCTTTCTTTAAAATTCAAATTAAGTTGAACTTTATTATCTTCATCATTCATTATGTCGTGGATTAATGGCGTACCTACTTAAAAACTTGTTTTTGAATAAGTTTTTTAACAGCTTTTAATTCGGTTTATTCCATACCACAGCTAAGAAGGGAGAGGGGGCTTTGAACCTAGCGAAGACATCTTTATCTGGAGCCGAAAGTCTTTAATCCTCCTTATTTTGAAGGTAAAATATTAAAAACATAAATCTAAGCCCATTATGTAAAATGTTAGGCACAACCCTGACCATTTTAAGATACGATCTATATTAAGATATGAAGAAGAACCATTATACCAGGGATACCGAGGTGAAATCGGTCAAGGGGTCAGATTGTTTTCTAGTGAGGCCTCTAGGGGGGGGGGGGGATTACCGGTACATTTTTGGCCTGGCAAGACCAAACACTAAATAAAAAAACAAAAGTAGATTTAAATTTGTTCACATTGTATCATAGTATATTTATTTATAAAAACACTTATCAACCACTGACGTCACGGGCCAGATGTGATGTCCATTCGGGCGGGTTCTGGCCCGCAGGCCGTCACCATGGCACCACTGCATTATACGATTAGGGTTTTTTGTACAGGAAGAATACAGTTGATGAAGTATCTTCGTCCAAGGCTTAAGTTATGGCTTTCAATCAGGTGTGGAAAAAAGCTTTTTAAATATGAAAGCGTAAGTTTCAAATTATTATTAAATGATGTTGATAATTAAGAATGTGAAAAGGGATGTAAAATAATTTCTCATATTCCTTGTTCAGATCCTACAAAAGAAGTATGTTCTCGATAGAAAAAGCATCAGTGCTGTAAATTTTGATTCTGAACTATACCCTATGATAGAAAAAAATGTTCCATAATTGCAGCTATTAGTTTTAGTAAGAAGAATATATAAAAAAGGTTTGTTATTTGATATTTTGAGTTTATTTATATTCATAGAGGGATTTAAAAAATGTTTTTCATCACAAAATCATCATTATGCATGACTTTTTTCATTTGGTAACATTGTATTCTTTTTTTAAGTCCGATAGTCAGAGTTTATTGATAAATACGATTATATTTTTAAAAATTTCTTTAGTATGAAGTGTTCCTTTTTTATTTTAAAATATCAAGGATCGATACTCATGAGAGGATCCAATCAATATTGTTGGGAATGATATTAACATTTTCTAATAATTGATGTCCTCAACCACTGCAAGTGAAGTATATGAATAGCATTTTGCCAAACTCCATTCTAATTTCCTTTTCCTCTCTTGTGTTTAAGTAGAACAAAGTACTCTATGCATATGTTATTTTTTTTTACATTTGCACAATACTAATTAGAAAACTCTGCTTGATTATGGGAGCAAAAGGATTGCGGTACTTCATATTAAAAATAGAACAGGATAATTACATTAGTAAAGCATAAATATATATATATATATATAAATATATTACATGAAACATTTAATTTATATCGTGTAGAAAAATATGTGACAGATATACACATTAGTAAATAAATAAAGAACACTAAAAGGTCTTGTCTTGTTCAGGACCATTTCTAAAAGAGGCTATAAAAACCTCTTATCATAAGCTTAAGGATAATAAAATATGTTGTTTTTTGAAACGTGATTGATCAACGAAAGGAGGGGGATAATAATGATAACAAACAGTTGGTATTTTGCTACCAAATAATATCACTTCCATTTTGGCCAGTGAGAACCTGGATCTCAATCCTCTTATTATTATATTTGTTTGAGGGAATGAAATGAATAAAATTAAATATATCCCAAATAACGGCATTGGTCTAAGAATATAAACGTCCACCGAACAAATAAGCGGATTTAAATTCATGAGCCTTTATTTAATTCAAACTAAATACACTATTTGATTACATAATTTTTTGTTATCCAAAAAACAGTGTCAATAAAAAAAACATATAATATCTAAAGAAATAATAAAAAATATATAAGTTCAAAACTACGGTCTAAAAATTATTATCGGATATCAAAAACCAATGTTTAATTTATTCTTTAAAAAACACGATGACTTCTTAGAACCATCTATAAGACATTTAAATGTTGCGCTGCCGCCCTTGATGGCGGCATATAACGTATAAGGTCTCCAGCTCATTCCCTTGAAGAAGATTTTCTGAATAGGGAATTCTTAGAGAAAGATCCAAGCAACGTCCCGCTGCACCAATGATGATTGCGCGTAGGTTCTCGACTTCCATCACATTTTTTAATAATATTCTGATTCAAAAGAACCCACTGCAATGAATGTTTTCATCTTGAGTTATTTGATAGATTTAATAATCTAAGAAGTACTTAAGATATTGAACTATAAAAACTTTTGAAAAACAACTTCAAAGGATTTACTATAAAATGTATAACTAAAATCATTTGAAAAAAGCTATTATTTTCCTTTCTCTTTGATTGATTTGTTTGCTTGCTGCAGATAAATGAGATGCACTTATGTTTATTTGAAAGATTGCTTGTGAGCAAAATAAACTAACATCACAATTTTACATTCTACATTGATTTTTTTTATTCCACAGTTCATAAAAATATTTATAAGCACAAAAAAGAGAATTATATAAAAAGATATTTATGCGTAAAAACAAAATTAAACATTTTAATTAAAATTTTTAACACCAAATATGAACAAACACTAAAATAACTAAACAAACACTAATAATAAATAACATGACAAAATAAACAAACATATATAAACGATAATCCTTTCTATTTTAAATCCTTGAATTGGCGTAAAAGTTTTTTAAGAATGAACAAGTGGCATTCGAAAATTTAGTTTTTTATATTTGATTTATATATAATTTATTTATAATTATATTCTGCCAAAATCCTTTTCATTTATTGAACAATTCTAAAGTCATACTCCATGAAAGGTATTTTAAATCCGCCAAATATGCAGTTTTAATTGCGCATTAATTTTTGCATAATGTTTTAATGTTTAATAGAATAACATAATAAAAATGTCCCTGACGTTACTTATATTGTGGATTCTATGACGTCATTTCAGTAGTGCCTAACTCCTTCCTTTTCTCTGTTTACATTAGTTTAGATATGCACCCTTTTTGTCCGATAATATGTTTCTATCAAGACGGGAACTTCATATTACTTTCCTCGTAGAAGCCTCCCTCCTTATTTGTAAAGAACTCGGACAGCCACTTTTCAAAAGCCTCTTTTGAGTTAAACTTTACACCTCCAAGGGCGTTTGCCATGGACAGGGATAGGTGGTAATCACTTGGCGCTATGTCCGAGTTATATGGTGAATTCGATAAAACCTCCCATCCGAGCTCCCGTAGCTTCTGACGATTATCAACGAAGTGTATGGTCTGGCGTTGTCCTGGTAAAAACACAACACCCTTCCTGTTGGCCAACTCTGGACGCTTCTGGTCGATCGCCTGCTTCAAGCAGTCCAGTTGTTTGCAGTAGATGGTAGAATTAAGCGTCTGACCATATATATATATATTAGGGTTGTTCTTATTTTTCAAATGTTTGAAATGTTAGCCATTGAGTGGATTTTCTGTTTCTTGGTGATAAAAGAAGACGACATACAAAGTTTGAACAAAATCGGTCAACATTACGAGGTCGCGCAAAGAGGTCAAAGTTTTAAAAATTTAGTAAAAATATAGTTTCCCGCAAATTTCTTCAAAATGGTGGACGTTACAGACTTCAATAATAATTATTAATTTAAAGGAAATCTAATTTACTACCAGACGTATGTTTGATGTTTTTTAATAAAACAAAGTTTTCAGTAAAAACAAAGCAAGAAAGGGAGTGAGTATTGTTAGCTTATTTCATAGCTTTTTTGTATCAATTAACTTCACTCGCCTGTAGAAGATGACTTGTTCGCTTCAGAGTAAAATAGTACTTTTAAGTTTAGTAAAACTTTAGATGATAAATCCAAAAATGACCTTGGTTGCATTCTATCAGTTCAGAATTCAGTACAATCTGAGTTTACATCATATGATTCAGAGCCTGTATTGACCTATAAGAAATCGATTATGAAAAAAATAAATAATAATTTGTTTCTTAGATTTGCGTCAAGGTATCCTCTCAAAATTTTACTTTGTCTCTGACGCATACATAATCCATTATATGCGTCATTTTGTACGCAAAATAGGCTTTTTTTAATGTACATATACCTCTCTATTTATTAAACTCACATGATTTAGTATACCAAAATATTAAAGCTGGTTAACCAAGCTTTCATTTGATATGTTTGGTGTTCTAAAAATCGCTATACTTTAAGAGATATAAGCAAATACGTACTGTCCCCCAAAAATTGTCTCTTGATATGAGAATATACGATTACCATCTGGTAATAGTGTTAGTGTTACCTGGATAGAAAGAGAAAAGAGAAGGGAGGGGGTATTTTTTCCCCTTCTCTCCCTTCTTTTTTCTTGCTATCCAGGCAACACTAACTGGCGTTACCAATGGTAATCGTATATTCTCATATCAAAGATCAATTTTTGGGGGACAGTACGTATTTGCTTATATCTCTTAAAATATGGCGATTTTTAGAACACCAAACATATCAAATGAAAGCTTGGTTAACCAGCTTTAATATTTTGGTATACTAAATCATGTGAGTTTAATAAGTAGAGAGTTATATGTACCTTTAAAAAAGCCTATTTTGCGTACAAAATGACGCATGTAATGGATTATGTATGCGTCAGAGAC
>CP045906.1:714871-725096 GCA_013387185.1 Caligus rogercresseyi
TTTTTAAATTTAAGATTGTTTTTCTTTCTTCGAAAGAACCTTTTGCTGTTAATTATATATTTATATTTTAGTATTTGTTTCAATTTTTATAGTTTAATATATATATATATATATATATATATATATATTTACATTGAATTACTTTTTTTATTCAACAGTTTAAATTTTTAAAATATGTACAGGAGAGTAAATACATATAAACCTAAGAAAATACGTGAGAATACACATAATAAATATTATAATTTAAAATTTGGTCTTAGGAGCTTTTTTTAAATTCCTGAAATCCACGACTAGCCGAAGTGCTAGGATGTTTCTGGGGAAAATATGAACGATTACACTAACAATTGAGGAATCTTTATGAAAGAGTAGTGTGTTAAAGTACAGTATTGTTGATCATCTGTTAAGCTTCCAAACATACTGTGGAGTTCAATTGGATACCAGGGCAGGGTTGGGGGATTTATCAAAATATTTTACTCAGCTATTGCGACGTATTTCATAAATAAACCATTGAAAATTGAGCTTTCCAAAATATTAATAAACGGGCATATTATAATTGTATATAGAGCTATGATGGTAAAGGGTCTTTATTGTATCACAATGTCTCAAATCTGATAGGAAAGGGAAGGGGGATCTATGAAACATGTTGACAAGAGTAAAAACTGAATTAAAAGTAATAAAATAACGAGTGGATTTAGTCATATCTTCATCTCCTAATTAATTACTGATTTTATTAGTTTTTTATATACACTTACTTCAAAGCTCAAAAATATATTAAATCCAAATGCCTTATAGAACCTGATATATCTATGCAATGCAGACTCTATTGCATGGATAAAGATAACATAACAAATGTGGTTCGAATATTACTTTGAAAGTAGTACGTTTTATACTACTTTTTACTGCGTAGTAATATATTTTTTTAATATTAGTTATTACTTCTCAAAAGTAATATACTACTTTATATTATATATTACTTTTTTGAGCATTCCGAAACAATAAGTAAGGCAATTCAAACAGGATTTGTAAAAAAACCTCACCAACCTAGTTTGCATTTTATAATAATCCTATATATGTTATGCAATATTATAAAGTGAGCACATGGCTCTAACTGATATAGTCGGTGAATTCAAAGAATAAATAAATGACTTCTAACATTATGAGAGGCGTAGGTTTAATATCCAACCCAAGCCCTGGGGCCCCGCAGTCGATTGAGGCTTTTAGGGTTGAAACCACCGCCAATCCTAATTAAGAATGAGAGGAACCTAATATACAATATTATACACCCCAAGCCCTCGGTACCTCCTGCTGATATAGGATTTATTTAGGGTTGAAATCCACTCGTGTATGATATTGAAAGTAAGAACTCTTTATACATTCAAAAAGTTCAGAGTTGGCGGTGGGTTCAACCCTAAATAAAAGCCTATATCAGCAGGCGGGTCCCGAGGGCTTTGAGGAACTTATTTTATTTACGATAAAATCCTCCATAAATAACGAAAAGGTGTTCAGTGTGTTTTAGGTCTAATGGAATACCCTGTCTAAATATCAATATTAACGTGCATTTTAATTTTATCCAATAAGCAAGATTTGTCTATTGGGTGAGTCACATACATTCCCGTCATTAATTTTAATCAAAAATACCTGTCAAATATTTTTTTATCGACAGTAATATGTAACTAGGATTATACATATTACTTGAAAGTAATATCTAATATGTTTGTTCTCTCTAGTTACTGCGCAGTAATATAACTAAGTAATATATTACTCGCACTCGCGTTAGGGACCAAACTGAACATAACATATTGTCAAACGACAACAATGGGGAATACAAATGTAAACAAGCATAATGGGACTAAGAAAATCAAAACTGGCACTATTTTATCAACCAAATCTTTTAAGTTCCCTTAAATTTTTATTATTTCTCTATTTTTCTCGCCTATGGCAAGTCCTTTATGCTTTTATTATGTGTTTGAGAGTACAAAATTGATATAATGTACGTTTACTATGTACGGAATGTAATGATACCCTAGAAGAATGAAATAAAGAAAATTAATTAAAAAAGATAACATAACATTGATGAAAATCCATGAACGTGATTGATTCAAAGAATGAGGGCGTGAATAAAAATAACACACTTGTTATTATTGCATACTAGATCCTTCTACGTAGGTCTGTTTGAGGTGTGAGTATCGAGCAAAGCTAAGCATTTTAATATGTCGAACATAAAAATTGTCTTTCTCAACGACCTACATACTCTATATTTTATCCTGCGAATCTATTTTTATTCCCTCTAATATTGGCTCTACTTAAATACTTTAAAGTTTTAAGACTTGTTAATATCATCTCTGCTATCAATTAAATGAATCTATTCATGAACTAAGGAATGTACTTAAACTTTATTTTGTTTTATGTTATATATATATATATATATATATATATATATACAGAGAGAGATAGAGAGAGAATAAATTAATTAATCGATAGACTAATTTTAATGCTATAATGCTTATTTATATCCTGTCGGAGGCGATTCTATCGAACCAATAGGCAAAAAATAAGTTGTTTTTTTGGTTAAAAACATTTCATTCCGCGAAGTGTGAAAATTTCTACAGTGTAAAAATAAAATACACTAAAATTATATACAGGAAATAGAGTAAAACAATTAGGGCAGTCGCCAAATACATATATGAGCATTTAGTTCACATTTACTACACTAAAGAATAACCTGATATAAAAGGACAAATTATTTATTAAATTGGTATAAAAATTCACGATGTCTCCTAAAATCAATTTGATAGTTTTTATGTAGTTCTTCGATCTTGCTGGCACATTGTAAGTAAGCACGGGCTTTGTTTATTTTATAAATCCATTTACAATTTATGTATGAATGTTAATAAGAGCATAAATTAGATTTATTGTAAAAAGGGCTTTGAGAGACTAACTACTCTATTATAAATAGAACAACGCTTAACAAGAAAAAATAACTCAAAAAGTAATATTTTCAACAGTGGCGAGATCACAACGAACCATTATTTGAGATAAAATCATCAATTTGCGTTAAAATATTTTCAAGGGGAACAATAAAATAAATTTAAACTGTTTTAACGACTACATAGAAAGAGAAAAAAATACAAAGCTTAAAATTAAGTGTTTCAAAAAATTTACTCTTGTACTTTAAAAAAAATGAGGGTACAATTTACATTCTATTTAAATTAATAATTGTGCACCCGAACCAAATATGTGTTTTTCAATTGACAGCAATCTTATGTTAAATGTCTATACTCATAAAAAAGATAAACATAAGACTTTTATAAATGATTATATAGATGTAATATTGATCACGTTTGTAGACGACACTAAATTGCTTATTTTAACCTCATACTATTAAATATTGCATTTATAATTTAACAGTTTTTGCAATATTAAATTCATCAATTTAATCAGTTTTGAGAAAAAACTAAAAATATTATACTTGAAGTCACATTGAGTTTAAATGTAAGGTTAATTAGTTAGCTATATTTTAGTTTTTTTTGTAGAATAATAATTGTAACTTAACTTTAAATTTATTTACAATATGTAGTTCATTTACGCTTCTCCAAAGCCATGTTTGATTCCTTACACTCGGATCTACATCTACTAAATCTACTAAAAACGCATTGTCTAATGAAGGTGTTCTTATATTTACCTAAAATAAAGTAATTGTTTTAGAGGTGTTATATTATATAACCTTGTTATTCCTAATAAAAGAAAAAAAGTAAGTTAGAGGGTTCAATTAAATGTAGTTTTCTCCTTTTTTTTCAAATTCGTAAAATTCATGATCTTAATTATATATATATATATATATATATATATATATATATATATATATATATATATATATGTATATATATCAGACTTGTTGATTTATCGCTCATTGTTATCGTTTCCTTATTCCTTATCGTTCGTCGTTCGTTTTTGGCGCAAAAAAGACAAAGATTTTTAACTTTTATGGGACAAATTCCTTTCTTATAAATTTGTCGTCAATTTTTTTCAGAATGGCGAACAACAAACGAACGATGACGACGAAGGGATTCAATTTAAAATTCATGATGAACGACGAACGATATCTCTTGGCGAACAACAAACGATAACGAACGATAATTTTTCGCGAACGTCAACAAGTCTGATATATATATAGGGGTGAGTATGTGATTTTTGTCCATATTCAAAGATTTAAAAAATATCAATTGAATTAGTAGGGATTGTCAACTAAGAGTCCAATAAGCACTCTTTACTTCACTGTTTCCTTTAATTGACTTCCATTTTGTAACATAGGTTTACATTTTGTTTTGGCATTTTATTACATATACTCCTAGTAACTGTTTTTACCTCCGCCGAAGGAGGTATTGTTTTCACTGGCGTGGTTGTTGGTTTGTTGTCAGCGGATAACTCAAAAAGTACGGAACAGATTTGGATAAAACTTTGTGGAAATGCCAAAAGTAACAAGTGATTAATTTTGGCATCTCTGAGGGCAGAATTAGGATTGCCAAACGAGCTAAATACTAATAAATATTTCAAGTTAGCCTACTCTGCCAATAGATGTCGCTGTGCTGTGAAATCGGTGCCGAGAGCGCCTTCCTCTCGGAATTTCCGTCGAGGGGAACCCTCCCCCGTCCCTCTACGCCGCCCCAGTCGTGAATAATCCGCCTCGGAAGGCCATAAGGACCCCGTGACGGCGGAGTTTGCACTCTCTGAGTGTATCTATGCCTCTAGTTTTTGTATTTATTCATTATAATAATCTTTTCTTTTTTTACATTAAAATTAATTATGAATTTGGTCAATATTTATGGCTTTGGGTAGAATAGTTATAGATGTACACATGACTTCAAATATACATCATACCTCCGCTGAAGGAGGTATTGTTTTCACTGGCGTTGGTTTGTTGGTTGGTTGGTTTGTTTGTCAGCAGGATAACTCAAAAAGTGCGGAACGGATTCGGATGAAACTTTGTGAGTGTTGGAAATGCCAAAAAAAACAAGTGATTAAATTTTGGCATCTCTGAGTGCTTCTTTAAGATGCACAATGAGCTAAATATAATACATATTTCAAGTTATCCTACTCTGCCAAAAGATGTCGCTGTGCTGTGCCCCCAAGAGGAGAGCACAGCAAAGCGAAATATATTGGCAAATGACAAAAAGACCAAGTGATTCATTTGGTGGGAATCGGTGGAGGTTTGCACTCTCTGAGTCCTCTAGTTATATTTAAAATACATTCATTTTTTTAAATAGACGAAAACACGAATATTTTTTCTTGTTTAGGGATCATATTAGTCAAAAAAGACTCGTCAAACACAGACCAGGGTGATGAACTTAAGTTGTTCATTTGTATCTCAACAGAGGATGAGAAAACTATAATGTCAATTATGTTTTACACAACTGCTGAAGAGAGTTTTATTATTAATTTATTTTTGTAATTTAGTGTATTCTGTATTACAATATATTGTTTGCTACAAATATTGAATAAATGCGTTACCAATATATATATATATAATATGGTAGGCGGAAAATTGCCCGAATAGAAAATTGCCCGAAGGAAAATTGCCCGAAGGAAAATTGCCCGAATGGAAATTGTCTGAACAGAAAATTGCCCGAAAGAAAATTGTCCGAATTTTTTTTGTACTTTTTAATCCAAATAGCCCAAACCCGAAAGAAAAACACGTTATCTTTTCTTAAAAATTAGCTTGATCCATTAACGTAATATCTATCAAGAGCAACAGAGCAATTATTCCAGTTCTGCTGTTATTTTCAATTCCACATTTTTAGGTGATTTATCTTTTGCCTCAAAATTTGCCTCAGTTTCAGCGATAACTCTTCATTCGTTGAAAATGATGTATTATGAATATTATTACCTACTTCACCTCATGTCGACTCATGTTAGCCCCTCAGAAACCAAAAGTAGGTCCCAAATATTTGGATTGATTTCAGGTAACGCTGATATCTGAATAAGAAGATCAATAAAATTATATCATCTATAATAATAGTTCATAAATAGAAATAGCAAGTTTATCAAGTTCATTGTACTGCAACTCAGGCGAATACTCTAACTTATCATATCATCAATAAATTCAACAAAATTAAAGATTTTTGATATTTTTCTCCAATTACAGAACTGACCTCCGACGTTGGATATCATCAAGTTTTGAGGGGCGTGTTGTTGCTACACGAAATCACACAAACATTTAGGATATAAATTGTGGGTCTGAGGGGCTAACATGAGTTATTCAGTACCGGTATTGAACATCATCACATTTTGAGTGCTGGCGGTACCAGAAATCGACCAAAATATTGAGTTATCAATTTGTGTTCTAAGGGGCTAACATGACTTATTCAAGCACGGTTTCAATAATTCATTTTTAGCTTAAATTAAGGCTTGCATACCATCACATTATGAGAGCCGGCGGTACCAAAAATTGGGATTCGAGGGGCTAACATGAATTAATTTAGCATACGAGGTAGAAATTATCACGTTTTAGGTCCAGCAGTACCCAAAAAAACCTAACATTGTGGTATAAACTGGAGTTCTAAGGGACTAATATAAGGCTTTGGGCATTTTGGGATTTAAAAAATTCTAAAAAAATTTGGACAATTTTCCTTTCGGGTAATTTTTCCGTTCAGGCAATATTCCATCAGGCAATTTTCCTTCGGGTAATTTTCCTTCGGGCAATTTTCCTAGGGGCAATTTTCCTTCGGCAATTTTCCTTCGGGCAATGTTCCTACAACCTATATAATATAAATATATATATATCGTTTTTTCTGCATTATAAGGTGCACCGCATTATAAGGCGCGCCTTCAATGAATGACATTTTTTTAAAACTTTTTCCATATATAAGGCGCATTATAGGCGCTACAGTAGACGTTGGGGTTACGTTATCCATACACTAGATGGTGCTACACTAAAGGGAATGCCAAAAAAAAACAGTAAGATCTGTGGTGACTCAATATTGATCTAAATATAGGCGCACTGGATTATGAAGCGCATGTTCAGTTTTTTGAAAAAAATGAAAGCTCCGAGGTGCTCCTTATAGTGCGGAAATATGTATATATCTATATATATATAATATACCTTGTAGAACTATGAGAATATCGGCAGATAATCGCCTATTGGATTTCTTCCTTGAGAACGGATGAGTAATATATCGACTCTTAATCAATATCGGTTGTCCTCTAGTAGGAAGTGTGTAAAAAAAGAATTAAGTAATTTTTTGCTGCAAAAAATGGCTATATCTATGGAATCCTTGGGTCAAGACGGACCTAATAAAACTACTTGCAAAGTGATGGACCAGATTTGAAGAAGAAAATTTTTTAGACCTTGTCTGATTTGAACCTCCTACTTTTCAAGGTAAAGAGAGGAAAAAAAAGGAAAAGAAAAGGAGGAGGACGAGTTTAGAGAAATAGAAAAAGAAAAAGCATCTTATGTGACTAAAAAATTTCTTTGTACAGTCAAACTTTTATGAGAATGTTGTACATAACAGATTTTTTTTCTCTCTCCTCTCTTATATTCTTTAAGGTCTGTTTCACTCACAAACTAGCTCCAAAACCTACCCATACCCGAAGGGCAAACATATGGGCGCCGTAGGCGGCCAATATGCAAGTATTAATAATCTATATCTAATGTAATGCATATTATTTTATTCTATTTCCATCATAGAAGGATACATACCAAAAGGGGATAATCGGTAAAGAAAAGAAGATTAGTTTTATATTCTTCTTCTTCTTCCTATTGCATCTGTAATCCAAGGTATTAAATAATATACAATGTGATCATTTTTTTATGATTTTTCTATATATGACAATACTTGACCTAATTTATATAAAATAATAAAATAATAATATTCTATCAAAATTGCCTTGCCCACCACACCTGAGCTCAATTGGGTATCAACGTAGTAAATGTCTAAGAGCTATTCTGTATTAAAAATAAATCAAATTCTATATAAAGACAACAGGCTCTTAGAAGATGCTCCTTAATTTTCATTCTAGTCAAACTCCACGGCAAGATCGTCCATCTCCAAAGGGGATACGCGAAGATAAGTGGATAGGGGTAATCGTTCTCTTTTCACTGAGTCCATAAACTGGTATGAATGACTTAAACATCTTATAAAGATGTGGTTTGTATCAAATTATATGGATTCAGTCTTTGAAATATACAGATCTATCAGCATTTTTTATGAGGGTGTGGTAATAAGTTTTTAATGGTTTTTATACATAAAAGATAGCTTTAATATGTAAATATTAAATGATTTTATCAAAATATTTTCCATCTGAAGCGACAATCTTTGTCCATCGTCAGACAGTAAACGGATTCCTCGAATGAAGAATTCTATTTCTTTCGAGGCGATTAAGTCGTTTTGTATGCTGTCATATGAGGTGAAGGATTCTAGTAAGTGTGGACACATCGATCGGAACAAATGATTATCTGAAGGGGCAATGTCTGGTGGATACGGCGGGTGGGGTAGGATTTTCATTTCATTCATTCTATATATGTTCGGACGGTTGACCGACTAGCGGCCTAGCGTTGTCGTGCTGCAATATTAGCTTCTCGTGTCTATTGCGCCATTCTGGTTGTTTTTAAGAATAGTTGCTCAAACGCATTATTTGAAGTCGGTACGTGGGAGTTTCGGACAGTTTCAGCAGCTCATAGTAGACTACAACCCTGCATGTCTCCCCGATACAGCGCATGAATTTTGACCTGTGAATTCATCAGAGGAGGACAAACTCCTCCATGACTTAACGTTCCTGTTCGCGTTAATCCTTTTTGTGGGATTGAAGAAGAAACAAAGAGGTACACCACACCAGATGACAGCCAGGACACTTAACAGAGGCCGGGAGCTTGTGGTCCAGATTGCAGGGACCTCTTTTCTCTCCTTGGTATGTCACCTGGGCATTCTGGTCGTTGCAGCTCCTGTCGACAGTTACTCTCGTCGAAGCAGATGATGACTCTTCCTCCATGCTCTTCAGGTCATTGAGGAGACGCTACATGATGAGCCTGGTGGCCTTCACGGATGTTGTGTTGTTGTTTGACCATTTGGTATGACCTGTAATAATTATAATCTGGACACCAAACATCTGGCGTCTCTCCTTTTTGTCTTGTGATGACTAGGAATGGAAATTTAGAGCTAGCCTTGATGCTTACATACTAATTACTGTTTTGGACGTGAAAAAGAGAGAGAGGTAAACGAGAGGGATAGACGGAAAGAGAAGGGAGAGAGAGAAAGAGGAGGAAAGAGATGGAGGAAGAAAAGTAAGAGAGAAGCTTCTCTCTCTCCCTTTCTCTTTCCTTCTATCCCTCTCTTTACCTCTCTCTCTTTTTCACGGCCAAAAATCAGTCATATAATCTGTAAACACCAAGGCTAAGCTCCAGAATTTCCATTCCTAGTGATGGCTATTGTTGTTGTCAAAACAATTGTGAAGTTATGATCCATTGTTCACACACCCTTTTATATTGTATGCTTCATCTCCAAATCCATATGAATCTGAGGAATTTAAATAGTTATATTGATCGTGGACACCCTGTAAAGCTTCTTCAAAATAATCTCGTCAGTGTATTGTATATATTTCTATATTCAACCCCTTTCTTTGTTGATAATATACACAAATAACCGTAAACAAACTAATTTATTATTATTATTAGACTGCTTTATAATACATACAAATTTTGATTTGAGAAATGTTATATATTATTATGATATTATGGAATAATTAGCGCTGCTCATCAAATGGCCGTGCTAAAATGTTCAGATTCTATTTCTATGTCAAATGGAAGTGAGCATCTATGCATGGGAGGGGGCTCCATGAGAGCAAGGCTGGATTCTTGAAAGGAAGAGGAGGATGCACTGGGTCGGCCCCTGGGGTGTGCCTATGTGACCATGGGGACTGTCGAAGGGTTCTTCACAGAGATCGGTTGGAAGATCCAGTGGGAGGCCTATGCTCTCAGGGTTTTGGGAACACGGAGAGGGAGTCCTGAAATTAAGGAAATGAATGTAAATATATAAAAAACGAGCGTTTTGAAGGTTATCTACATGCTTTTTTATTATCATTAATATTTTATAGACCAAAAATGAATGACTTTTGTGCAGGGACTTTTGTTACAATAGCCTTTTCATACGGAACTTCTCAGACAGGGACCCAAATGCAATAATATTGCTCGGCGGAACCCAATGGCCCATTGGTAGTGGACTTGTGACTCAAA
>CP045906.1:725196-754268 GCA_013387185.1 Caligus rogercresseyi
AAATAAATCGGAATCAACACAGAAACATAAATTACAAACCTTCCAATTACGAAGTACTTTTGATTAGTTTATTATCGACCCCCATGATGATTCTCAATTTGCTCACAATACATGATCTCAGGAAATGACTCTATCTTCAGACCGGAAAATTTGTTTTAACTTCAAAGGGCAGCAAAAAGAGCACATGGTCCCCGTTCCGTGGCATCTAAGAATGTGTTTCTCTCCAGATACGAAAGCGGAGGTGGAAAGATTGGTCGACAAACACTTAAAGAATTGGATTTGAAGATATCGTGGAGAGTAGAATTCTGAGGTTCGATTTCCAAATTTAGCCATGGAAAACGCTTCTCTGTCCAGTTTCAAATATCCACGGGTACTTCAACGCTCCATGTAAAGACTGTGGCAAAATTTAACTCAATTATTCATGCCTTTTCGCAATGTCCCTGTTCTTAAAATCAGCCTCAACATTAATCGAATCGGCGACAAAATATTCCCCCATTCTTCTTTTCGATCTCACATCTAACTTGCATCTGCGACGAAGAAAACAAGAGCAATAGAGTTTGCTCTATCAAGCTCTAGAAGTTACGTAGCGGAGCACCTTGCGTCGGGGAAAACTATCGAAACGGAGGAATTAATATCCATTCAAATTTCCGCTGCTGCTCGATACTCTGCGCTGGATATCAATATTCCAGGACGTGCTGATTCCAGTGGAGGTTCGCAGGAGACTTGGTTCGCTACTTTCCCTCATTCTCGGACAAAACAGTGAATGATCTTAAAAAACTCTTACGAATAAAGGTTTTATCAGAAGACATTTTTGTGATTATTTTACCATTTTATTTTTTGTCACTGTGATTTGTTACCGTTTTTACCGCATTAATTTTTTTATGAAAAAAAATATTTTCCTTTTAACGACTAGAATGTTTGTCTATTGAAGTTGACTTTATACTTGCGATTGAATTTTAAACTAGAATGTTTATTTAAATATATGAAATTATATGTAATTTCGCTAAATAGAAAAAGATCGAAAAATAATAATATTATCTGCTATGAAGAGAACAGGTTCATCACGTTTCTATTTCTCTATGATTTGAGGAGTTTCCTTTATTTGAATAAGGGATAATAAGTATATTGGAAAAATATATGCAACGGATTTGTCAATTTCAGTGATTTGGGCTCATAGGAGATCTACATCCAAGTTAATTTCGCAGATATCCAACATGATGGAACCGCGGATCATTACAATTTTCACTCCCCAAAATGATTTCTCCTATTTCCTTCAACCAAGTCTTCAAAAAAGGATAAACAGGTATGTCTAGGAGCCTTGAGCACCGAACCCTAGCCATGGTTTCATTTCATGGGCACTAGGGCTGTTCTTATTTTCAAATGTTGAAATGTTAGCGACATTATGGATTTTCTGTTTCTGGTGGTAAAAGAAGACGACATACAAAGTTTGGACAAAATTGGTCAACATTGGACACATGCCAGAGTGTAAGAAACATTTAATCATCGATAACTCCAGCTGTCTCCATACTTCTCTGATTGCAAGCCGTCATGTTGATTGTCAGGAAGAATTATTTTTAAAATTCTTTCTTCGCAGTGACTGTTTTAGGAGCAAATCATAACAAACAATGAATCATTGTTATTCTATTGATGCCAGACTTAAGAGTGTAGGAGACATTTAATCATTGATAACTCCGGTTGTCTTCGTTCTGACTCCTGATGTTCAAATCATATCAAACAATGAATCAATGTTCAATGTCTCTCAATCTATAGAGATAAAAAGATATAGAGAGCTTATTCCTTCATCTGTATTTTTGTCCCAATATAAACAAAGTAATTTGAACTACGTCATCGTAAGCTGATTATAGAGATAGAATCTATCTCTATGATCAGCTTACGATGACGTAGTACCAATTACTATATTTATATTGGACACACAGAATACATCTGAACGATGTTTCTCTGCTATTGAAGGGATCAGCTCTCTATATCGTTATATCTCTATGTCTCAATCCTCTTGTTCTTGGATGAAATAATAAAGAATAAAGTAAATGTGAGTGTCCATTTTCCCCACCAAACCTCTCCTTAGCTGTCCATGTAGACACATCATTATGAATAATCCGCTTTTTTTTTGTCCAATTATCCGTTCTTTCATCAAATCACGTTCTGTATAGAAAAGCCCTGCTGTGTTGTTAGAAGGAGAGTGCCATTCATTATGCACACTTTATCTCTCAAACAAAATGTGTTTGTTTACTAAGTGGATTCTGTTATTTTTATTTGTCACTTTTTATATAGACAGTTGAGAGTGTCTTAGAAAATGCATTGGCCCGAAATCCAAAATCCTTTTTTTGTCATGAGTTGAGGTTGGATAGATGCAAGAATGTTCTGCGAAAAAATCCTCCAATAAAAATTCGTAGGGCTACTTCCTCTCAAAACTTCTGGCTAGTTATAAAACTCTTAAATGCAATGTTACGTGAATAACGGAAAATATATTAATATTTTGAGTGCAATTTCGTATGCACTGTTATTGTTTTTAAAATTACATTGGACTTTTAAGAGGTTTCCGTCTGAAGCTTTATATACAATTACGGAGTTTAAATATTTTTTAGCTAAAATAGTTACCCCTCTTTTTGGGTTAGGTAAGGTGCTATCAAAAGCTGTAAAATACTGTAGCAGTCAGGAAAACAAAAATGTTGTTCCAAAGAACACCGAGTATCGGAAAGTATGACTATATCGGGCAGTTCGAGGTAGTTAAGTAATCTGGGAATAGCATATTTCCTTTCTATTGTTATTAAAGAGTTGCAGTTCAGTGATAATGAGGAGATCATGACTGTTTGAATTGTTTGGGCGGTTGTTCGCTGCATTTATAAGTTTTCAAAGCGTCAGGAGCGGGCCTCTTTGGATTGGACCCAGACCTTGATCTGGACTGTAAAATATTCTCTTTCGTAATGTCTGAGTGGTTTTCCTTGATTTTTTGGTATTTAAGGGGCTCGCAGTTGTATTTTTTTAATGACGCTGGATGAACTTTGTCCTCCAACTGGAGACTTTTCTCTTAAATTCACCGTATTACTCGTGAGGGTTTTGTGTGCTTGATCGTTGTCCTTATTTGCAACATCAATGTTGCTGCAGTTATGGGCTATCATTTCATTTACGTTGTCGTCGAGTGAGATTTCACAATTAGCTGTTGTTTTGCTAATATCCTTCATGATAACATGATCTTCCAAGAGCATTTGCTCCTCAACACATCCTGTATTGTCAGGAGTCTTGAGTACTCTACATAATAATCATTTTGTAAACGGTCAACGAATGCAGTGTCAAAACCCGTTTTTATTCAAAGAACTCGATTTTTATAAACAAAATGTTTCTATACTCCCATTATTTACATTCCTTCCTCAAGCATCCAAACTCATTTTTGAAGGAGTTTTATAACTTACCGGAAGTAACCAAAATAATTTTGGGCAGAGGAAAAAATATTCAATCTCAACTCATGATGGAAAATGATTTTGGATTGCGGCAAATTAATTTTCTAAGACATACTCTAATAAACAGTCCTTTAAAAAGTAAGTGTGACAAAAGGTTTTTTGCATATTTACTTTTTCGTTAACTTTTTGAACCTTCAAATTCTCTACGTCTAAGTCATTATTGAGATATTTATTTTTTCCTTCCTCCCAAAATGGAATATCTAAGAAATTTGTGGAAAAGTTTGTTCCAATACGTCTGAAAAATATATATTTCATATCAACTTCTCTTTTACGCATTATATTCTGAGTTTCTTTGCAATCAGTGCCTTGGTAAAATCAGAGAGTCTCTCAGGAAATCCAAATCCTTTTTTTTTTTTCTTCAAAAATCCAATTTATTACCAACTGTATATAAACACATTCATATTGGCGCGCTAAAGTAACTTAACAAAGATTCCCTCCTGATGTACCTAACTTCTCTAATGTATATATGGTCAGTTCATTAACATGTAAAACAAGGAAATAGACTTTCTTTATGACAAAAGCCAAACACAATGAATGGAGTTGCTTTCCATTCTCATGGGAACAGTTATTATATGATTCTTGTTTATTTATTCCTAATGTAGAAAAACACATTAGCCTCATTCCAGATTCATAAAGGCTCACAAAAAACCTTGTAATTATTTATTTCTCCGAGAAGATTCATCTTACGTAGTAAAGGTTCTTTTCTTGCTGCCACAGCAAAAAGAATCTCATATTGTGTTGATAATTTTGTTCCCTGATTAACAGATTTAATTTTTATTTATTAAAATCATATTTTTTTTCTTTATTTCACAGTTCATAGAATATATACAATATACAATTATAAATAAGATGCTAATGCGTAAAAAATACATTATTAAACAATCATATTTTTTATTGTTAAACCAAAAAAATATCCATTCATTTATTTATATTTACAAATGAGTCATTCATTGATCTTGTCAAAATAATGGCATATTGAATTAAATAATTATAAAGACCCACAAATTTTTTATAAAAATATATCTAAAACTATTAAAATCATGTTAGCTAACTAGCAAAAGTTGAGCAATGCGAAAGAAAACAGTCGTGTCAGTTCTATTTGCTAATTCAAAAAACATTTAGCACTAGTCTTATTGCCTACTGTTCAGAGACAAACTGGCATATTTTCCTTTTGCTTCACACAGATATATTAGTGGCAGTTTTTTCTGTAGCCTTATACAAATTCAGCACTCTGAAAACCCCAGAGGCTTCTATTTGGGGGGCCTTTTTCCTACTTTCAAGAAATAAAGGTTTTTTTCTTGCTGCTTCGCTAAACACAACTATCTTGCAATTTATGTGATATATCAAGGACGTATCAATATCTCTACAAAATACAATGGTATTACACTATGAGACAGGATCTTGCCCTACAAATTAAGGGCAAACTAAGACCTTAATTTTGTTACATAGTGTTATTATAGGAATTATAGAAGTCGCATTAGGGTTCTAAAATGGACCTACTATACTCTGCATTCAAAAATACTATCACATGCCTCAAGATCCCTACATTATACTAAGATTGACAGTTTCTAAGATAGCCAGCAAGTCATATACCGGGTGCGGGACATAAATTGCAACACTTACAAAAATCCAATTTGAGATTACGAGAGGCTTCGAACAAAATGTTCCGCTAAATAACTTCAGTAGCAGTGCTTATGTTTATGCTTTTATGTTATTATAATTTTCCTCTGAGAATAAGCAGAGAGATGGAACGAGACCGTAGAGTTCAAGTGTTGACGCTTCATGGCGCGGGTAAGACTCCAACTGAGATTGCGAAGCAACTGAACGTGGCACGATCGACCATTTACCGCCTCAAGAAGAAGGGGACATGAACCAAGGGATCGAGAGGAAATCTGGGAGTGGTAGCAAGTACAAATGGAACCACAATTGATTTGTGATGTAATCCAAAGGGCTCAAACCACCAGCATGAGAGCTCATGCCAAGAACCTTGGTGTGATGAGAGTACGGTCAGGAGGGCTGTCAAGGAGTGTGGTGGCAAGTCCCTAGTGATGTTGGAGAGACCATTAATGACACCTAAAATCAAAGTGACTCATCTCCAACGTTGCAAGGGTCTGATCAATGACCTGAAATCTGCACCAGCTGGAAGGATCATCATCTTCAGTGATGAAAAGACCTGGACTGTGGATTCGGTCAGAAATAAAAGAAATGACCGGTTTGTGGCCTTTGAAGATGTTAATGAAGACCTTAGAACAATTACCACTACCAAGCATCCAGCCTCAGCCATGTCTCTGGGCTTTGTGGCATCATCAGGGATACAATGCCATTGATTGGTTTCCCGAGGGTTTCGCTTGAATGCTGCCACGTACATTGAAAAGCTGCGCACCAAACTTTTGCCATGGGTTGAGGCAACATTTCCAAACCAAGAAGTGGTGCTCCAACAGGATGGAGCACCAGCCCATACAGCAAAATCCACCCAATTTTTTATCAGAGAACATCCCATTTTGGGATAGGGAAAGTGGCCTCCATGCAGCCCTGATGTAAACCCTTTGGACTTTTCTTTTTGGCCGCATGTGCAGGCCAGGGCCTGCAGAATCCGTCACCCCAATATTGAAGCAATGAAGACCTCCGTTGATGAACACTGGGATGGAATGGACGCTCATTACATACGGTCTGTTTGTCAGGCCTTCAGGTCCCGTTTGGAGGCTGTTGTTGCTGTTAAGGGCGGATATATAGGGGAAAAATAAGAGTTGTATTAACTTTTTATTATTTTATAATTTTCTGATCGAATCCTTTTAACTGACACAGAGGGGCGTAAACAATATACTAGGTAAGTGTTGCAATTTCTGTCCCGCACCCGGTAGTCATTTTTGGCCACTTCCATGTTCACAAACACTAGACTTGTTCAATTTTAGCACTTTAAAACATTCAAAACGATGATTCTCTGTTTTCTAAGGCTTTAAAAAATCGAATTGTTTTTTTTTGTTAAGATGTTTATTTATTAGCTAAAATCCATACAGTGTAAAAATTATAGAATACACTCGAAAGTAGAAGATAAAAACCACAATCTTAAGACAATTAAAAACAAACATATATGACATTATAGTTTCAAAATGTCAGTCTAAAGGTTAAACCATAATATAAAATATTTTTTATTCAATATGAAACGTTGAGTGTTATTGTCGATTTGATGATTTGAGGTATTCGAGAGAATTTGAAGGAATAAACTTTATCAAATCTCCGGCCCATGTCCTTGACGTATCAGATGAATTGGAATAAAAAATCGAATAGTTTTTTTATTATATTTCAAGTTTATTTAGTAACCGAATACATATATTGTAAGAGAGCTATTCATATACGTTGTATTACATATATTTCAGCATTGGGAAGGAGGAAAAACTATATTTAAGTAAAAAATGTATCCATTTTTTTAAAGAATTATATAAAATATATTACAGTATACATGTACCCACCAATATGCACAGTCTAAATTACTCTTTTTAGGCATATAAACAAATAAAGCCAAAGAAACTGATTCAATAGAAGGGATCCATATTTTGTGATATGTTTATATGTAACGTGCCCTGCAGTAAATACTTTCTGGTTTCTTTCATTGACATTCTTGGTTGTATTTTTTTTCTAAAAAATAATATAAGACTAATTGATCTGCAAATTATATTTATAATATCTACAAAAGTTCAAAATACACCATGTAAATGCAAAGTAAAAAAATGAAAACAAATTGTCATATTAGTTGGTCTGATTTTTTATACATACATATATACCTTGGCAATTGGTTCATTGTAGATCTCCTATGATTGTTGAATTTTTGTCTGTTGTATTCAACTACTTGTAATAATGATGTCTCTGCTCTTTATCAGTTTTATCTTTGTAGCGAAATCAATAATTATTTTTACTCCTCTTTTTGCTTCATTATCAGTCACTTTTGCTGCTTTTAAAATTCCAGCACTTTTAGGTAAGAGGAGTAATGTTTTCCAAGTGTCGGCAGGAGTGTTAGCCAATCACAATTTAGTCCCAAAGCATCAAATAGAAAGAGCGATTCAGGTTCGATGAGGTCTAAGAAGGTTGTTGTCTGA
The DNA here is from genome assembly GCA_013387185.1 of Caligus rogercresseyi. Lineage (NCBI taxonomy): Eukaryota > Metazoa > Arthropoda > Copepoda > Siphonostomatoida > Caligidae > Caligus > Caligus rogercresseyi. Next base: position 732,770 of record CP045906.1, read on the forward strand.
GTAATGTCGGGAAACAGTGGGTTTCCTTTCAGGCTTCTCTGTTTTAAATAAATTTACTGCGACCTTTCTTTAGCAGTCTTGGTCATACTTTCGTGGGAGCTAACAATACAAATACTGTTTCTTGGGTGAGGTAACAACGGTGGTTCTTTAGTTTATTGAGAAAAGAAGTTGCTACTTCACTGTCTTGACGAAAATATTGAAACATGTTTTTGAAAAGATGAAAATCGTTTATTGGAGCATCAGCTGCTGATGTAGATTTATCCAGTAATAGTGTAAAACAGGCCAAAATTTTATTCAATCTCTTTAGCTTGGAAGTATTGTAGTTGGAAACTGAATTTTATCAGAGAACATATGTATATCGTCATAGAGTAAATATTCCTCCCTATCCAACGTGCTTGTGAACAGCGCCTGGTTTGGTCCAATGGATGTCTCGAGGAGGTTTTGTCCCAAACAGTATAAGACCACATCTCGGCTCCTTCTCTATAATCAGCTTTAGGACTGGTCTATTCTACTATTTTTCTTTCAATTGCAGTTTATTTTGCCTTTATTTCCTTCCATTCTTGCTCCACTCACCTAAAGTTTTGGGGTGCTTTTTATACAATGTATTCCAATTATCCTTCACATAGTTAAAAAGTCGTTGTTAGAACTTTTAATCTTGTTGAAAAAAGCCTTCCATTCTCCTCCAATTATAATTTTGGAAATGTGGTGGCGACAAGTAAAATAAAACATCTTTTTCCCAGTTATTCCTCAATTAATTTTGCCGACCCTACCTTTTTTCCTTTGTTTATATGACTAAAAAGTAAGTAATTTAGACTGCGCATATTGGTGGGTACCATATTATTGTAGCATATTTTTATTTAATCAATAATTATTTTAAGAAAATAGGTAAAATTTGATTTAAAACAGTTTTTCCTTTCCAATGTTGAAATATATTTAGTACGACGTACATACATAGCTCTCTTACAACATACGTATATGTAGTCGGCTAATAAATAAACTTGAGACTTTAAAAAAATGGATTTTTTAATAAAATATGTTTTGTTTGTCATAACGTTTGCATTATATTTTTTTTACAATTTCATTTCTATTTCGAAATCATCATAAAAGCTCTATTTACGCCACTCTAAACGGCCCATGTGGCAGGCATTCCAGAGGCACAAATTTAAAAATTTTTTCCTGTTAATTATTTAAGCCTTGGAAAATCAGAAAATCACTTATTTAAATGTATTTAAAGAAAAGTGTTAAATTTAAAACAGACTAACGGACACCCTTTCTGTTTTTCACTTGTCAGTGTGATGAAGAAGTTTAAAGTGGAAACCATTTAATTGGCACGAGAAACGGCATACATGATTGGTAACTCAACTTTATATTAATTTGCCATACATTTTACTGTGATAGTCATATGCCATTAAAGACTAGATTGTTGAAGTATTTTTGGACCAAACAACATATCTTGCTACATGGAATATTTTTATTTTATTCTGAAGATAATTCAATACAATTAATTTTGTATTTCCCACATCCTTTTCTTCTAATACTTCATCCGCTTGCGTTTTGGTATCCGAGTTCTCTTCAAGTAAATCCGATAAAATATTTTTTTTTGCCATATTTCCATGTGTAACGCACAAACATATTGTAAGATGATAATTGTTTAGTACTTTCTTATGCACCACCTTTATAATCCATTATAACGATGGATAAAAATATTGCTTTTTTGCGATGTTATTATTCCAGGTCTGTTGCAAGTTCAGAAATTGTGTATCCAAGAGACTAATAACAACGAAGAAACACTTTGTAATGCGGAAATACATTTTTAGCTTAATTTCCGCTATAATTATATCACGGGTCTTTTGACCCAATGGACCATTTTAGTACACTTTTTGGTAGTGCCTACATGGAAGTATTTCAGCATTTTTTTTACTTTTCAAAGATGGGGAATAATATATGAAAAGTCACAAAAACATTGTAGAAGTAACGTCATTTCAATGTTTTAGGGGAGGTTGAATTCATCAACAGGTCATTAACCAAGAGGGTTAATATAAATAAAGTGGTTGAACTTTTAACCAAGCAATTATCGTTCTTTATTACTCAATTTGTTTCGATTTTTTTTGTATAACCAATGTTTGTAGAACTCTTAATCATTATTTCCTCATTCAATGGCTTTATGACGGTTGCCTTGATCTCCAGAAGGGTTAATCCGTTTCCGCTTAAGCCACCTACAAAACAAGAATAGTTTTCTATGAAATAGATACATATTTCTAACATTTATTCATCCTTACCAACTTAAATATCCGTCCCCGGATGGGCTGGTATTTAGCTATATAAAAAAGACTTAGTAGACTAATAAAATAATACATTTAATGGATATGTTTAATATTATGTTTTCTTTGGATAATAACAAGAAAAGCATTTAGATAATTAGAAACTAATGTCAAAAATAATAAATAAAATAAATGTATTCAAGGCTTAGCCATTAGTGAATTAAAATTTCAAGGCTTCTCATATTTAGTTTTTAGACGCTCTCAAATTTTACACATACCTAATTGGCAAATGATTTTATATATTTTTGTCTGTGTATTATTGTCCAATTGAGGATCCATTTGTCGGCAGATATGATGGCTAGGAATGGAAATCTGGAGCTTAGCTTGGTGCTTACAATTCTATGACGATTTTAGCCCTAAAAAGAGAGAGTGGTAAAGAGAGGGTAGAAGGAAAGAGAGAGGCGAGAGAGAGAAGTTATCTGTCTTTTCTTCCTCCTCTCTTTCCTCCTCTCTCTCTCCCTTTCTATTTTATTCTAACCCTCTCTTTACTCTCTTTCTTTCTCACGGCTAAAACAGTCATAGAATCTGTAAGCACTAAGGCTAAGCTCCAGATTTCCCTTCCTAATGATGGCGCTAGATAATAAAAACACCTATTGCTTTCGAGAAGTTGCTTTTCCAGGGAAATCTATAACTGGATAGAAACTCCTTCCTTTTTATGTCAAAGTTTTAACCACCATCGTAAAAAAGAGAAAAGAAGGGAATTCTTCCTATTCAGAACTCTCTTCTCTTCCCTTTTTTTTTTTTACGAAGTAGTTAAATTTTGACATTCCAAGAAGGAGTTCCTATTCCAAGTATAATTTTCCCTGCTTTATATTATTAATAGTAAAATGTGATATGTTGATATTCAATCCAAAGGATTCGTAAATGACTTTATATCAAGGACATTGGGAAGAAACCATTAATGTTCTTAAGAGTATTCTCCATGAAATGATGTTCAGACATCAATAGGCATAGCCTGTTGAAGTAAATGACTTTTCATGACAACAATACTTAATTTTATTCTTCACTGTTCTTTTCTTTAGATCAATCACGTTCAAGAAATACATGAAATATTTAAAGTAAAGATGTATATCAAATGACAAAAAAATATTGAGAAAAATAAAATGAAACTTTGCAAATAAAAATCTAATTTACCTAAATTTAAATAAGAAATAAGACCAAAAAATATATATGAATGTTGATGGCTGATTTTTTTATTTTGCCTATTTGGTTCCATAGAATTGCATCTGATTGTATATATATAGCATTTTTTTTTTAGTTGAAAAGAATTTATTGCTGTTTCACATTATACACATATGCATTACATATAGAACAAAGATATAAAACAATACACCAGCAAATGAACACGACCACACAGAGGGGTATATGTGTTACTACAGCAGGATTGATCTAAAGTATTATACATATTAAAGTTATCATAATTATTTTTTCCATTTTTGAGCATTTCATCAATTTATGGATACGTAGGTCTTCATCCTCTTCTTGCATGAATTGATGTCTCTCATAAGAGAGTGATGGGCATCTGTTAATTAAGTGGTCTGCGCTTTGTGGCTCTTCCATACTGATATTGCAGATTCCGTCAATATTTTTCCATTTACTTAGATGAGCCAAAAATGGTCCGTGGCCCGTATAAGCTTGAACAAGAAGACTCATGTTTTGGCGCGACAGTTGAGTAGTCTTGGATTTTGGGTTTTTAACATGTGATGTGTGTGCTTCATTAGTTGATCATCTTTGTATCTACTACACCACTCATAAAAAAATTCATGTATCACCTTCTTTATGTAGCTAGGAGGTGCTCCAACACTCAAACGGCTCTCACTTTCGATACCTTTTTTTGCTAGGTAGTCAGCATATTCATTTCCTGTAATGTTTGAATGACCTCTACACCAATCAAGTTTTATATTAATGTCACATTTACCAATGTTTAGTGTACACTTTTTTACAGTTTCACTCTTTGTGAGAGGATTCAGAATAGCAGCAATTGCTGATTGAGAATCCGATCGAATTATCACGTTTTTTGATGGTTTATCTTGGTTTAGTAGAGCTATCACCGACTGAGTGATTGCAGTGACCTCCGCTTGGAAGACTGATGCTTCGTTATTCAATGATACAGAGGATTGATGAATAGACACATCACCACGAGTGATAGTCCATCCCGCTCCTGTGCATCCCTGCTCATCTTTAGATCCATCGGTGTATATAATTGTATCTGGGTGTTCAACGTTGCAGTTGTCAACCCATATGCGACAACCAGTGATATAGTCATTGACTTGATTCAGTTTTAGTTTGTCCAGTATCTTATCACTAAGAAAACGATGTCCTCGTCGCCTTGGGAGATTGCCCACTCCATCCCATGTATCACGGAGAGTAAATTTTGTTCTCCATCTTGACTTTGTTGCATGTTCTTTTATATAGAGGTCGAGAGGAGTTATCCCTAGCACTGCCTCTAATCCTGATGTCGGTGTTGAGCGAAGAGTTTGAGTCATACCCAGAAGTACTTTTCTCTGAATGCTTTTTAATTTCCTGATTCCATCTTTCTTCGCAGTAATGGAGTGTCCCCATATAAGACACCCATGTGTGATGATAGGTCGTATCATAGCTTCATAGAGCCACAGGATTTTATCAGAGGTTAGTCCCCATTTTTGCCCTATTACTGCCTTTGCCATATTCCATATGCGGGAACACTTTGCAGCTTTTGCTTTGAGGTGTTCGGTCCAAGTTAGTCCTTGATCAAAAATAACACCCAGATACTTCATTTGTGCTTCATACTCCATACCCATTCCAGCGATATATAACTGCGAAAGTATTTATCTTAATTTATATGCTTTTGAGAAGACAATAGCTCTTGACTTTGATGGATTAAAGGTCAGGCCGTTTGTTGCTCCCCATTTTAAAACTATATTAATTGCATCTTGCATTCTATTGACAAGAGTACTTGGATGCTTACCACTAATTAGTAAAAGGATATCATCTGCATAACCTATAACTTGAACCGCATCCTCTTTGAACTCAGTCAAAAGGGTATCCATGATCATGTTCCATACCACTGGAGACAAAACTCCCCCTTGAGGACTGCCACGCGTTGGTTGAACACTGAACTTTTCACCTTTTAATTCAGCGGTTACTCTTGTATGTATAGAAGTTCCATGTACCAAGATGCGATACATTGTGGTATTCCAAGTTTTGTCATTGCTGTATTTGCTGAGTGAAATTGTATGTAATCAAAGGCACCAGTGCAATCAAAACTGACTGCAAGTGTGCACTGTTTTTGATATATTGATTTTTCGATTAAGTCAACTGCTTGTGACAAAGCTGTTTCTGTCGATAGGCCCTTTGTGTAAGCATGTTGCGAATGAAGTCTAGGGATAATTTCTTCTACTTTCCATTGTACAATTCTTTCGAGTCCTTTAAGGATGTAGTTCGAGAGTGTGATAGGTCTAAATGACTTTGCTGAGCTATAGTCATCTTTGCCCGGTTTTGGCAGGAATATAACTTTCATTTCTTGCCAAATTTTGGGTGTATAACCAGTGCTTAGAATGATTTTGTAAAGTTCCGAGATGTAATTGATTAGGTGGTCTCCGAGTTGTTGTAGTACAATTGGCTTAAGCTCGTCAGGTCCTGAGCTTTTATATGGTTCAAATGAGTTGAAAGACTCTCTGACCTTGTTACTGTCTACAAAATCAATGTCAAAATTATTTACTTCCAATAATTTATTATTAGTACTATTCACTCTGCAGTCAGGAAAATGAGTTTCCATTAATATCCTTAGAGATTGAGCTGGTGACTGTGCGTAACTATCACCTGTTTTTAGGAGACCAATTGAGTCTTCAGTGGGTTTTTGAACTTTGACCAACTTTGCAATATCTTTAGCACTCTCAGCTTTGCTGCAGAAATGTCTCCATGAGTCTTTCTTCTCTTTTCTGAGTGCTGTGCGATATTCATTTTTTGTTTTTAGGTACTCTTCCCTGTGTACACTATAATTACGCTTAGGTTCGAGCTTGTTGAGTTTATTTCTCAGACTGGCTAGATGCTTTGTCCACCAAGGTACTGATTTTGTTTGTATTGTCCTTCTTAAAGGACAAGTATTATCAAGTGCCTTTATTATAATATCATATAATGATTCTGCACATTGATCTATCACGTTGGAATCCGGAAGTATTTCGGGTAGAGACGCATTTTCTAAGTGGCGTCTAAAGTTATTCCAATTAACTCTTTTTAAGTTTCTTGACTTTTTGGCGATTGGTTTGTATTTTCAAAAGTTAAAAATTATGTATCGATGATCAGACATGGATGGTCGTAGATCTACGTGCCATCCTTTGATCTCAAACTTTTTAAAAGCATGTTGGTTCATTATTGTAATGCCAATGACTGAACTTGCACGTTGTGTGACAAAGGTAAGCTCGTTCCCTTTATTCAATACTATAAGATTATGTTCATCATTATATTCTCAAGTATTTCTCCTCTGGGTCAATACATTTACCTACCCCAAAGATGATTATGAGCATTAGAATCCATAACTATAAGAAGAGGCTTTTGTGTGATGTTCACAATGCTTAAGGAGACTTAACATTGTTTATTTCTCTACTGATTGTAGTTGATCGAGATAGATTGCACATCTTGAAAAGATGACTTGTTCGCTTCAGAGTAAATAATTTTTTTAATTTTATTACACCTTTGGATAATAAATCCAAAAATGACCTTGTTGCATTCTATCAATTCAAAAATAGTACAATCTGAGTTTACATCATATGATTCAGAGCCTGTATTGACCTATAAGAAATCGATTATAAAAAAAAATAAAATAATAATGTGTTCCTTAGATTTGCGTCAAGGTATCCGCTCAAAATTTATTTTGTCTCTGACGCATTTATAATCCATTACTTTTAGCTGGATAGCAAGATAAAGAAAAAAGGAAGGGAGAGAAGTGAGGCAAAATACTCTCTCCCTTCTTTTTTTCTTTATCTTTCTATCCAGCTAACAGTAACAGCATTACCAAGTGGTAATTGTATATTCTCATATAAAAAGATTAATTTTTTGGGGAGAGTACGTGCAAAAATGTATTTGCTTATATCTCTTAAGTATAGCGATTTTTACAATACCAAACATATCAAATGAAAGCTTGGTAAACCAGCTTTAATATTTTGGTATACTAAATCATGTCAATTTAATAAGTAGAGAGTTATATGTACATTAAAAAAAGCATATCTCACGTACAAAATGACCCATATAATGGATTATAAATGCGTCAGAGACAAAGTAAAATTTTGAGAGGATACTTGACGCAAATCTAAGAACACATTATTATTTATTTTTTTCAGAATCGATTTCTTATAGGTCAATACAGGCTCTGATCATATGATGTAAACTCAGATTGTACTATATTTTGAATTGATAGAATGCAACCAAGGTCATTTTTGGATTATCATTCAAAGTTGTAATAAAATTAAAAATATATTTTACTCTGAAGCGAACAAGTCATTTCTGCAGGCGAGTGAAGTTAATTGATACAAAAAGCTATGAAATATGCTAACATTACACACTCCACTTTTTCTTTGTTTTACAGAAATCTTTGTTTTAGTAAAAAGCATCAACATACGTCTGGTAGTAAATTAGATTTCCTTTAAATTAATAATTATTATTGAAGTCTGTAACGTCCACCATTTTGAAGAAAGGTGCGGAAAACTATGTTTTTACTAAATTTTTAAAACTTTGACCTCGTTGTGCGACCTCGTAATGATGACTGATTTTGTTCAAACTTTGTATGTCGTCTTCTTTTATCACAAAGAAACAGAAAATCTACAATGTTGCTAACATTTCAAATTTGAAAAATAAGAACAGCCCTAATATATATATATATATATAATGAGTGGGACACTCATGTTCGCCTGCAATCCCACAAATTGATAGGTAAATATTTATTATGCATCATAAGAGTTTGTTGATTGATTTGGCATAATATTTAATTATTTCCCATTTATCCACCCTTCATTTGCAATATTTCAAAATCAAATAAGGTGGAAATATATATGATTCGACATTTCTATCAATCACTTTCCTTAATCGACAACCAATTAAGGTTCTTGTATTTATTTCATATCTTTTAATAAGTAATTGCATCAGCAGATAATGAGACCTAATATATTAATTCTTTAAGAGGCGATTGACAAGATGCATTGAAGGTTTCTTACTAATTGATGGCCTTCTAAAGGGTATGTCATATAATTTAAGAGTTTATTTGAAGAAAATATATATCCCTTTAACCAAACTCTGTAGCTTTATTTTGACATGAACATATGAGTTCTAAATAAACAAATTTTAAAGCTGCTTGTTGTTTTTAAATACAAAAAAATACTTTTATATTTGACAAAATTGTATTTTAAAACGAATTACTTATAAGCATATTAATAAATTGTCTTATAGCAAAAAGTAAATTGTATTTCCTTCATAATTATTTTTATTTTCCTAACAACAAAATATGTATAGTTGAAAATGACTAATCATTTTGAAAATGTTAAAACATTTATGCATCCCTGAGGCAGTTTAATTTGCTGAAATATGCAACAAAATTATATTAACTATAATCACATAGGTAGTACTTCTTTATAACCATTTTTATGGAATTCTATCGAGCCAAATATTCAAAAAAGGGAGTGCAATAGCTCATTATATTAAGGTGTGTTCAACTCTCAATGTTGAGGGACCAGGTTCCACTCCAGCCGAGAGGGGAAGGTCAGTTTCGGTCAACAACCTCGTTGATAAGATCCTAGGTTCGATAGACTAATTTAATAGCTAGTATGCTTATTATTTCTAGTCGGATACGATTGTATCGAACCAAATAGACAAAAAATATGCTGCATACATACTTTGATATCATAAAATAATTGAGGGTAACATTAAAAAAGGTTATCGTCCTCAGAGGGTATAAGTACTTTGTATGGTATGTGATTGCTTGTCATAAAATTGTTTATCATTGTCGAACTATGCGACGACACAGTCCTCTTGGAAATACCTCTACCAATCGTCAACCCAAAAAAACCTCTGATAAAACGTTACTATTGGCGTCATAATGATTATGTATAGGACGAGTAATAAAAACAGGACGATATACAAAGGTACAAATCCATCGTGAAACAACATTTGCTTGAATTTAAGGTGCACAAGGGCTTAAGTCCAAAAATGAATGAGCTGATATAGGAGCTAAGTAAGCAAACGAAATTTTGAAAGTTACATATTGGGTGCCTTACTTCAAGATCTAGGGGGGATGAGTTCCTTTTCTGAGATTCCTTTTTTAGTGCAGAGCTAAAGTCTTCCAGCATTCCATACAGGTCACCACCACCCTTGTCACGGCCTAAGTGAAATAAAAAGAAAAAATGAATACATGTCCTCATCAATAGAAATAAATAATGTTAGGCTTGTGAGCGATCAGGGAAAAATAGCGATCCGATCAAAAATAGCTTTCGGAAATTCATTACCATTTTGGGACATAAAGATTTTTCCAATCTGCAATCCGATCAATTGTTTATACCAGAACTGGGATTCGGTACTGCCGATTCGGTATTCGGTAGATTTTATTATATATCTACCGATTGCCAAATATCGATCGGTGCAGTAGATAAGAATGAAAGAGAATTTATTTATGTATCTGCTCTGTGACTTCTTCATATGCATTTAGTATCGGACGGTTTATAACAAAAGACAATTAAGTACATAGTTTGTTATAATTTTTTAGAGATTATTTGAAATTTAATAGATGTTACCTTTACATAATTATATATGCGCTCAGATTTTGAAGGGAATGGAAGGCAATAGCAAACAATTATTTTGTTATACAAATATTTTGTTAGTCGTTGTCCGATATTAAATGCGTTTTCAGCTCCGGAGTTGATTATTTATTTTGCAAGGTTCAAATTCTTCACACCACCAGGTAACAACGATTCCAGTCCTAAATACCGATTTAATTTCGGTAGTCGCAGATCTGGTTTGTACTCATTAACAGAAATATATAGTCAGACTTGCATATACTAGTTTTCAACTGTATATAACGATATACCGTTATTAGGGGCGTATCCAATGAAGGGGGAGGGGCACAACAATCATTGACAGGGATAGAGAAAAGGTTTTTCTTGCAAATAAACATGATTTATCACTTTTATAACACTGTTTTCAATATGTTTCTACGTCCGATAGACAGAGGGATGATCCATTTATCGACAGATATCATCAAACAAAAAAACCATTACTTTCTTGAGTATGAGCAGATGCTTTATTCAATTAATAGGTGGAATAGGAGGAGTCCATTCAAAGGATTCGCCAATGACGTCACGGAGTTAGGCCACTGTAGAAGAGACAACTAGTATTATTAAGGATAAATTTCTTCTCTCTGATTTAATATTCACTTTTCAGCAGCTGCTAGTGAAGTGATACTTTGTAAATAATGCCAACTGTTTTTTACATGATTTATTCTCCTCTTCTTTCAACCAATCAAGTTTCAAAAAGCACGTCCTGTTCTATTTGATAAATAAAAATATTCTACCGTTGGTATCTGTGTGGATGATCTATGATGACGTCACTGCCATCTCCTTCTTCGCCACTGACGTCATGATAGCTTCATGCACTCCCTCCTCCCTATATACTTAGAATATATTATTTTTCTATATAAAAGAAGGAGGGAGCACATGGAGCTCCCGTGACGTCAGTGGCGAAGGATGGGCTGCCAGTGACGTCAGCATAGATAGTCTCCTCACAGTATCGGTAACGGGTAGCGAGCTGTGTCCAATCGATATTGATAGATTTACATATATCTATCAATCCAAGACGATATCATTGGATTAAATAACCCTCTGTTGGATTTAAAGTTACATATCGATATATTAAATAAATCAATCGATTAAAGGCGGTCCCGGTAGTTTCAAGAACCATTGGTTGGATTCAAAATTACAAATGTGTATCACGGCTTTTAATATAATATGACATTAATACAGTCAAACTGAGTTGAAAAATACATCATTGACTTACAAACTATTTTCTCGCTCTAAAATAAACATAAAGCTGAATTAGATTAAATGTTTACCCACTGTACTACATGTGTTCAAAAGCTGATTAATATTCATGATTTTCCAAACATATTCTTACTAAAATATCTGGACATATACCAATAGAAAAGGGTTTTAAAATGGTAAATATGGACAAACAGGAAGTGTAAAGAACCGTCATTAATTATTCTGATTGTCATATGTTAATAACTTTGACTCATTTTCTAGTGCTAAAATGGGGGTACATGTCCTTGGCACTTCGTTTCCATACTAGAAAATCAACTTGTCTTATTTCTATAGTCCAAATAATATAAATTACAGCTATTTATCGCCGTTTCAGGCATTATATGTTTATATACGACGTTGTCCAAACTGCCTAATATATTTATATAGGTTTTTTTATTGATATAGATGCCAAAAAACTAGGATATATATAAAGGATTGGATAAAAAGCATGTCTCATTGAAAATAGGAGGAGATCAATGAGATGGGGGAACAATAGAGTGAAACCCAACTCAATATTACGAAATTTGGGTTCACAATAAATATAAACAATAAAAATATATTAAACGTATTTCCAAATAACATTTACGAAAGCCAAGCAATGCTTTGAAAGTATTTATTATTGTTGGGGCATTCAAGCACCCCAAAAAATACAAATGTTCGGTTTTGTGAGAAAAGTATAGAACGATTAAACCTATAGTTTATTGGCCTACCTATTATACTATTTAAAAAATGCCGCGAGCGTTAGTCAACGTTCCGGTCAGAATTCAATTTTTTGCGTTCCGTTCAAAAGTCTTCCTGGATATGACATACCATAATAATGGGTCTCAAAATTGCAGCTAATAGTAAAGCTATAAGACCCAATTGTAAAAATACCCCTTCAATGCAATGTTTGCATATGAGACCCTCGAGTTCCAAAAGCTACACTAACAGAATATTGGGGTTTAAAATCTTGTCTCAATCGTGGTTCCAAATCCTCCAACGATGGATTATTGTGTCCTGCCAGATATAATAACGGGAAATTAGGATTCTAAACTTTCTGTCTATAGTCTTCAGACCACACCAGTCTTAATGACGTGACATGGAACACCAATTTCCCGTTATTGTAACTAACTGAAACCGATGAAGCAAAGGAACGGATCTATGCCCCATCAATGATATTGGTAGGGCTCAATGAGCCATTGGCAGAGTATTTTCAACCATTTCCTGGTCCCTGGAACAATTGGCGTTGAAATAGTGGCTATGATTTGTAAACACATCCTTGTCTTCATATTTTAGTATGTTGTTTCTTTTCTAATTATTTTATATAACCTGATCTCTAGATCACAAATTCTTTTGATCACAAGAACTGTCTGTTATGCTCCGATGAGCGATCAATGATAGCTATTGATTGCCGAACAGAAAAAAAACTCTGATCAATAAGCCTGAATTTTAGTTTAACAGAAACAATTTTGTATATATATATATATATATATATATATATATATATATATATATATATATATATATATATATATATATATATATATATATATATATTTTAGACCAAATAAAGTTGCCCTTCCAAATTATAAGAGTTATTGACGGTGTATTTATAAGTCTATCTTTTTATTTTTCGGTTACAATTTCAGTTGGCAATGGAATAAAAATATTGGTCCTTGCATATAATTAGTATTTTTTTGATGATTAATGTAAAATTGTAGATAAATTATACTTGCCAGTTTCACGATAATATCTTCTGGGTGACACTAGATCTTCCGGTGGAGGTTTCATGGCTTTACTCCATTCTGGTGGCCTTGGATCCTGGAGAGTGCTAACAATTAAGGATATATCCTTTTGTCTAAAAAAAATATAAATTTTATAACACTTAATATTACTTAATACCATATGAGGTCATACGTCAAAATGAAATAATATATGTTATTGTCGTTCTTACAAAAAATAAGCATACACACACATAAATATATATATTTGTTTAAATTCTAAAATAAGAAAACTTTTAAAATAAAAAACTCTTTGAGAATAAAGTACAGAATACAGATAAAAATACTACCAGCATACAAACACATTCAAACAGCATAATACCTTTATCTTCAAAGAAAAAGAGTTCTATTACATAGAATATTTAAAGAAAATTAGTTAAAAGCTTTGATCACGCTAAAAAGAAATAACTTGCATTTCCTGACGTAATCCTATATTTTATTTTATTCTTTATGCTTATATAATAATAAAATATTTCATATTAAACAAAGTATAAACGTCTAATACAAATTGTCTAACTACTATTTTATGACGCCAAGTGGCAATCATTGGTAAAGGAATCGTTTGTTGGACATTATGAGATAATCCTATACTATGAGTAATTTCAAATAGGATTATAGGAATTTTATATTGCTTATGATATGTTTTGACGTCACAACTAAAGGCCCTTTCACAAACATAAAAACATATTATAAAAAGTTTCAGGACCAATAAAAAAAATATTTCCTTATGTCAAAACTGGTTTCCTTTGTGGTTTCGCGTCAATAATAAGTTTTCTATTCATGAAACAATGATATATTATGATATGTTTCTCTAAAAAATAACATATATATTGTATATGGCAAACATTCGGGTGGCAAAGACTCCAGTGGCAAACAATCCGGGGGCAATTATTATAATAGAAGCATATATATATTCGATATTCTGATTAAATTTCAAATAATGATGTTTACTTTTGAGTGTTGCAAAGAATTTGAGTTTGTTTTTCATGATAAATAAACATAAGACAGATTTCTTACCTCTCGGCATCGACCGAATAATGTCCAATAAGCCTACTAATAGAGATCCGAAATAAAACAAATGTCATTCTACCTTCCCTTTGTCGCGTGTAAAAAAATTAAATTAAGTTTTCCCTTCTCAAAAAACACAACCACAGATGTCTTGAACTTTTTAAACAAAAACACACACGGGTATAAATATATATATATTAAATTACATACCTACTAAATACACTTGTACGGCAAGAGGCTTACAGGAGTTCATGGAGGAAGTTCATAAGTTATTAAGAAGTGTGATGGTGTGTGAAGTTTAACAAGATTTTTTATTTAGATAAGGGAGAGAGTTAGAGTGGAAACGTTTATTATTCTTAACATCATCTTTATAAGGAAAGATTGATTAATTTCACAAACAATATTCACGTTTTTAAAATATTTTTCATAATCTTTTGGAATGAGGCAAGGAAGGAAAAGGAAACTTGCTTATTCTTCAAAAGTTTTAAATTACAGAAAGTAACCATTTTTTTTGTTTTAGTGGCTTTTGTTGTTGTTTGTCTTTATTTTGTCTAAGAATGACAAAGTGTCATATGTTAATAATCGATAATAATTTATTAATGATTTGAATAAAGTATCACTGATGAAGATATTACATACATTATTTTCCTTTCCTTCCTTTCAACTTATCGAATCATGTTTGTCTAATAGTTTTCAAATGGGTTCTGCAAGCATAATACAGTCTATGGGAAAATGTTCCCCTATATAATCTATAGCAACAATAGTGTTTTTTTTAATATTTTATTTATTTTTATCTATTTTTTTAAATTTAAGGTTGTTTTTCTTTCTTCGAAAGAACCTTTTGCTGTTAATTATATACTTATTTTAGCATTGATTCCATTTTTATAGTTTATATATATATTTTTACATTGTATACTTTTTTTATTCAACAGTTTCAATTTTAAAATATTTACAGGAAAGTAAATACATATAAACCTAAGAAAATACGTGAGAATACACATAATAAATATTAAAATTTAAAATTTGGTCTTAGGAGCTTTTTTTAAATTCCTGAAATCCACGACTAGCCGAAGTGCAAGGATGTTTCTTGGGAAAAATAAAGGATTACACTAACAATTGAGGAATCTTCATGAAAGTAGTGTGTAAAGTACAGTATTGTTGATAATAATCTGTTAAGCTTCCAAACATACTGTGGAGTTAAATTGGATACCAGGGCAAGTGTTGGGTGACTTTATCAAAATATTTTACTCAGCTATTGCGATTTATTACATAAAATAAACCATTGAAAATTAAAGCTTTCAAAAATATTAATAACGGGTGTATTATAATTGTATATAGAGCTATGATGGTAAAAGGGTCTTTATTGTATCACAATGTCTCAAATCTGATAGGAAAGGGAAGGGGGATCTATGAAACATGTTGACAAGAGTATAAAACTGCATTAAAAGTAATAAAAATAACGAGTGGATTTAGTCATATCTTTCATCTCCTAATTAATTACTGATTTTTATTAGTTTTTTATATACACTTAATTCAAAGCTCAAAAATATATTATATCCAAATGCCTTATAGAACCTGATATATCTATGCAATGCAGACTCTATTGCATGGATAAAGAAAACATAACAAGTGTTGGTCGAATATTACTTTGAAAGTAGTATGTAATATACTACTTTTTACTGCGTAGTAATATTAAAAAAATATTAGTTATTACTTCTCAAAAGTAATATACTACTTTATATTAGATATTACTTTTTTGAGCATTCCGAAACAATAATAAAGGCAATTCAAACAGGATTTGTAAAAAACCTCACCAAACCTAGTTTGCATTTTTATAATAATCCTATATATGTTATTGCAATATTATAAAGTGAGCACATGGCTCAAACATGATAAAGTCGGTGAACTCAAAGACTAAATAAATGACTTCTGACATTATGAGAGGCATAGGTTAAATTATCCAACCCAAGCCCTGGGGCCCCGCATGTCGATTGAGGCTTTTAGGGTTGAAACCCACCGCCAATCCTAATTAGAATGAGAGGAACCCTAATATACAATATTATACACCCCAAGCCCTCGGGTACCTCCTGCTGATATAGGCTTTATTTAGGGTTGAAATCCACTGGTGTATGATATTGAAAGTAAGGACTCCTTTTATACATTCAAAAAGTTCAAAGTTGGCGGTGGGTTTCAACCTAAATAAAAGCCTATATCAGCAGGCGGTCCCGAGGGCTTTGAGGAACTTATTTTATTTACGATAAAATCCTCCATACATAACAAATAGGTGTTCAGTGTGTTTTAGGTCTAATGGAATACCCTGTCTTAAATATCAATATTAACGTGCATTTTAATTTTATCAATAAGCAAGATTTTGTTCATTGGGTGACGTCACATACATTAACAGTTCATTAATTTTAATCAAAAATGCCTGTCGAATATTTTTTTTACGACAGTATATGTAACTAGGATATTACATATTACTTGAAAGTAATATCTAATATGTTTGTTCTCTCTAGTTACTGCGCAGTAATATAACTAAGTAATATATTACTCGCACACGCGTTAGGGAACAACATTGAACATAAACATATTGTCAAACGACACAATGGGGAATACAAATGTAAACAAGCATCGTGTGGACTATAAAAAAAAAAACTGCCACTATATTATCAACCAAATCTTTTAAGTTGCCTTAAATTGATATAAATTACGTTTACTACGTACGGAATGTAATGATACCCTAGAAGATGGCAATAAAGAATTATAAAAAAGATAACTAACATTGATGAAACTCAATCCTGGAACGTGATTGATTCAAAGAATGAGGGCGTGAATAAAAATAAAACACTTGTTATTATTGCATACTAAATCCTTCTACGTATTCTGTTGGTACTCCCAGGGCAAGATAGTAGCAGAGGTTGTGTGAACTTTATATTTACAACGTCCATATTGCAACATGTTTGCTATGATTAACACTGGCCAACAGCCAAATTTAGGTCGGACTAATTTTCCATAATTCTTATAGAGTTTTATCCACTGATTCCGAATATGGTATTCATTTTTCAAAGTTAGTGATAAATTCAGAGCTAAATGGATTTCAATTTTTTCAGCACTTTTTCGATTCAGAGCCATTATTGACATACAAGGACTGAAGTATAGACAAAATAAATAGCAATGATTTGATAGAGCTTAGATCAAAGTACTCATTTCAATTTTTACTTCGTCTCTGGCACATT
Source organism: Caligus rogercresseyi (assembly GCA_013387185.1). Lineage (NCBI taxonomy): Eukaryota > Metazoa > Arthropoda > Copepoda > Siphonostomatoida > Caligidae > Caligus > Caligus rogercresseyi. Next base: position 750,133 of record CP045906.1, read on the forward strand.
TAAACTTTAAAATATATGTCATTTTGTACGAAAAATGAAGGGTTTTTCTTAGAGACTCACTGTTCCTCACTGCTCCTCACTCAAAGGTCTTACATGATTAAAAATTGATATGAATATGAAGAAAAAATATCAAGCTTTAATTTGATATGCTTAATATTCCATAAAATGCCTTATTTTAATCAAAATTAGCAAATGAATATTTTTTAAATCCTCTCCATTTTGCCCTTTTTTAGAGAAATTCATAAGTCACCCAGTGAGATAGAAACAGAGAGAGAAACTGACGTCACAACGTATGTAAACAATAAAGAGTAATTTTCCTTCTTTCATTGGAATTTGAGTGTTTTTTTCCCGGAAATCTTCCGAGGATCCAGGATTCCTAATGAGTGGCCTGCCGGCTGTGCCGTCGTACACAACATTTGTGAGAAGAATTCATCGTGACACAGCCTCGGATCAAGCATGGAGCAAGGAGTGGAAGCTTAGGAGGACATGACTCCCCAGAGGGTGCTTAGCCTATTCTCTTTGCATCAAAGAGGATGATGAGTCGGAGACAGACAGACAGACCCTCAAGGACATTACCCCCCCCTCCTCTCTCTTCCTTAAGGCTGGTTGGCTGGCTCATTCCGTCTGCTCAAAGAAGATGACGTGTCGGGCACCCCGGAGGGAGGGAGGAATGGACTCCCGTGAGAGAGAGAGAGAGAGTCATTGCCTTTGTCCTGTCTACCTACTAGCCTATTCTATCGGGGAGTCTCCTTTTCAAGTGAATCCATCGTTTTTTGCAGCAGAAAAATGAATTACTTACGTTTTCGTTTGCAAAATTCACCTTTTATTAACTATGCAAAAGATACAGCGGGACGACCTCCCTTCCAGTCACCCACCCACGTCCTTCAAACTCATAGCCGCCGCCCCGAGGAGCCCAAGAGTGTACTTCCAAGATAAAAACAAGACATCCAACAACACAATCCTTTCAACAGCCACAAATCACAATGATACACATAATTCATTTATGAAACGCGCAGTTGTCTGCCCACCGATCCGTCGCCGTCCTTTATTCCGGGGGGGGGGGGGGTCCACCTGCCCTACATCCTCTCATACTGAAACAGAGCACCATTTCAACAGTAGCCGCCGGGCATGCCATGAAGATACCACACAAGCGACCCTGCATGGACCTGGGGAGAGACTCCCATCCCCCACACACTCTAGAAGGCGGACCAAACACCACCACGCCCTCGCCTGCATTGGCCTCACTCTTCACGTCACTCTAAATCCATTCTTGGGAACTAAGCAAAGACTTTCCAACACTCTCAGGTGGAAGCCATCTCCCCCATGGGGCCCGAGTCCTCTACGGAGCGCTATGGCATCCGCTCCACCAAGGACGACCTCCTCCAGATGATTTAAAAGTGGACAGGGACATCGCAAAGGCCGAGTCACAAATCGTCAATCTAACCCTTCCCAATAAGCATTCCATTTACATTATGCCCTCCGGGAACAACGCCTGGGCACCCGACGGGCCATCTGCTAGAGACAGACATCAAGCAACTTTAAGAACAGAAGCTGGAGAACTAGAAGATGCATTCCTACGCTGTAATTGTGACAGGATTTTGGAAAGTTCTTTACACTACGTGTTGTCCACCCAGCCGCCCGCAGGACCTAGCCTTAGCCACGGAGCTGAAATGAGCTAGTCTTTAAAGAAATAGCAATCGTACAAGAACTGTTACAATTATCTTCAAATCATTGGGACAGCAAATTTAAAACCTGATTGTCGCTCATTGAACTTGTTTTGATATGTAAGGTGCATGAAAATAAAAAGGAATTAATTACATTGTAAACATTCTTTTAACTTATAGATTGTTGCCTAGATTTCAACAACTTATTTAGTGGTTTTGCACTGCTGAATCCCAAATGCCTTCGGATCTGGATGGCAGTATGGTGAAGATTTGATGTAATTTTATACCAAAGTTTTACTAAATATATATCAGTTAAAAATAATTATTAAATCGTATGAAGCATTAAAAAAATGATTTTTGATAGAACTTTTACATTTGTATACATTGTTTGTCATGATAGCCCTCATTTGCTTTTCTTTTAGATGTTCTAATCGGTTGTTATTAATTTTTAATATGTGCTGAAAGGCTTATCAGGCGGGGAATTTTTTAAACTAAAATGCTCAATGATGTCAAAGTACGTAATTCCTCTTCTACGTTTTATATGTACATATATTATGTGATGTAATTTTTTGAGCCTGAATAAAAAAACAATAAATTACTCAGTAAACTATTTATTTTTTAATTCTTGATAGTGGCTTAGATTTCAACAACTTATTTAGAAGTTTTGCACTGCTTAATCAGGAAATGATATCCGTTTATCTTCATCAGGTCAGGTTTTAATGCTAAATTGATTTTAAAGAGCCATTTTGTGACAAAAATTCATAACATTTTTGTTTATTATCAGCTGACTTTTCATGTGTATCGTCCTATATTTTTAAAATAAGAAAAAATGATATTTCAACAACATATATTAATTATCTGATTGTATATTTTAAACTGAATTATGTCCATTAAAAATTATAAATACGTGTAAATTGCATGTTGCCATTTTTTAGCACCGGGATAAAATAAGTATGATAATAATTTAGTTGAGTTAAATAATTTAAGTGTTCCTATAAAATATAAGAATAGATAATATTTTGAATCGAACTAGATCATTTAATTCCTTTTGGGAAAATGGATGTGGAGTATCATCTTCAAAAACCATTTCTTCTTCTTCAGGTTCTTCAAAACTTGAGGCATCTTCGTCACTAATGTTAGGAAGTTCTTCGAAGATAGGCACTGGAATTTCTTCACTGTGGGCTACAGGACGGCGTGCTGATAGAACATCAGGATATTTGAGGCTGTCCGCTTCTTTCTGTTCATCCCACTCAAATCAATAGCGCAAAAGTAGCAGTCTGTGATATGGTTTGTTGGCTCCTTACAAACCATGGGAATTCCAAAGTTCAGACTTTACTCGCCATTTGTCCATCGACGTAGAGTTTCGGTGCATGCCCGCTGTATCTTTTGAATAGTTAATAAAAGGTGAATTTTGCAAACGAAAACGTAAGTAATTCATTTTTCTGCTGCAAAAAACGATGGATTCACTTGAAAAGGAGACTCCCCGATAGAATAGGCTAGTAGGTAGACAGGACAAAGGCAATGACTCTCTCTCTCTCTCACGGGAGTCCATTCCTCCCTCCCTCGGGGTGCCCGACACGTCATCTTCTTTGAGCAGACGGAATGAGCCAGCCAACCAGCCTTAAGGAAGAGAGAGGAGGAGGGGGGTAATGTCCTTGAGGGTCTGTCTGTCTGTCTCCGACTCATCATCCTCTTTGATGCAAAGAGAATAGGCTAAGCACCCTCTGGGGAGTCATGTCCTCCTAAGCTTCCACTCCTTGCTCCATGCTTGATCCGAGGCTGTGTCACGATGAATTCTTCTCACAAATGTTGTGTACGACGGCACAGCCGGCAGGCCACTCATTAGGAATCCTGGATCCTCGGAAGATTTCCGGGAAAAAAACACTCAAATTCCAATGAAAGAAGGAAATTACTCTTTATTGTTTACATACGTTGTGACGTCAGTTTCTCTCTCTCTGTTTCTATCTCACTGGGTGACTTATGAATTTCTCTAAAAAAGGGCAAAATGGAGAGGATTTAAAAAATATTCATTTGCTAATTTTGATTAAAATAAGGCATTTTATGGAATATTAAGCATATCAATTAAAGCTTGATATTTTTTCTTCATATTCATATCAATTTTTAATCATGTAAGACCTTTGAGTGAGGAGCAGTGAGGAACAGTGAGTCTCTAAGAAAAAACCCTTCATTTTTCGTACAAAATGACATATATTTAAAGTTTAATGTGCCAGAGGACGAAGTAAAAATTGAATGAGTACTTTGATCTAAGCTCTACAAATCACTGTGGATTATTTGTCTATACTTCAGTCCTTGTATGTCAATAATGGCTCTGAATCGAAAAAAGGGCTGAAAAATTGAAATCCATTTAGCTCTGAATTTATCACTAACTTTGAAAAATGAATACCATATCGGAATCAGTGGATAAAACTCGATAAGAATTACGGAATAGTAGTCCGACCCTTTTTTTTTGTT
>CP045906.1:754368-768344 GCA_013387185.1 Caligus rogercresseyi
TTTTATACATTTGAAAGCACACTTCAAAGTATATGTATTTATTTAATTTTGATAGTAATAGAATGGAGAACTCAAAATAATCGAATGGGTTATTGAGTCACTGATTAAAATATAGAATGGAATTAACTCTTGGCTTGTGTATATATAATTCATAATCCTGTCAACCTATTTTCTTCTAAATATATTAACGAGACAATAGAAAATATATACTTTGTCCATTTACAAAGAGCTAGGATTTTAAAAGGAAATCTTTAAATCCATAAATACAATAGCATAGAAAAATGTAGCATAATAATAGTTTATGTGCAATTATTATTGGTTCTAAAGGCTTTCACAATGCCCTAAGGGCCCTGGCCAGTTGTTTAGTTTGTTTAAAGACATTTCGTTGGGTGTTTAGTAATATTGAGACTTCTCTAATTATAGTGTTCAATATATGTTCAGCCATCAATAGTTGTAAAATATCTAATAATCTAAATATGCTTAATATTTAGATGATAACTCTAATTTTAAGCGCTTGATTTGTTCTTTAGGCCGCTTTTTACAATGCCCTAAACGGTGTTTTTGAGTTAGTTTTAATATTTAATTCACAGATAATGGTTTTATGATATTTTAAGTATTTATAGTATTAGTTCAATATATGTTTAACAAACAATTGTTACAGAAATATTTGTCTAGAAAACTTTATTTATATACATAGAAGTTACATATTAAAAACTATTTTTTTACCTACAAGCATCTGTTTTGTGTATCGTTTAGTATACATTTTTATCATGAACTGTTGAAAAAAATAATTAGTAATTAAGGATTATATTATGAAATATTAACAAGAACAAGAATACAATATCTTTTATTTAAAAAACATCTTACACAATTCATTATAAAAACAGATAATAGATGAAAAGAAGGTAACTTGGTTCAAAGTAGATATAACATTTAAAAAATGGCAAAGCGTCTATATTTTAGATAATATAAATAGAGAGAAGTCTGCTTAATAATTTAGATTTATTGGTTTTATTGATTCTTTCAGGCCACTCACAATGCCAGGAGGATCCCCGACGAGTTTTCGAGTCGTTCTAAAGGAACCCCCAGGTCTGGATACCTCAATTAAGAACGAACTCCCCAAATACGAGATGGTTCCCAGGACGGAGTCGTCATTGGATTCGTCATGACGCTCTGGCTCTACTCAATGTACCTTATGTTCAAGTAAGGAAAAAACTATAAGGCCCACATATCCAACACTTAAAACGATGCGGTTTATCAACCCACAGAGAAAATATACAACAAAATGTATATATATATATATTTTCCAACATGAATAATCATTTTTGAATTTAATAAGGGAGAAGAATGATATTTTAGAGAGGACTTTAGATCAGTGGAAGTATTTTTGATTCTCAGCGTGAAGAACGGAAGGACAATACGATGGGATAAGAAAAGGTGATGTTTTTGAAACGTGATTGGCTGACAGAAAAGAAGAGAGAATAATAAAAAAGCGATTGGCATACTGCATTGAAGTATCACTTCACTACCGGCTGTTGAGGAATGACAGCAAAGAAGAGAGAAGAAATTCCTCCTTAAAAATAATAATAATTGTTTCTTCTTCAATGGCCTACATCCAATGACGTCATTGGTGAATCCTTTGAATGGGCTCCTCCCATTCCACCTATTCATACTAATTGAATAAGGCAATTTGTCATACTCAATAAAAATGAATGATTAGCTTTTTTGATCATACCTGTCGATAAATGGATCATTATTCTATCCATCGGATGAAGAAAAAAATAAAAGAAACAGCGTTACTTATTTTAAAAATGGTTTATTATCTATTAAACAAACTTTTTTTCTCTTCCACTTCAAAATTTTGTTTTTGCTAATCTGCAAAAAATTAAAATACACTAAAATATTAAACAACCATTTCATTATTCCATGAGTCATCCTTATTTAAAAGATATTAGTTTGAAGGACTAATGCATTAATGTTCATTCATATTTACACGGTATTAAGATCGAAGAAAACAGGCAAACAATAATGAAAATATGTTTTAGACCAATAAAAACTCATCACATCATTTTAACATGCCAAATGGAGAACACAATAAATTGATCCTACTTATGATCTTATTTCATTGTATATCCAGCTATAGTGAATCAACTTTTTTAACGAATTCGTCTCCTATGAATTAATAGATAAGTTATAACTTAATGCATAAATTAATAGCCTTTACATAAACAATCAACTCAATTATTTTCTTTCAGACATTTTTCAAATATATCTCATGAACTCCTAAGCTCATAAATATATATATGTAGTTCTATAAAACATACGAAGAATGCATGCATAATAATAGCTTTTCTTGATAGAAGACATATTAAAATGTCCGTGACGAATAAATACATCTAGAAGTACATAAACGATATTCACACATATTTAATATAATCCTGTTATAACAACCTTCAGTATTCTTAAGATATTAGCAAATATCTGGCTCACTGGAGGTAGGATCTAAGTCTTAAATGGCCAGAGAAGCATCTTTTGCAAAAAGGGAAAAATAAAAACGACTTATCCCATCTTCTGGAACTGTTCTAAACTAAGAGAAACCATAGAGATATAAAGACATAGAGAGCTTATTGGATCCTTCAGTGAAATACGCAAGTGTGTCCCAAATACAGCTGAACGATGTTTCTCTGTTATGGAGGGAATTAGCTCTCTATATCTTTATATCTCCATGGATCCTTCAAAGAAATACATCATTGTGTCCCTAGTAACAGCTGAACGATGTTTCTCTGCTATTGGAGGGAATAAGCTCTATATCTCTATAAAAACAATACGAAATATATTGCTAATTGCTTCTGCGGATTGACCGATCAAGATGAATTTTTAACCTATTTACTGTAAAAGAAAGAACTCAACTTGGCAGATTGTACGGTAAAAGATCCTGTATTATTCTTGTGCACACAAAAATGAATTAACGAAGTTGACACACTATTTTTAATACTTTAAGTTTCCTATGGTATTTACTTTAGAAATATTTACATTATATATTATTTTTTTTACATAAAATGTCCAATAATATATTTTTAGTGCTTCAAGTTTTAATTAATCCACATTGTCCTATATTGTTGACTTTTTCAATCAACTAATATTTTGAATATAGGTTGCCCATGTCCAAGTAGGATAAAAGCATATTTACAAATTATTTTAAACTAAAATGTTTAATATGTTTTTACGTATAAATCATTACCTCCGCCAAAGGAGGTATTGTTTTCACTGGCGTTGGTTGGGTTGTTTGTCTGTTAGTTAGTTTGTTTGTCAGCAGGATAACTCAAAAAGTGCGGAACGGATTCGGATGAAACTTTGTGGAGTTGTGGAGTCGAAACTACATCCCCAACATTGAGAGTTCTACAAGACTTAACCCGCAAAATAATATTATTATCCCCTTTTTATTAGTAATAACATTTAGTTTTTATTGAACAATAATAATGCTTTTATTATTTATAACATACATAAATCGATATCCTTACAACATATTTTTCCCATAAAAAGTGAAGGAATAACAAAGTTATACATAATATTTTTTTTAGAGCATGGAGGAAGATCTTAAACTTTTCTGAGGATCAGCTTCAGCGACCAGAAAAGGCCAGTGTTCTCTGGAAATGGGTTATGGAGCTCATACTTCACAATCGTCAGGGTGGAAGAAAAAAAGATGTAGTTACAAAAGTTACGTTCATTAAGAATTACATCAAGAAATATAATATGTTGCATGAGAAGGAAATCGTCACTTTTAAAACTAGAGACGTGGATACGTCAATTAACGTAGTTCCTAATATTTTTGAAACTATTATGTTTAATTAAAATAATTTACTTTATTGACTGTTAGTTCCTTTAATGATTTTAATAGCTAATTTTTCAAATTTGAAAAAGACTATTCAGAAATGTTTTTAAAAGACTAGAAGCTTGGCAATTGCCGCAAAGAAGTTATAAATTCAAATAACTTATGACTAAAATAAAAAAAAGTTTAAATTATAAATACAATGATAAAATGAGGAGTAACCAATGCATGATATCAACAAATTAAAACCATATGCCGATTGATACACAAATTAAATGTAAAAGCATTTCAACTCTCATTTTCAGGGTTTACCTGTTCTTTTTGAAAAAAATCATTTCCCTACGTAACTTTGTAGCGTAGCTGACTTTATGAGCGATCGTGGTTGCAGACATTTCCGGAAAATCGTAACTCACGCATCCAAAGAGAAATGGACTGAATGTGATGTCTCAATTGACTCAGTGTGATAATTCGGAGTCACAAAGTAAGTTTCACATATCAAACTTAAGCTAGTTCACTTATGTGATAATACGAGTGTAATCGAGTATATTTATTTCCATTGGGCATATTAGTTACATTTGTAACTAGTCTAAAATATATAAATAAATAAAGAAACAATAAAATTATAAAATTATATAACAAATATAAATAAATAAAAACAATTAAATACAAAATGCCCATGCAGAATGGATTATATGGGGACGCTGCGTCCAATGGCCCTAGCTGCGGTCCTGGCTGTGTGAAGGGTAGTGGCCGACCTCAAGGCCTTAGACAAGTTCCACACAGATATTGCGTGACATGCAAAAGTAGCTGTCTCCCTCCCAAGTGGGTACGCCACTGAAGTTGTGGACCTCATGGGCCTCCTCGGGATGGGGAAGACGAAATCACCAATCGGGTTCCTGGCACCGCCGCCCCTGTCGCTGGAGTAAAAACATTTCCAAGTCTCCATGGCCACCGCCTTGGTGGCCACCTCGTTGAGGGAGGGAAGGCCTGCTCTCTCAAGGAGGTCCCCGATGTGGATTGGATCCCGCCTCTTACATCCAACGATGCTCCTGGCGGCGTCATTTATGGCGACCTGCACAGCCCTGTGTGACATTTGGCCCCTTGCACTCATTATCGAATCGAGGAAGTGCCAAAGCTGCGGCAGCATAAGAAATCTTGCCAATCATCAATCCCTTGGCCAGCTGCCGTAGGTATTTGCCTCTTGGTAAGTGCACTGCCAACCTGGAGATGAGTGCGGCCCGTTTTGCTGCTGCCTTTGCGACGTTGATGTTGTGGGGTGCTGTAGTGAATCCGGTTCAAATTTTACCCCAAGAAACTCAATTTCGTCAGATGGGTGCACCTCGACGCCCCCAAGGGTGACGGCGAAGACCGCAACATCCTTTTTTTTACGTTTCACCCGATCATGAACTGAGTTTTGGTGGCGTTAAGGACAAGGCCCCCCCCCCCCCCCCCCGCGAATCTGGAGAAGCGTCCGCCCTTGACTCCAAGAGGGACCCGACTTCCTTCAGGGAGTCACCAACGGCCCACAGGAAGAAGTCGTCCGCGTAGCCACTATTATCTTCATTGCCAACCCCAACGCAGGAGGTGACGTCCGCGACCAGGACAAGGTAGAGAATAGGTCCAAGAATGGAGCCTTGTCTCACTCGTACTCGACGGGTAAGAAGACAGATTCGGTGCCGTTCCACACTACACGCTGGTACCCGCCAGTGAGGTATGAATGGAACCACTAAGCTGTGTACCTGCAATCCCAAGCTTCTCCAGCCTTGGTAAAAGCTGCAGCTGGTTGACGGTGTCAAAGGCAGCAGAGAGGTCAAATCCGAGGACACCGACAACCTTTCCCCTCTGCTCGGCCTCCAGCCACTTTGCATGTGCGATGGCTAGCATGGCAGTGTGTTGAGGGGCTTTTCTTGAATCCAAACTGGGTGTTTGGAAGAGCCTCTGTCTTGGCTAGGGGTCCTCGAGGTCGGATTTTACGACAGTCTCCAGGACCTTGGACAGAGCCGGGTGGATGCAAATTGGCCTGTACGATGCGGGGTCAGTCGCAGGCTTGCCTTGCTCTTGAAAACGGGTAGTACATTGGACATTTGAGTGCAGTCAGAACGGTTCCTGATGCCAGCGATCTATTCACAAGATGAGCGATTGGCCCGGCAAACACTTCAATGCCTTTCTTGAGAACAGAGACAGGTATCCCGTCGACACCCAGGGCCTCAGTTGCCTTCATCCCTTTGATGACCCTTGCGATCTTTCCGGCCCCTGCAAAGGAGAAGGAGAACGGCGCTGATAACTTGGGCCACGACGACAATAGAGGCTGCGAGGGGGAAGGCCTTCCCGGAATTTGTATTTTCCCAATGTAAAAGTCGTTATCGCAGTTGCCGTCTCTGCATTGTTTACCGTGGGGATTCCGCCCCCACCTCGACAGAAGCTGGGAGGGGAGAACTTGAATTGCCGATAGCCTCATTTGCGAGGCGCCAGAGGACCTTGGGATCGTTGTGGCTCTGGTGTAACTTATTGACGTTCGTGTGCACCTTGTCGCGTTTTACCATAGATGAGACTTGGTTGCGAATTCGCGGTATTCACTACCTGTGGCTTTGTCTCTCTCTCATGAGCTTGAGCGTGTCCGGCGCTAGATAGAGATTTTTACCCGTCTTAACTTTCATGGTCTTGATAGGGGCAACCTCGTTGAGGGCACCAGTGATGCCATCGAGGAGGAATTTGTGAACTTTTTCGACATCCTCAATGCTATAGATAGACGTCCACGGCCATCTTTGGAGTGCGGTCTCTAGTTCACTTTGCCGGATTGCTTTAAAATTTCGTCGTTTGATTGATATGGTCCGCTCCTCTCACTTGGGACCAATATATTGGCAAGAACATCGGAATCGGTGATCGGAAGTGGCGTCCTCTAGAACTTTGACGCTGTAGTCTAATCCGGCAGAGTAGACGTGGTCGAGGGCAAGATGTTCGGTGCTCACCTTCAAACTTACCATAAGACTTCCATGGCGCCTTCGTGGTCGCGTAGTCGAGACTTGCGTCTTCATCCATCGCTAAGGTTCTGCAGGAAGCTCCTCCGCGAGTAGTTCCTATCGTTGTGCCTCAGTGTATCGAGATTGAAGTCACCGAGAATGAGGACACGCTTTGACGTTCCAGTCGCGGATTTAGACTTGGTCAAGGATGACATCGAGGCGATCTCTCTCGGTGAGCACAGATCCGGGGCTCGGAAGAGTTCATTCCTGTAGACGCCACCGACAAGGACACTATAAGTGGGGGAGGGTCAGCTCAATCCACACCGTTTGAACATCCGAGGACATGAGGTCGGGTCGTAGCTTGGCGTTGGAACGCATTGCCAGGTCGGTTTTCACGAGAGTGACTATCCTCCTCTTTCAACCCAAGAGGTCCAAACGAGACGTACCCTTTTGTTTAAAAGGTGTCAACCGAGGGGGCCATTTCGGTCTCTGTGATTACGGCCGCGTCGATGTCCTGTCTGTCGAGAGGCAGGAGGAGAGTGGAGCTCTTTGAATGCCGCTGAGCCTGCGACGTTCAGGTGTAGATTTCAGTCTTGGAAACTTGCTGCCAGGTCTGCCATTTGCCTGGCGATTTTTTTATCTACGGCTGTTCATACTTGGTGTGGTAGTTTCTGATTCATAGGTCTTTTTTTAGATCGATACTGAGATGCTAGCCAGCGATTAAATCGTCCAAGTAATTTACTCCATCAAAGAGATTGATTTAATATAGTCTCCTCCTGTTGTGAGGGAACGAGAAGGCCATTTTTGGGATCAGGTGAAGAAAAATGGCTCCATATAATGTATAATCACATCAATACAAAAAAGTAAACTATAATAATATTATAAGAAAGTTCGACTCCAAGACTTTTGTTAGACACGGACATTTTTTAATACTCATGAGCATACTCTTACACGCCCCTTAAAATAAAACATTTTTGATCACAACCTTGATGAAAAGGGTAAGAAATCAATGCTATGAGCATCCGGGTTCTGGCGGCCATAATTATGGTATTTGGGGTTTAAAAGCACTGCCAAGGGGCAGTTTCTGAGACACGTCCGCACGCGTCAAAGGACATACATAATTTATGTAATAAACCATCAATCAACAAGTGCACTATTGACCTGAATTAAAAAAGGGGAAGATCAATGCCCATGTGAACACCTGATGGGAGCCATTTTATTCCCTTTTATTCTGAAATATATATAATTAAAGTAAATGAAACATGAAGAAAAGTGTCTGCCAGACACTTTTTATGGTATTTTGAGGAATCCACACAAGTCCACTGCCAATGGGCATTGGGTTCCCCGAGCAATATTATGGCAATTTTGGGTCCCTGTCTGAGAAAGTTACCGTATGGAAAATGGCTATTGCAACAAAAGTCCTCTGCACAAAAATTCATTCATGCCCTTTGGTCTATAAATATTTAATGATAATAAAAAAAGCATATAAAAAACCATCAAAACACTCGATTTTTTATATATTACATTCATTTCCTTAATTTCAGGACTCCTCTCCGTGTCCCAAACCCATGAGAGCATAGGCCTCCCACTGGATCTTCCCAACGATCTCTGTGAAGAACCCTTCGAAGGTCCCCATGGTCACATATCACACCCCAGGGGCGACCAAGTGCATCCGCCTCTTCCTTTCAAGAATCCAGCATTGCTCTCATGGAGCCCCCTCCCCATGCAAGAGATGCACTCCATTGACATAGAAATAGAATCTGAACATTTTAGCACGGCCATGTGATGAAGCAGTCGCTAATTATTCCAATAATATTCATAATAATAAATAACATTCTCGAATCAAAATTTGTATGTATTTATAATGCAGTCTAATAATAATTAAAATTTACATAGTTTGTGTAGGGTGTTGTGTTATCTTGAGTATATTGTCAACAAAGAAAGAGGTTGAAATATCGGTCAAACGCTACATTCTCAATATTTGAACAAATATAATGGACTCACCGATACATAAAAATCCTTTAAATTAAAGATGAGTCAAATGAATTTCTACATTTTTTTCAGATGTCAATTAAGCGAAGAGAGGGATCATTGGCTTCGTTTATGGGTGAGACCCTACTATCGATGTGATCAACAATATCAAATATATATATTTGTATTCCAACATTGATTATTTTTTAAACCTTTATTTGCACTAGATATAAATATATATGAAATAAATAATAAGTAGTCAAATTCAATTCTAAAACCTTACACAAAAGTCAAGGTAATTGAGATAATAAAAAGTCAATAAAACATTTTAAAAATAAAACAGACAAATTCATGAATGAATGTAAAAAGAGTGAAAATTACTTAATGCTATACTTGTTGAGAGTATCGATAGTATTGACCGTTGACGGATTATTCGACGGGAAATTTCAGGATCCAGTAGGCGACATCATAGAAAAACTTTATTAAATCCCTGAGGTAGGTCCATTGAGTCTCCATAAATACCAGAAATTTGCCATGCAAGGGCGGGAAGAAGATATAGCGATTTATCTAGGATTCAAAGTTGCTCGTTTTCTACTAAAAGTTTTGGATGCTTGACATGAACATAATTTATGCCCTACAGCTTTCAATTGTTGATCATTGTCACAGAAGTCCTTTCACAAGTTCACAAGAAGAATTATGTTGTCTCGATGACCGTTGGTATACAATGATTCCAACAAATTATCTCTCATATAATAATACCTAGACCAATAATTGTGGGGTCCAGCAGAATCCAAGCTGGAATAGATTTTTGTGAAAATGAGTTACCATCATATAATATAGTGGTAACATTATCCTTCATTGTATTTTTAAAAATATCCAATTAGTTGAATAAGGGCTCCGAATATTGCTATTTATATATTCTAATTGATAACACAGGCCAACAAATTTTGGTCAATCTCCTTGATTGAATGAAATGTACATAGATAACTAAAATGAGACCTCCTGAATCCAAATCTGGCCTTAATTTTTCTGTGGCACATACAGATTTTTGATTTTGAGTTTTTTTTGAAACGGTCACTTTATGATGAGTACAATTTTTAAATACGATTCTTCGTTAGTATATTAAGTTTAAAAGAAAATAATAAAATAATATTGGTTCGTGATGAATTAACAAATAAAAAATGCTCATTCAAATTATTTTCTTCCATTCAAAGTCCTGGTATGATCGCAAAACTGTGTGAAAAAGTAGTCGAAATGGTGAATTTCAAAGTGATGCCTATAACTTCTTGAATCTTTATGAAATTCTGCAAAAGAGACCATATTCCTATAGTCCAAACCCCTTGCAAATCATGTTAAATTAATGTATTATTAGTTTAATCATTTTAACGACATATATTAGCAAATGAATAAAATTAATGAGCGCTTTTATTACAATTTTTTTGCTAGGTTTGGTGACCATTTACATGGTTGCAGGATTAAAAAAGAAAACTAAGACATATTAAGCATAGATAAACTAAGTATATTATTGTACTATCTGATTACATTAAACTTTTAAACTGGTTCAAATTTTCTTTTTGCACTTTTCGTTTGTATACTTTGTCAGAATCCTTTGAATCGTCCAACAATAATCCGCCATCATATGTTGCGGGATTTAATATACAAATATAGATTGTATTTTAGTCCCTTAATACTTCTTCTGGATTTTCTGGTTGTCATGAGTGTTTTCAATAGCCTAACGAATGATTCATTTGTCCGTCATTTTTATGAAATAAAAAACTTATCATGAGTTTTCTCATTTTCGCTATATTCATTTAAAACTGCTTTCTTGCTGAGCCACCTTCTAATCAATATTACCATTTAATTATTCATCATAAAAACGTCTGCCTGACCTAGAGATTGAGCATGAAAGCCTACAGCAACAAATATTAATTAACATTAGAAAGACGGCAAAGTATGTATATCTACTTAGAATGACGGAACAGTCATTTTGACTCCTCTGTTAATTTTTCAATGTGTTCTCAAACTGTACTTGATATGGGAATGAATATTAATAAATATATTGAGATTAAAAAATTTGGTCAATAAAAATGATCAAATAAAAAATATAAACTCGATTTTTTTATACTATTAACAGTACTAGGTTTACATTTTAAGAGTAACAAATTTACATAAATTTCGATTTTCCCTTTTGCGGTACATTTTCCACATTCTCTCACATCTAAAGCATTTGATGCTAGAATTATTATCTTGCATTTTAGCACTTGTCAAACTTTTTTATTCATTGGGGTCTCTTTCTTCATTATCGTTTTCTACACCACTAACATTCAAAACTGTTGGTGTCTCGAGATTATTTGGAGAAATCTAAATATATAGGATGCAGTGCTGAGGTATGGAAGTTATCGGTTTAAAAAGGTTCTCCGTGCTTAAGGTGTTGGGATCCTTCATTTCAATAGACGAAACAGACTGGACCGAGAACAAAAAAATGATCGAAGAAAAGTTAAGACGAGCAGCATCAATCTACTCGAGTGTTCTGAGCCCCAATCTTCCTACGAGAGTCTATGTTTGGAACACTTTAATATTGCCCAAGGCCACCCATCTGCTAAGATCTACAGCCTATAGTGAGAACTGATATCGAGGGTCTTGGAATTACAAACATTTTTCCTCTTTAAAGACAAACCAAGTCGAATTTTCACTAGGAGAAGAATTTTTCTTGCCAAAAAGTGGGGAGGCCTAGGAATGAATGCTTCAAGAACTATTGGAAATCCATACTTTTCAGCTGGTTCAGGCGAATTTTGGATATAAATACAGTGTGGGGCAAGATTATGATTGCGAAAATGAAGTTGTGTGGGGTTCGCATGTGGGATGTGGAAGGATGTGGACCGGGAAAAGTTTTAGATATTCCGACAGTAGGTCATTTCTGGGAAATAAATAAAAAAATTAACCTTGAGCTGTCGAAACAGGCCCTAGAAGAAATGGGTTGGCAAGAACCGGTTAGGGAACCCTAGACTTTTATTTTTAGCCAATACCTCGGTCAAAAAGAAAATAGCCTTCTTGGGCGAGATTTTTTAACAAAAGCCAACTATTCAATGCTTATGAAGTTTTGGAGAGAGAAGGGATTAGAAGGTAACGTCAATTTTAAAAGACGGCAGTGTGGCCCGAGGGCTCCTTTTTTAATTACATCAGTAGGGTACAAATACAAGGCTTAGGAGCTTTTTAGTGAAGGAGGGGGACAAAAAACATTTTTTGAATCAAATGGAGGGTAAGAGTGAGAGATTAGGGTTAAGTTTTACAACGAAAGAGATTATAAAAGCACTACAGAACGGCAGTTTTACTTTTCTACTTATGGACAAAATATAGGGTGGTGTCCAATACACTGAGCTTCGGAAGCATATATGGGAGAACGCAAGAGGAAAGGGTTTGTTATTTCTGCAAGACCGAGATTGAAACAGGAAGGCATTTTTTATTGGATTGTTTTACATTGAAAAAGTATGGGATCTAGTCATTCAAAAAATTTATACAAGTTTTGGTCATATTTTAAGAATTGATAGCATTTGTTTTATATATAAAGGTCTTGATCAAACCAAATAAATTTTATTGTCGCAAAAATTCAAAATCTTCTTTACAAACTTAGAAGCACTAAAACCCCCCTATCAAAAAGTGTTTTTAATTTTGTGAATAGATTATTTGATGAACTCTAGTTTTAGATGTTAAAATGCCACAATTTATTTTCATGTATCTCAGACTTGGATGTAACGTTAATATCATATTAGTTTAAAATAAATGTTGTACGGGTGTACAAAAAAAAAACAAACATCTTCATCGTTTCCACCATACTTGGCTTTGTTCATGGATTGTAGTTCTTGCATGAATTGCAAGATAAACATCCTTCGACTTATTTTTGTTCCATTGATCTCCATTTTTATTATTTTAGCATTGATGACCGCCATATCTAAAATATTATAGAAAACCTGAAGGGGTCATTGTCTTGATACCACTTGGTGGTATATAAACGAGCCATCTTATCTATATTATCAACTCCAGATTTGGTCTTGTTGTAATAAGAAACACTTTCTGGAGGTTTTTTGGAGTATCAGAAATACCAACCGATTTGTACAGAACTTAGAACTATAACGTTTTTGATGGCTTGCCTTGATAGACCGTAAAAGTGAAGTGAGAATGTTTCAATACTATTGCAGAATGCAGAGGCTGTTTCATGTTCTTGATTGCTTTGGGCACCTCCCTCTCATTCTTTTCATAGTTCCCACAATGCTCGTATTTTTTTTTCAGTGGTTTAGCCAGTTTCAGTGAAGTGAAGAATGATCGCTGGTGATGTTTCGTCCTTCGTTGACATATGTCTCTGCAAGTTTCATTACAATGTACTCTGAGAGCGACTGATTTTTTGGTCGATGGTCCTAAGTAGAGAATCCTTGACTAAGTAATGGGACTTAGCATCTACAGCCAACCAAAACTTTTATCCCCAATTTATCGGGCTTGTTTGTCATGTATTGTGGTCAATGGGGAACGTGACTTCGCTGTAATATTGCTCACCGTGATATTGGTACCGGGTTTGTAGCAGGCAATGCAATTTTCTATAAATCTGTTCCAATTGTAGAAATCAGTGCAAAATTTGTCACTTTGAACTTGTTGAATTCTTGATGATCGGATGCCAAACCGGATATATTTCAGGAGCTCTATTACATCGATCGCGACTCATGGTCTCTCTGAACTTCATTGCCAGATTCATGACACAATAATGATCTTATTTCTGTAGACAGTGTGCAAATTTACGAGCTCCTTTAGACATCTTCACTATCTTTGAATCCTTACACAGCAACAGAGTGATAAGAGATTCAATCTTGTTACACGTACAAGTATACCTACTTGCAGCAATAGCATTTTAACAGGTTTACACTTGTTGCACAAGGAGTATGTTTCAAAATCTATAAAAAATAAGTCATTTTGACTTAGCCTTGGTGCTTACAGATTCTATGACTGTTTTTTGGCCATAAAAAAGAAAGAGGAGTAAAGATAGAATGAAGAGAGAGGGAGAGAGAGAAAGAGGAGGAAAGAGAGGGAGGAAGAAAAAGTAAGAAAGAAAACTTCTCTTTCTTTCCTTCTATCCCCTCTCTTACCCATCGTTTTCGTTTTCAATGGCCAAAACAGTCATATAATCGGTAAACACCAAGGCTAAGCTCCAGCATTTCCATTCCTAGTGA
>CP045906.1:775865-815148 GCA_013387185.1 Caligus rogercresseyi
ATATATCTATATATATGGGGTCATTCCAAAAAATATTTGACTTCAATGAAATCAAGGGTTCATGGATCCTCACGAAATTCACAGCAGAAAGGGATTTTGTCCATACACTTTATATTTAAAGTTTCAGAACAAAATTTGAATTGGGGGCAAAGTTATTAGACTTTGAATTTTTAAGCTTTTTACGGCCAAAGTAATGGCCTGAATATTTTTTTTTCATTTTTTTGAGGCCCTATGAAATTATTCCGAAATCCTATTTATTTACATTGTTGGATTGTGAAAGATCAAGCTCCTCGATATTTATTTTTTGCATTCGAAGCCTCCATTTTCGAGAAATGGAACTTTTTATTTTTTTGTCTTTGAGCTTCATATTTATAGCCAATCGGTTATTGTGAGTTAGGATTTGTTATGGCAGAAAAAGTTAAGTGTCGTATCATATAGTTACAAGGGTTTTCTAGCACATATCAAAAATTCAGAGAGGTGTTTTTTGTTTATGCGGAGAAATTAAGGATTTATTTTTGCAAGTCGATAAAAATTTAAAAATGCTTTTTCATCAAGAAGAAGTAGTTCATGGTGACGTCACAAGAATAAATAACGGAATTTTTTTAAGCCTTAAAACCAGACTCTCAACCCAACCTCATCATAACAACAAATCTTACACAGGATTTAAATATAAAGGGAGTGAGATATTATTATTTTTAATTTTTTTCTGAGTGAGGCTGGGCTTCCTTTTTAGTGTGGGTCGTCCTTGATTCATGTGATCTGACAGGTTCAATATCATCTAGCATCCCGAGAATGTTTCCGACTTCCTAGATCATAAAGGAGTCAAATAGATCCTACGTATTTCGAGGAATACCCCGTACGGAGGTGAATCTCAGTTTTTGGAAGTTAATTTCACGCGTATGGTGTCGAAATAGTGATTTATTCCATAAAGTGGTTTTTTTTTCATTTCCATTAGTTATCATCATCCTCATAGGTCCCCTAATTTTCGCCGAGGAAAGACCACCAACTAAAACTCATCTCAACAACACGGAGAAAATTAATCACAAGCATCCTCATGAGATCATAATTCTTGCCTCCAAATACCTGTGTTCTGACTTGAGAAATGGAGCTGTGAATCGCCTATAAGAATAATTATGATGCATTGCTATCTTACTCTAGTATTATTGTCCTTTGAGCATTCAAAGTCTAAGTACCAAGTTCTAAGGAATATAAAAAGAAAGAAATGACTCTCCAGTGACGTCATTGTAAGCGACTATTTTATGAAGCATAGATAGAATGACATCACTGGATATTTTTTGCTATATTTTCTTTTTATTTAGTCCCAATACTACTTAATTGCTTCACCAAGTGAGGGCAGTCATTTGAACCTCCTTGTTAAGTGGCTCTATTTTTTATTTTTCTCTTGAGTGGCCAGTTATTGTATAGGTCGGTGGTTTATGTGTATGAAATACATGCTTCGTCTTCGAAAACAAAGTGGAAGACGAGAAGGATGAACACCTCACCCTAAGTGAAAACCTGGAGATAAAGATCCCAATAGGCACCGAACGGCTAGCTAGCTTACCTATCAGGGCACAAGACAGCAATCCTCGTCATGAAGTCCCCCTGGATCTCCAAAGGCTTCACCATCATATACTAAAAAGCTTTGTACGTATTCTTCCGGGAATTCAAGGAATGGAGGGAGGGGTGGAGGGCCTTCTACCGCTCACAACGCAATTTCAATCCACATCAATTCGCGAGAAGGCGCCACACCATTCCACATTAATGCTCCAAGACCTATCATCATACCTATGCGAGAGGAGACCAAGAAGTTCTCTTCAGCCTTGTCAGGAAGGGGCCATAGCAGAGAAACACGAGCCTACGGCCGTCTCAAAACCCAGCAGTGGACTCTGACTATGTGTCGACCTAATTAATCTCAACAAACACGTCAAGAAGCCTGGACACTCAATCCGTTCAAAAATAAGTGATTTCAACCATTTCACTGATAACTAAGAGTTCCTCAGCTATAATGTATTTTTAGGTACTGCATTTATATACTCGAAGGTTTCATCTAAGTCCTGACTAAATAAAAATATAGTTTGTTGTGTTGAAACATAGCATATATATATACTTGTCTCCATTGATATACCTTCTTATCTTTTCAGAAATTGTTCTCTATAACACTGGGAGTTCAGGAAACTGATCATCATTTGAAGGACACACGTCAACAAAGTGTTCCATTTCCAGAGGAAGGAAATTATGGAACTCATATGCCATATTCTCCTTGGCACATGAAAATGTGTTTTAACCGCCAACATGACGACGAAGTCAATAAACTGTGCAAGTTTTATTCTACTCTTTTAGACTTTCCTGATGAATGGCATTAAAAAAATCCATGGTTAGCATATACGATGATAAAAATTCACTGCGCAACTTCAGATCTCGGGCAACCTGCTATTCTTCAGTTCTCCGTGCAAAAACTGCGGAAGGATATTTAATTCAACTATACACGCCTTAGTAGACTGCCTTCATGTTCAGATTTTGAATAATGTTGGTAGCTCTAAATGTTAATGGACATAACATTGAGGTGAATGTAAAAGCATGTGTACTGTTTGGAGTAATGGAAGGCCAATCCCTGTCCGAGAATTTGAAGGCACTGGAGTGTACTTTATTGGGTGCTTAATCACTCATTGCGGATTCCTAATGACTGGCCTGCCGGCTGTGCCGTCGTACACAACATTTTTGACAAGAATTCACCGTGACACAGCCTCGGATCAAGCATGGAGAAAGGAGTGGAACCTTAGGAGGACATGACTCCCCAGAGCATGGTGCTCAGCCTATTCTCTTTGCATCAAAAGAGGGATGACGTGTCGGAGACAGACAGACAGACCTCAAGGACCCCTCCTAAATGCTGGTTGCCTGGCTTATTCTGTCTGCATCAAAGAGATGATGTGTCGGACACCCCGGAGGGAGGGAGGAATGGACGTCCCGTTGAGATTGGAGGAGTGAGAGAGAGAGAGAGTCATTGCCCTTGTTCTGTCTACCTACTAGCCTATTCTATCGGGGAGTCTCCTATTCAAGTGAATCCATCGTTTTTGCAGCAGAAAAATGAATTACTGACGTTTTCGTTTGCTAAATTCACCCTCCTTTATTAAGTATGGAAAAGATGCAGCCACCCACCCAGCGTCCTTCAAACTCATAGCCGCCGCCCCGAGAGGCCAGGAGCGTACTGCCATGACAAAGAAAGAATCCAACAACACAATCCTTTCACCCACACAAATCACAATGATAAACATCATTCATTTATGAGACGCGCAGTTGTTTACCCACAATCCGCCGCCGTCCTCTATCCGGGGAGGGGGCGGGGGGGTCTACTTGCCCTACATCCACTCATCCTGAAACAGAGCACTAGTTCAAAAGTAGCGTCGGGAATGCCATGAAGATACCACACAAGCGAACCTGCATGGAAAATGGGGAGACTTGATACGTATGCACTCACGGGGCTAAAAAATGGCAACCAGGCGAACCATGCATGGAAACAGTCTCCACAAGACCTAGCCTTAGCACGGAACTGAAATGAGCTTAGTCGATTGTTAAGAGAATAGCAATCGTTCAAGAACTGTTACAATTACATCATATCATTGGGACATCATATTTCAAAAGTGATTATCGGCTATGAACCTGTTTGATAGGTAAGGTGCGATGGAATAATAAAAAGGAAGTAATACACTGTAAACATCTTTTAACTTATTGATTGATGCCTAGATTTCTACAGCTTATTTAGGGATTTGGCACTGCTGGAATCCCATTATTGCCTTCGTATATGGATGCTAGGTGGATGTGAGAGTGTGAGCTAACTTTATTCCAAAGTTGATACTAAATATATATATTATATAAATTAAAAAGAAGTATTAAAATCGGAGAGAAGCGTTTTAACTAAAAGTGATTTTTGCGAGTAACTGTTACATTTGTATACATGTTTGTCATGTGTCGAAGCCTAAGTGTTGCTTTTGCGTTTTAGAGTTCTAATCGGTGTTATTCATTTTGATTATGTGCATGAAAGGGCTTAGAAGGTGGAGGGAAAATAATTTTAAATTAAAATGTTCCAATGATGGCAAAGTATGTAATCCTCTGGTGACGTTGAATATACAGTATGTTTAGGTGAGGTAATTTTGGACCTGAATAATGAAGTAAACAAATTATCTTGAAAACTATTTATTTTTAATTCTGGATAGTGCTTTAGATTTCAACAAATTATTTAGGAGTTTTTGTCACTGCTAATCAGGAATTATTTATATCCGTTTATCTCGCTTCGGGTCAGGGTTTTCATGCCTAAAAATGATTTTAGAGATCCATTTGTGAAAAAATTGATAAATTTTTTGTTCATTATACAGCTGATTTTTTCATGTGTATGTCCATGGTTTTAAGATAAGAAGAAAATGATTTGTTCATCAACATTATGAATGATCTGATGGTAGGATTTTAAACTGATATGAGTGTACATTAAAAACTATTAAATAAGTGTCAAATGCATGTGGCCCAATTTTAGCACGTGGATAAAATAAAGTATAAAAGTTCCCCAAGTGCCATGCGGTTCGCTTGTGTGGTATCTTCATGGCATGCCGGCGGCTACTTTTGAACTAGTGCTCTGTTTCAGGATGAGTGGATGTAGGGCAAGTAGACCCCCCCCCCCTCCCCGGAATAGAGGACGGCGGCGGATTGGTGGGTAGACAACTGCGCGTCTCATAAATGAATGATGTTTATCATTGTGATTTGTGTCTGGTGAAAGGATTGTGTTGTTGGATGTATTGTCTTTTTCAGGCAGTACGCTCCTGGGCTCCTCGGGGCGGCGGCTATGAGTTTGAAGGACGTGGGTGGGTGGCTGCATCGTTTCCATACTTAATAAAAGGTGAATTTAGCAAACGAAAACGTCAGTAATTCATTTTTCTGCTGCAAAAACGATGGATTCACTTGAATAGGAGACTCCCGATAGAATAGGCTAGTAGGTAGACAGAACAAGGGCAATGACTCTCTCTCTCTCTCTCTCACGGGAGTCCATTCCTCCCTCCCTCCGGGGTGTCCGACACATCATCTTCTTTGATGCAGACAGAATAACCAGGCAACCAGCATTTAGGAGGGGTCCTTGAGGGTCTGTCTGTCTGTCTCCGACACGTCATCCTCTTTGATGCAAAGAGAATAGGCTGAGCACCTATGCTCTGGGGAGTCATGTCCTCCTAAGGTTCCACTCCTTTCTCCATGCTTGATCCGAGGCTGTGTCACGGTGAATTCTTGTCAAAAATGTTGTGTACGACGGCACAGCCGGCAGGCCAGTCATTAGGAATCCGCAATGAGTGATTAAGCACCCAATAAAGTACACTCCAGTGCCTTCAAATTCTCGGACAGGGATTGGCCTTCCATTACTCCAAACAGTACACATGCTTTTACATTCACCTCAATGTTATGTCCATTAACATTTAGAGCTACCAACATTATTCAAAATCTGAACATGAAGGCAGTCTACTAAGGCGTGTATAGTTGAATTAAATATCCTTCCGCAGTTTTTGCACGGAGAACTGAAGAATAGCAGGTTGCCCGAGATCTGAAGTTGCGCAGTGAATTTTTATCATCGTATATGCTAACCATGGATTTTTTAATGCCATTCATCAGGAAAGTCTAAAAGAGTAGAATAAAACTTGCACAGTTTATTGACTTCGTCGTCATGTTGGCGGTTAAAACACATTTTCATGTGCCAAGGAGAATATGGCATATGAGTTCCATAATTTCCTTCCTCTGGAAATGGAACACTTTGTTGACGTGTGTCCTTCAAATGATGATCAGTTTCCTGAACTCCCAGTGTTATAGAGAACAATTTCTGAAAAGATAAGAAGGTATATCAATGGAGACAAGTATATATATATGCTATGTTTCAACACAACAAACTATATTTTTATTTAGTCAGGACTTAGATGAAACCTTCGAGTATATAAATGCAGTACCTAAAAATACATTATAGCTGAGGAACTCTTAGTTATCAGTGAAATGGTTGAAATCACTTATTTTTGAACGGATTGAGTGTCCAGGCTTCTTGACGTGTTTGTTGAGATTAATTAGGTCGACACATAGTCAGAGTCCACTGCTGGGTTTTGAGACGGCCGTAGGCTCGTGTTTCTCTGCTATGGCCCCTTCCTGACAAGGCTGAAGAGAACTTCTTGGTCTCCTCTCGCATAGGTATGATGATAGGTCTTGGAGCATTAATGTGGAATGGTGTGGCGCCTTCTCGCGAATTGATGTGGACTGAAATTGCGTTGTGAGCGGTAGAAGGCCCTCCACCCCTCCCTCCATTCCTTGAATTCCCGGAAGAATACGTACAAAGCTTTTTAGTATATGATGGTGAAGCCTTTGGAGATCCAGGGGGACTTCATGACGAGGATTGCTGTCTTGTGCCCTGATAGGTAAGCTAGCTAGCCGTTCGGTGCCTATTGGGATCTTTATCTCCAGGTTTTCACTTAGGGTGAGGTGTTCATCCTTCTCGTCTTCCACTTTGTTTTCGAAGACGAAGCATGTATTTCATACACATAAACCACCGACCTATACAATAACTGGCCACTCAAGAGAAAAATAAAAATAGAGCCACTTAACAAGGAGGTTCAAATGACTGCCTCACTTGGTGAAGCAATTAAGTAGTATTGGGACTAAATAAAAAGAAAATATAGCAAAAAATATCCAGTGATGTCATTCTATCTTATGCTTCATAAAATAGTCGCTTACAATGACGTCACTGGAGAGTCATTTCTTTCTTTTTATATTCCTTAGAACTTGGTACTTAGACTTTGAATGCTCAAAGGACAATAATACTAGAGTAAGATAGCAATGCATCATAATTATTCTTATAGGCGATTCACAGCTCCATTTCTCAAGTCAGAACACAGGTATTTGGAGGCAAGAATTATGATCTCATGAGGATGCTTGTGATTAATTTTCTCCGTGTTGTTGAGATGAGTTTTAGTTGGTGGTCTTTCCTCGGCGAAAATTAGGGGACCTATGAGGATGATGATAACTAATGGAAATGAAAAAACAACCACTTTATGGAATAAATCACTATTTCGACACCATACGCGTGAAATTAACTTCCAAAAACTGAGATTCACCTCCGTACGGGGTATTCCTCGAAATACGTAGGATCTATTTGACTCCTTTATGATCTAGGAAGTCGGAAACATTCTCGGGATGCTAGATGATATTGAACCTGTCAGATCACATGAATCAAGGACGACCCACACTAAAAAGGAAGCCCAGCCTCACTCAGAAAAAAATTAAAAAATAATAATATCTCACTCCCTTTATATTTAAATCCTGTGTAAGATTTGTTGTTATGATGAGGTTGGGTTGAGAGTCTGGTTATTAAGGCTTAAAAAAATTCCGTTATTTATTCTTGTGACGTCACCATGAACTACTTCTTCTTGATGAAAAAGCATTTTAAATTTTTATCGACTTGCAAAAATAAATCCTTAATTTCTCCGCATAAACAAAAAACACCTCTCTGAATTTTTGATATGTGCTAGAAAACCCTTGTAACTATATGATACGACACTTAACTTTTTCTGCCATAACAAATCCTAACTCACAATAACCGATTGGCTATAAATATGAAGCTCAAAGACAAAAAATAAAAAGTTCCATTTCTCGAAAATGGAGGCTTCGAATGCAAAAAATAAATATCGAGGAGCTTGATCTTTCACAATCCAACAATGTAAATAAATAGGATTTCGGAATAATTTCATAGGGCCTCAAAAAAATGAAAAAAAATATTCAGGCCATTACTTTGGCCGTAAAAAGCTTAAAAATTCAAAGTCTAATAACTTTGCCCCCAATTCAAATTTTGTTCTGAAACTTTAAATATAAAGTGTATGGGACAAAATCCCTTTCTGCTGTGAATTTCGTGAGGATCCATGAACCCTTGATTTCATTGAAGTCAAATATTTTTTGGAATGACCCATATATCTATTTTCAGATGAATTTTTTTGTTAACGAAGGGTTTATGGCTTATTTTTTATTCTAGGCCTAAATGGTATATATTTAAAAACTGTTTTCTTATACAAGCAAAACTACAAGGCCAGCGTGGTATAGTGTTGAAGACTAACACTTCCAAATAAATGTTCCTGGTTATAGCTACCCTATGCAGAATAATAGTTTTGGCGTGTGATGTTGATATTTTATCTAGAGAGCGCTCATTAATATATGTACAAAAAGTTTCATGTAATTATTTTACAATAGTTTAAGTAAAGGCTTGACTACTGCATGTTTTATAACATTTCTAATCGTAACGGACGATAAGATGAAATATATTTTGATTATTATTAATTCCTTTCAGTACCATTTTCTCATCTCTTCTTTTCCCCTTTTTCTAGTTACAATAAACAACGCTTTGAAGTAACACTCCGACAATAAATCTCCCGACATTAAAGCGTGCTATAATAAGCAGCTACGGACGATGCAGCAACGCGTTAAAAAATACTCAGGCTAAAAAAAAGTGCGATTGTAAAGGCGTAATTATGACTAAAAATTCATCGTATATGAGGACTTTGGGTTGTTAGAGTAATGATTTTGAAGTATTTGGGAATGAAAACCTACCGTCTTTTGAAATGCTTGTACCATTAGTCTAAATAATGGACGTTAGGGTGCTCAATACAACATAAATGTTGGCCAGAAGCATCCTAGATACAACTATTTGTGATGAGCAGAATCTGAGGTACCATTGTCATCAGGATTAAAACTCCAATGTACTTTTTTTTTTAATGGCAAAGGTCTTTATTCTATTCATATCATACACATAATATCAAATAAAAATAGATATAAAAAGGGGGAGATTTGTGTTTGGTAAAACATAAATAAACATTATAGTTTAAAATTATATACCCCTTAAAACCTTAAAATTCTACTGACATTTAAATCTAAAAACGTAGTAAAAGAAAAACACAATAAAAAATTTCTAATAGTAAAAACTAGATTCTTTTTAAAATTTCTTATTTTTTTTATAATTATTCTAATGGCTTTGGCGTAGTGCTAAGAAGTTGACGGAAAGTATTTATGAGTACGGACGCGTTATCCCAAGATCCTCCACCGAGAGTCAGAATCTTAGAGCAAAAGCTGTGTACCGAGCTGCCGCTGTTATTAGGATTGCTCGGAGCTTGCTGCTTTCGATGATCTCTTCTTCAGTTAGCTTCAGGGATATTAAGCTTTATACTTTTTTTGCAATTATGACCAGCATAATCTGATACAATCAAACTATATAATATATAGCGGTCACTCAAACGAACCCAAAAAAGTGACCCCATGACCGCTATGCACAGAGGTTTTATATCTAGTTTTTTATCATTCATGGGATACAATTTGGGTGATCCCTTTGGTCAGGTTACCGCTTACGATAGACCACTAACATAGGTTAAATAGAACAAAGATTTTGTTTTGATACTCTCATGGTTCACCCGACCACAATTTTAAGTGGCTAAACGACTTTCCAGTTACTGCAGGCACAATTTAAACAAATGTATGAAGTTATAGTCCCTCTGTATATACTTGCTTTACTTTTGTAGCTCCTACTACTATAAATTTGTCCGGCGTAAAACCGAAATGAAATTTGAGTGAGCTTGCTTTAACTCTGAATGCAGGATTCTTTTGTGTCCTCGACCTCGATGTAAGAGTTTGTCGTAATTTTTTTGCAACTAACGATTTTATATTTAAAAGTGCTGTGTCAATAGCTTTTTGGATAGGGGGGGCATTATATTTACGTTTATAAACACCAAACAAAATTAAGGCTTTTATAAGATTTTAGGTAATTATTTCATTTTCGCACACATTTATTTGAATAAAACGCTTGACTACCATAAGAACAGGACATTCAGCAAAGGCATGAATGATTGAGTTGAATAAAGCCCCACAGTTATTGCAAGGGTAATAAAATCTAAGTAAACGAGCAGAAATCTGAAACTGAGCTGTAAATTTGGCACTATCAATTATACCACACGTCGACCGAAAAATCCTCTGTTTCCATGATTGAGGGAGATCAAGCAATTGTATGAAGCTCTCTGATATAGATCCAAAGGAATCTTCACTATTGGAATAAAATTTTAAAAACCAAGGCTTGGACGGACTAAAATCATTGCATGAACGTTCTAAAGGAATCGAAACCTACCTACATTAAGACAGGAGCCGATCTCAGGTCATGGAGTGTTTAGAATATTTTGAGATAAAGCGATTCTCTCTAATGCTACAGGAGATCCAAAATTTTGAGATAATGTTCTTTTTCCCTATTTTCATATATTACATCCACAACAGTATCAGAAAAGAAATTAGGCAGAACCGTCCATATGATTATTTGTATTGAAGCTTAAAAGGAGAAAATGCTTCCAAATCTGAATTCGATAAAGGAGTACCCATATGGAACCAATTGTAAAATTCGGAGGATGTATAAAATATTCTCCAGTCTTGTCGTGTAAAACGCCCATTTCTTCTACGATTCGTAGATAACATTTGGGTGAGATAGAGCCTAACTGACAAAGCCCACCTCCAGCAAAATTTTTAGGACGTTTTAAGGAGGGTAGATATGACTTATGAAAAAGAGTGCGCAGCCAAGAGTCTTCTTCTACTATTGCTAATTCAGCAATAAACGGGATGGATATGGCTCTATACATCACCAGTGGAATCACTCGGGTATTATATAGGTCGATCTTTTCTGCAGAGAAAGATTGCGCCATTGCCTCACTTTATTATAACCATCCGACTCATTGAGACCAATTACCCTCTGAGACACCATTTTTCCTCCATTCAATACCAAGAATGCATACAGAAGACACAACCCGCAACTATGCATTAAAGAAGAACTATCTGGAGTCCAGGAACCCAACGGGAGTATGGCCGTCTTGTTGTAATTAATTTCAGACCGGAATTATGTTCGAATTGGTAAAGGACTAGAGTAGTATTTCAATTCTCTTACTAATTGTTTTTCTGAGCTGGCTTCTACCATGAGAGTTACGTCGTCCGCGTAAAGGTCGAGCAGATGTCTCACACCATTAAAAGACACTCCAAATCCCGAGTACTTTCTAATTAATGTTTTCGAGAGTTCATTAATCGCTGCCACAAATAGAAGAGGAGCTACAGGGCATCCCTGTCTACAACTCTTCTTAAGATGAATGGGAGGACTGTTGATACCCTCGAGTGAAAGGATAGATGAGCCATCGAACAATAGAGCCCTGATGGGGGTTAAAAAACGTTTTGGAGAAGACACTTAATTGACTTTAAAATATGACAATGGCGAATGGAGTCAAACGCCTTCCTGAAATCGATTGCAACCAAGGCACCATACCTTTTACGACGATTAATGGATTCTATTGCTGTAGAAATATTTCTAGAAATATCAGTAATTTTCCTACGCTTAAGAAAACCTTTCTGTTCTCCTCCTATTTTTGAGTTTAAAATGGGTTCGATCTGTTTAGCTAAAACACCTGCTAAAATTCTGTACGCGTCATTTAAAATGGTTATGGGTCTCCAGTGATTAAAATTTGTACCGTCTCCCTTCTTCGGAAGCAAACTATGCGACCCCTGGAAAGAGTACGGGCATTCTTCCTGATTTATCCATAAAATTTCCTATGGTTAAGAGATACGGCGTTATCTCTTTTGGAGCAAGGTAAAAACGTCGTCCACAGATACCATCACGACCAGACGCTTTGTAGTCTTTATAGTCTTTTTTGATATAATCTATAATGTTTTCCATCGTATACACCTTGGACGTAGCAGGATTTTTCTTTTTGGGGAAGTTGGATCTGTCTCCACCTAATATATCAGAGAACCGATTATGAAAAATTGCAATATATCCGAAGGTATACTTAAAACCCTATTTCCGGCAATAATGTTTTTTATGGTCGATGCAGAACAATGCTCATTACGAGGGAGATATTTATATTTAATGGAAACTTTCGTTTCGATGTCTCTTTTTCTTGCCATTTCTGTTTCCGCGATGTCAGTGACTCTGTATTCATTTATTAAATCTGTAGTAATTGTTTTGATGAATATCGAGTGCTGCTCAAAGCATTCTCAATACTGCTTTGCAGACGAGCTGCTTTCCTTTTCTCAGACTTTAAATAAACCTTAACTGTTTTCATAACCAAATGTACCAGGAGAGAATATGCTCCTTTAGGAGAGATCAAATTTTGTCCTCTTACCAGGTTAGACCTAACTTTATAGAAAATTATCATCTTCAAGAACCCATTTCGGAATTTTGAAGGTATTTTTCTTTGGAACATAACGTAGAGTGATGTCAATTATTTTATGGTCAGTTGAGGGATCGGATCTGTATCTAGCACTTTTTATTTGGTGAACTAGACCAGGAGATAATAATGCCAGATCTAACCTCGAAGATTTTTTCCCACTACTCCAAGATACATTATCGTCCAGATTAATTTTTTTGGTAATATCGACAAGGCTGAACTTATGGATTACTCCCTAAGGCTAGAATAATTAGGATAGTTTTTTGGAGGTTTGTCAATGTCGACATTTAAATCTCCGATCAGTAGCATTGGGAGATGTTGGCATTGTTGTGCCTCTATGAGGGTTTAAAAAACTCAGCAGATTTAATATTAGGACATATGCATTAACAACTGACAGTGTGGAACCAGAAGTATTCATAATGATCTTATGCCAATCGCCGTCTTTACTATATTCCTTAGCAAACAATGGTGTATTTTTTTAATCCAGGAGAGGCCTGTAAAGCCATATAAATTAAAAAAACAACTATTAGGTATATATTGTATAAAGGGTAATTGTCTGCGTCGTCGATATACTTCTGGAAGATTTTTCGTTTGCTGGATATATATATATATATGGTAATATAGAGAATAACTCTTTTATTATGTCGATAAATGGATCGCCATTCTAATATGGGACCACAGAAAAAATAAGAAAAGAATGTTATCAAATGAACAAATATGTTTATTGAGAGCTACTGAGAACAACAATTTTTTGTTTTTGTCTTGAAATTATATCCTTATATATAGTCTAAATATTTTTTTCAAATAGTTTTTTTTTACATTACTCTTTTTGGATCATATATTATTGGCCGAATATGAAGGCATATTCCATTCAAATACTTACCTACCCATTATTTTGACCTTTTCCAAATAAATATATTCCCTCTTATTTCACTTCACTTCACTTACATAATGATAGTATATTCCTAATCCGAGTCTTAATATTTCTTTACTTGAATGGGTATAAGATTGATATAAAAGAGATAATTACATACGAAAAAAGAACATTTCTTATCTTTCTTAATTTACTTTCTGTTGATTGATGTAAAATATAAGAATACCTCACTTTTAAAAGAACATATTTTAGCCTGCTTTTAGCTATATATAATGTGAAAAATATTGACTCCACACTCTAAATTCACTTGCTAAAATGGTGTTATGTAGTATTGCTTTCCCTAATTGCATACTACCTCATTTTATGGTATAGCGAGAAATTGATTCTTCTTGGGGAATACCTTTGTCATGAGGGGCTCTATTAGGAGGTTGTTTCACAAATGTATATGCCGACTAAGTAATACTTTTATTTTGTATACATATATATAAGCTTGTAAGATCCAGAAGCTAAAGGCTAAAAAACTTAACTTATAATTTATTATACAATTTAACTTATAAAATGTCGTTTAATAGATCGGAGTCTGCTTATCATTGAAATTGAATATTTATTCCTAGGTTTTTAGGATTGAAGAACAGGTTTTTCTTAAATGAAATTTTCTTTTGTTAATTAGCATGTTGGAAAATAAATAGGAAGGAAACATATCGGGTTTCACGATTAGGTACCTAAAATTTAAATTAGTATAGAAAGGATTAAAGAGAGACTTTGATATACTGCAATTAAAATAAAAAATAATCTTCCTTGGGTGAACATGAATGTAATGAAGTCTAAAGAAGGGAGTTGTGTAAGGTAACTTTTTAAAACCATGATTAACAAAAACGTTTTTTAAAAAATGATAAAAAAGATTATAATATATATATAAATAAATTAATAAATAAATTAATATATATATATATATGAATGTGATAGCCAGGTGCGTTAAGGTGGTTCCACTCACAATGTTGGGGGCGTAGGTTCGAATCCCTTGAGGCATAGGCGTAGGGGAGATGTTTGGTTTGGGGGGGGGGGGGGGGGGGGGTCAGCATTCAATTTGCCCAAATTTAAACAAGAACTGTTAAATCGGTAAAAAAAATTTGAACAAAGAAAGCTATGTAGATTGATATTTTCTTTATAGTAATTTCATACATTAATGTATATGATTGTTAAATGTTTTGAGTTAATTAAGTCAAATAGAACGTAATAAAGGAAATGCAATGAGGCTTTCCAAAAGGGAGGATGGTGTTTTCGTCAGCCTTATTGAAAAGATCCTAGGGGTATTGTATTAATATTGAACCAATTATGGCTATTCATATCCACATGATTGCAATTACATTGAAGAAATACCTTAACCCAGTGGTTCCCAAACTTTTTCTGCTGGGCCCCCCTTGGTACATAAGAAATTTTTGCGCATATAACCCCCCCCCCCCCCTCCCCAAAAAAAGGAAATACACACATTTTGTTCTTAGAGTCCATTGCAGTTTCATTCGTTTTTCCCGTGCCCCCCCCCCCCCTGCAATTGCTCTGCGACCCCCTAGGGGTGCGCCCCCCACTTTGGGAACCACTGCCTTAGCCAGTCAATGTACAACGACTGAATGTATAAATTTCGTATTTTGATAGCCTACATAGATAATCCAGATCCAAAATTTGCATATACATCATTATATATGAGGCATTCGCATAATATCAGTTTATCAAACGATATCTATTTATTAGAAAACTTTTTAAATATCCTGAAAGGGAAAGTATTTACTATTCTGAGCACTAATTCAGACCTACTCATTCAAAATTTAACCCATGTATGTTACTTTCAGAATTCCATTTAGTACTTACAGATAAAAAGTTAATTTCATAGTTATCTATATTTATTTATTACATTGGAATAAATAACTCACAATAAGTTTTATTAAATACTATATTTTGTAGGGGTTTATTGCTTTAGGCTGAGGGCTGAATAAACATTCTTGTAGAATTAGCAGGGACTGGAATACTCTTGTAGACCTTCTTGGAGAAACATCCTCTTCTCACGCTGGACACTCTATTCGAAAAGTATCCAAAGTCTTTTGGCTCAATGAAGAAGCCGGGCGCACAACTACTCGTGGATCCTGGATATAGGCAAATATGATCCCCCCGAAAGTGCTTGTCCTCGTAGAGGGTCCAGGGCTCGCATCCCGTAATGATGATGGACTTCCCAAAGTTATCGTAGTTCAAATAGGAGCTATCCCGTAGTAAAACTGCTCTCGACCCATGAAACCCGCTCCATCATAAAAGTTAATGGTACTCTCAATCATATTCTCACCCACACCAGAGTAGCGAAGTGAGGAAAAGACTCGGTTCAGCTCATGAAAGGTAGGGATCCGAAGGTTCTGACCCCATCCGAAGAAAGAACTTCGCCCAAAGTCCCTTGAGTTATATTGGGTATCCTCATAGAAGAGCCAAATCCCACTCACCACTGCGGATTGAATGGAGTTGTCCAAGTTGTATGTGCTGAGGGCCTCAATGTAGTCACGAAACTCTCGGCTGTATCCGGAGTAATTAGGAGATGTATAGGCTCGGCAGGAAGCCGAAATATCTTTAGATCCCCGAGGAATCCCGCTTCCAAGAGCAAAGCAAAGTGCAAAGGCGAGGAGAGTGTCTTCATTTTGGTTTGTGTCATGTGTCATGTTTTTGAATCACACCTCACTTCAGAGAGTCCCTTAAATACTTTTAATCTCCAATCACAATCGTATCATGTTATCTCATTTATCTAATTATACATGTAATAACAAATGTCTGATACTTTAATACTCAGAAGATTATTTTATTATTATCATTTTCTAGGTATTTTGATACAAAACAACTACTCCATGAATCCAACATCAATGAATGAATCTGATAAAAATATTTGAGAACAAATATTAGATTTGGACCCATCTTCAAATATACAACGAATCTTACTCTCATCATTCCTTGAAACTTTGATAAGGACATGAATACTACTTATCACGAATGAAGATAAATATACTTATTAAATGTATGTGGTGCACTCCTGTAACTATGTAAACTGATTTGAAACGTCAATAAAAATGAGATTTAAAGACAAAGTTAATAAAAGTGACCTAATTTGTGAGGATTTTTTGTCTTCCTTTTAAATGCTTTGAATATTGGGTCCTATTTTGGGTTCATGTCTTATAAATAATGATTCGAGGCAGACACCATCGAAATATAAATGCTACCAATCTTTTTATTCTAGTTACCACAAACTTAACAATGTACATTTCTATTTCAGTTGGTGATTCAATTTATTTTATTTTTCTTCTACGTCTTATAGTCTGATGATTGATGCTAATCTATTTATCGTTCGATATGTTTTCCTTCCCTGAGGAGCTAATTACAAAAGTTAATTAAAAGGATTCATAATTAACAATCGCCAAGGCTCATGGGAAAGAACGCATGGTGCTCACAAGTACTATATCTGAGTCGATGTTCACACTTCAACATCATGTTTTATTGTATAATGTCAACTGTTTTTTCAAATTATTGCCGTTCCTTTACTTCTACCAATCAGGTTCGAGGAAAAGGTCCCCTTTCGTTAATCTTATGGATGACAATTTGGGCACGTTAGATCAGTGGAAGATTGCCCAACTCTCTCAATGTTGAGGCACAGGATCTCATTTCGACAAGGAGATTAACCTCATTATTTTTTTATAGATTCGATACACTATTTGACTCGCTATGGTGATACTTCAAATCCACTCTGAGGAAATCGAAACAAGGCTATACACTTTTAGAGAATTCTCTGCATGTTGTTTTTCCTTCAATTGTTGCCATAGCTAAAGCGCAAGGTTTTTCCAAGAGAAGTTACTTCTCGAGGTTAGCAGCTTAAATTCCAAGAATAACAACCTCAACATTAATAGGGAAGCAAACCGACAGATAACAAAGTTTAATATGTTATATCGATATCTTTCTTCTTTGATAATACTACCATCTGCATGTTTTCTGTCAATCGTTAGCGGTAGATTTAAAAGTGATGTCAAACCTACTTGAATGAGTTGCACACATCTCCCGTGGATATTTTTTTCTTATTTTAGGCAAAGAATGAAAATAATTATTTGTCTTTTTCTTCCCTCAAATAACGCTATAAGAAACAAGAGTTGACTTGACTCTTATCCATGAAATGGGACATTTATAGTGATCCCTATCGTTGTTATGTAGAGCCAAATTGCTATTATGAGGCCTGCACATTCTGTGTTATTTTTAATTAAGTATTAAAAGTTGACATTCTCCAATTTTCACTATAAGTACTATGTGTCGTATAAATGCATTGTTATAATCTTATAAACTGGCTGGGATATCTTCTATATATCAGTACTTTGTTCTTTTCTCCTTCAATTATAAAGTGTCAACACTTACTTCATCTCATGGATCTCAGTCGCTAAATATAGGTACACCTCTCTCTCTCTCATAATTCTACTATCATTATTGAACGACAAGTCAATTTTTATCAATGTCTGGGATGGCTTTGGGTAATTTATTGGTACGGCATTTCGACTCACTTTTCAGAATATGCTAATATCTACCGGCATGCTGATCAAAGCCCCAGTCCAAAGAAAAATAGACATAATGGAGCTATAATTAAGGATATCAAACTTTGTTCTGGAACGTTATAGATGACATGAAAAGGAGCGGAATAAAAAACAAATGTAGTTGCATTTTGGAGATACGAGAGGATTTCAATTGGGACTGTTGAGGTGCTAATAATTTAATCCCTTATTACCAGAGCTGTAGTAATTTGGAACAAAAATAATGTCGTAATTGCCCGGAAATATGCGGAAAATAACTAATTATGCAGAAAAAGAAGTAAAAAGAATAAAATGCACAATCAACATTTTGGGCCAAAACGACATCGTTTTTTTAGAATATAAGTTCAATAAATGTTCACAAAAATACTTTTTTCTTAGAAAAGAAGTCGAAACCTCCTTAAAATTTGTACAAATATGCAATAGATATGCAGAAAAGAATAAAGGTCCATGTCCAGAAAATTTGTTTACGAGATTCCTACAGTCCTATTATAACACAATATATACTTTCCTCTATCTATAGCTTTTAAAATTACGAAAACTTCAAGTACAATGTCACTTACTATCAATGGTATCGACACCTGCGACGACAAAGGGGCGGCGGATGCATTAAACAGTTTTTATATTAAAAAGTAGATGATCTTCGGGCAAGCATTGTCCTCTCCACCCCTTCTTCCGACATCTGTGTCAGAACTGACCGCAGTTGCAATTGGGCTAGTCCTCGGGGGATCGTGCTGGACTTCTCCTTTGCCAGTGCAGCCAAAATTAGGAGAGTCGTCTCCTCCATATCCAATACAGAGGCGCTGGGCATGGACGGACTGCCGGCATCTGTATTCAAACTAGGAATTGAAGTTCTGGCCTCCCCTATCTCCCACCTGATCAATTGCTCTCTTGCCAACGGCAAGGTACCCGTCATTCTCAAAACAGGCATTGTAATTCCGGTGCACAAAGGTAAAGGGAAAAACCCAAAGGACCCAGCCTCGTATCGGCCAGTTTCCCTGCTCCCCGTCCTCTCCAAGATCTTGGAGAAGGTAGTTAAGGCTGATCTGGAGTACCATATGGAAAAATTAGCGCCTTACCCAACAGCCAATTTGGCTTTCGGGCTGGCCGCTCCACTACTACAGCCATTGGAACGGCTCACAGCAAATGGATAAAGGCTGTCCAGGAAAGGAAGGTCGTAGCATACTGACTTTGATCTATCCTCTGCGTTTGACACCGTCGACTGCGACCTCCAACTGGAAAAAATCAAGGACCTTGGCGTCACAAGGAGAGTGGGAGACTGGTTTGGATCCTACCTGAATGGAGGTAAGCAATGCGTCAATTGGAACGGTACCAGGAGCGACTTCGTCGACGTGAAGTATGGGGTTCGCCAAGGTTCTATCCTTGGTCCTTTACTCTTTCTCATACTCATGGCTGGTGAGAACATTGTTTGCTATGCAGACAACGTCAGCGTCTGGACAGCAGACAGAGATGTTGATGTGGTGGAGACCAATCTGAACCTCCTCACCGCCAAATTTGTGGAGTTTGCAGCGAGAAATGGGCTCTCTTTAAGCCACACAAAGACCCAGCTACTCCTGGCGGGTAGTAGGGACATTAAAGAGAGAAGGAAGAGGGTTGAGGTAAAGGTCGGCCCCTCCACAGTCTCCCCCTCCAGTGAATTGGGGTTGCTATGGGCAAAGTTTGACTCCACCCTTTCACTCAACTTAAATGTTGACATCATGGCGAGGGCAGCCAGGGTCAGGGCCAACATGGTTGTAAGGTTGGCGAAGCACATCCCAAGGGTCCTTACCTCCACCAACTTGCCAAGGGCATTGTTCTTGGGAAGGTAAGCTAAGCTGTCTCAGCGGTCACACCCGTACGGTTTGGAGACAATAACCCCACAGGACCACTTGCAGCTGCCCAGGTTGCTCTGAATGATGTTGCCAGGACTCTCACTGGCAGGCTCAGGAGAGAGCACATACCCGTCCGGGACCTCCTGAAGTCGGCAGGGCTTACATCCATCAACACCATGGCCGTGCGGTCGGCAGCCATGGAGGCGTGGAAGGTATTTTAGGAGTAGGGACGGCGAAGAAGGAGGGAGAAACCCACTTGGCCTCATGCTCTTCGAGACGAAAAATGAAAAGGAGAGCAGATCCGACGCAGCCGGAATCGTCCCCAGCCCCTCCTCTGGCAGGCAGATATCCTGGTATGTGATGCAAGAACTGCCTGGAATAAAAGTCCACAGTTGCAACAGGCCAGGACGTGCAGCAATAGCTCTCGCCGAGGGAGTGGCACTGTAGGTTAATCCGATCTTAAGGCATGTTTTCCCCAAAAATCGATGTGGGTTTTTGTTTATATTTTATATATTCATATATATATATATACTTTTATTTGTTGGTTTGTGTTTTTATTATTGTTTTGTTTTATTTTATTTAAAATTATATATATTATTTTAGACCAGCTACTTCGTGCTGAAATATAACGGATTACACTCGTCCACTGCCAGCTATTAATTTTAACTTAATGAAGACGCTACTTTCACTTAAAATATTTTTGGTTTTTCTGTTATCATTATCCACAAACAAGAGCAAATGACGGTTGCCACCTGAAAATAGGAGTAATGCTGAATTTGAGATTAGTTAACGGAAATCAATACCTTTAAGAAAATTAAACTAAGAGTGAAGCAATTTTAAATGTTAGAGAAAAGTATAATAAAAACTTGATTTTAAGATTGTTCATCATATTTCATTTACTTTTGAAAGGCCTTTCTAGAGATCAAGTAAAACTATTTCCAAATATAAGTTTATTTTAAGCTATGCAACTTCCGAAGTAAATCTCGAGAGGGGATTTTTGGTACACCTCATTGATAAGATCCTAGGTTCGATAGACTAATTTACATTATATTCATTTTCTTACATTTAAAAATTCGGTTGCTTTCATAATTTCATTTTTTTTTCTTCAACAGAAATGCCCGAATACCTCAACTACTTTGCCCGAATTTGAGCCCCCTATCTCCTACGCCTATGCTTGAGGGGATGGTCTTTTTGGTCAACCTCATTGAAAAGATCCTAGGTACGATAACTGCTTTTAATGCTATAATGCTTATTTATATCCAGTCAATTGTAATTCTATCGAATCGTATAGCAAATAAATAAATATATAATTAATAATACTCGTATCTGAGTTGGACGTATTGTTTTGATATTCCACTCTTAACTACAAAGAGAATATCAATTTTTTAAGGATTTTCCAATATTCATTTAAATATTATTTTAAAAGACCTGTTCATTAATTAGGTCAATTTATATAGAATGAATGCAGAAAGTGCAAACAAATCTGTAGTAAATATAAATTACAGTTGTTGATAATTTTTTTGGTATAGGAGAGGAAAAAAATATTTCATATGTAAGACAAATAAAATACTATAGTTTAAAAACAAAATTCATTTAATATTTAAAATCCCTCTAATCAAAAGTGCTCCAGTTTTACCAAATTCATGACACCTCAAGAAAGTGTTTCCAAATGATTTGTAACATTTTCTGTTCAACTACGACTTTCTTCATTTACACAACTTATTCTCATAATTTAATCAGTGTTGTCATCAGGACATCACCTACTCTATGCACAACGATATGCTTCAAACAGTGAGATAATTGGGGTTTTACAACAGTGCACTTCATTTTAAGGATTTATTTTCGTATTGTTTAGAAATTGAATTATTGTCTTAAGATATCTATATATATATATATATGCGTGTGTGTGTGTGTATTTATATATTTATTGTCTTTTAAGTGTCTTGTGTTACATTGAAATAAATATTGACTTTATTTTTTTTACTGCCGATGTATGTAAATACATGCTAATAACTCTACCTTTACTTTTTGTTTGTTCATGCCTTAAAATTATACTTCAATGCATTACCTTTAATTACTAAAGATGATTAATCTTGCAGCAAGGTATGAACTTTCCTTGGGATGGGAACTTCCTGCAACCGAGTAGTTGTTTACCTCCCTGATGTACACACTACCTGGTGACATAGCAGCTGATGTGTGTTGGTTCCACACTTATCGAAGGCGGGGCAAAGCTGTAAAACGATTCTTTGACAGATAGAGTGAAGACGTCAGCTGTCTCTACGGCTGACATTAGAAAAATTTTTAAATAAAATTCATTTGTCAATTAAAAGGCTATTTATATAGAAGAAGACCACAAAGAAAGCACAACACTAGCATCAATGCAGAAAAATGGCTTAAATACAATCTCTATCAGAAACTCTGGAAGTACGAAACAATTTCTTCCAAGGGTAAATAAGTATGTTTCACGTCTGCAACAAATGCATAGAAACTACGGATCACATCTTTGGAGCTGCACTTCACTGCACGAAATCTTTAATTTGTCTCGGGAACTTTTAAGGAAAAATACAGAGCGGAGATTCAAGGAGAATAATTTTTAGCCTTCTACAGCAGAAATGAGGAATTAAAGCCAACACCATATTCACAAAAGAGCAGCAAAAATTATGCAAAGACATCGTCGGAGATTTGGACGTCGCAGCGATTTTACCAAAAACTAAGTTCTATATATGAAAGTGTACACCAATTTCAATTACTTTATTTGGATTATTTAAGTGACTATTAAAATCTTTTATTTATTTATTGTATAGTCATTGTAAAGTATTTTATTATTTCCTAAAATCACCAATTTTGTTAATTCTGAAATACAGTTACACCTGTTGGCAAAGAAACATATTATGTATGATTTTATATACATCGCTTTCTTTTTTTTAATTTGCACTCTCTATTCATGTACAATTTCAAAAAAACAGTTCGAGTGACAAACATTTAAAGATAATTTATTGCGTAGAAATATTTAAAAAAATTAACTTTCTTTATTTGCGGAGGAAGATAATTTATACGAGTTCCTTCATATTTAAAATGATTCTACTCACTTCTATCCAGCTTTTATTCCTAAGAAGCAGCTATTTAATTCTTAGCTGAAGTATATATTTTTTTAATTCACAGTTCAGAAAAAATATATGTATACCTACATAAGATTACACTGGGGAACCGTGAAAAAGTTTCTTGGGATATATCAACTGATTTTAATACCTAATGGGTCCCTGATAACTAAATTAAAACCATTTTGCTCAATCAGGTCATAATTTTTTGAAATTTTGAGTTTTTTGTTCTCGATTTTCAACTTTTCGACAAAATCACAACTTTTTTTTTCCAGTGTATTTCAGTTCTTAAAATTCCAAAGTAATTGCGTTAAAAAACATAAATAGACATTGTAATCTAAAATTAATACTTTGGAGAAGAACGACAACAATTAAAACATAGAATAAAAATTAATCAAACATAAAATGGCACAATACATCATTTAAAAAACGCTTCTCCAATATTTTAAATAATAAATCACTTTGAATATTTCAAAATCCGACGTAAAATCTTTAAATGAAGTAGGGAACTTGATGGGAAGTATCGTACCTCCTCTGAACAAACGTCCACGAGTCGTTTCGAAGAGACGGAATTTTCAGGGAAAAAGCAGTGTATCTGGCTGCAGCTGATAGCAAAATTGCTCGTAGGTCTGTTGGTTTCACATACTCTCGCTTCGTTAAAGAGCTGGCAATCCGTGCTTTGGCGTTTAACAAAGCAAAGTCCACGGCCTTAGAGTTGTCGGAACGACGTCCTTTTCTTTTTTGAAGCCCAAACAGCACAACTGCCTTTATAATTCCCTCCCCACAACTATCCAGACCTCTGACGTTTAAGGAAACGAATTTCTTCAATATAGAGACAGCCTGACAATCCACGAAGGCATGTAAGGTGTCACTATAAAGTCTCCCACAATCCTTGCAATGCTCCGAAAAGATTATGCAATTAGAAGAAATTTGTAGTTGGCTTGTGAATGTCCTCCCGTCGTGGATTCCAACTAAGGACTGATTTATTCTCTGCCTCCATGTTTCAGGAAGCTTTAATAAACTGAGAAAGAAATCAGTCAACCCCTTAGTTTCGTAGCTCAAATTGGGAAATGCCATTTTGAGGTGCCACGGCCGTGGCATTAAATGAACAACAGCGGCCTTTCTTAGAGGAATTTAAACCTTCCATCATCAAATGGATATAATAAGAGACTGGAGTGTATGGATAAAACATTGTTGTTTAGAGCTTTTTCTTCCAAAGCTGCGGAATCTCCCAAATTTTTGAAGAAATAGGGTCTCGAGTGATTTTTCCGAATGATGTCCACTGTTGAATCACTGAGAAATTTGGGCTCACACTTCCAAATTATTCTCTGAGCTGCCGCCCAACTTGAGGAAATACGTTGCGTGGAGTCGTTTGTGAGATCAGTTCCGAACATTAATCTCATACATAGACTATTGTACGTGACAGTCCTCCTCCATTCCTGGTCGGGTTTCCTCAGAATATCTATAAAAATCTTTATATATATTTTGGGAACTATACGAGATAGAAGAGCCAATCCTCCCCCAATTAACTTCTTAGGTCTCCTAATAGCGGGAAGGTAGTTTTTGTGAAAAAGTTTCGACAACCAGACTTCTTCTTCATTCATGGCTCTTTCAGCAATCTCGGGAGATGCAGTGGCCTTATATAGAACTAGAGGAATTATGTGGAGATTATATAAGTCTATTCTTTTTGGAGGCCATAATTCCTCCACAAAGAAACCCGACTACCAATCGTCGAAGACATAATGTCCCAGTTGCTCCTATGTAGCCCCTCAGGCCCCCAGTGAAGACCAAGTATAGAAACTTTATTTTTGACGGAGCAATGGCCTACGTAAAGTCCTTCTTTGTAACCCCACTCCCCTATCGGTAAAATAAAAGTCTTGGATCGATTTAATTCCAAACCCGACCTCTCCTTGAATTTTTCGAAAGAAGACAAAAGGATTTCGATTCTCTTTTTTAGCTGCGCTTCTGAATTTGCTTCTAATGTCAATGTAATGTCGTCTGCGTAGAGATCGATCAGAT
Organism: Caligus rogercresseyi; assembly: GCA_013387185.1. Lineage (NCBI taxonomy): Eukaryota > Metazoa > Arthropoda > Copepoda > Siphonostomatoida > Caligidae > Caligus > Caligus rogercresseyi. The sequence continues at coordinate 800,520 of CP045906.1, forward strand.
GTCGGTAACCAGGAAATTGAACACCGAATCCACTGTATTTACGTGACAGTTGAGTCACAAGCTCTTCCACAGCAGCGATGAATAAAAGAGGGGCTGAAGGGCAACCCTGTCTACAGCTTCTTTCAAGCATTATAGACTTACTTTCCAGACCACCCAATGTGATTATCGAGGATCCATTAAAAAGAAGAGCACGAACTGGGTTAAAAAAACGGCGAACTTTGGAGGAGTTTTTAACAGCCCTTAAATTTGACAATGTAAATAGAGTCGAATGCTTTAAATCTAACCCAATCACCGCCCCAAACTTTTTTCTTTTCTTCACAGATTCAATGGCTGTATGAATATTACGTGATACATCAGATATTTTTCTATTTTAAAAAATCCTTTTTGAGGGATACCAATCTTCTTGTTGAGTATTGGCTCCATTTCCTGAGACCAAACTCCAGACAAAATTGATACGACTGGTTGAGAACAGTGATCGGTCTCCAATGGTTAAAATTCATCCCATTCCTTTTTTGGAATGAGGCAATTCTTCCCTTGTGAAAGACTTAGGAAGCTTGCCTCTGATTTCCATTGACTCTCCTATTCGAACCAGAAAGGGGGCTACTTCATTAGGAAGATGCGAAAATACTTCTCCAATGATCCGGCACTTTAAAAGCATAGCTCGTACGTTTAACAGTTTTTTCTGAAGATGTAAATGTCTCAGTTGTGAAGATTTCTGATCGGCTTATTTGTTGATAAAAGGTTGCGATACCAGGGCCAAGTCGATTCGAGAGGCTGAAGAACCTTTTCTCCACGATACTGTTGATTTGGGCTAAGTTTTTTGGTGGTGTCTAAAAGATTAAAATTTGAGATTAAACTTTTAAAATTTGTAAGTTGGGATAATTTTTGATTAATTGAAAAAAACATTGAAAAACATATCAAAACATGCCTTTTTACTAAAGAAAAATATTGTAGGAGAATAAATATATGGAATTTCCTGATTTTACCAACAACCACCCACATGATTAAGCAACTCAAATTTCCAATGATTTATGCGACAAAATTGAAGGTCTAGAGTAAAAAAATTATACTTCCAGAGGATACTAGAAACGTCATAACTTGGAAGCGAATAAACACACCCAAGATATACGGAGGCTTAGGATTTTTACCTTTCGAAATTTTATGAAAAATTATACTTTTAATTGGTTTAAACGAATCTTTGAAAAGAAATATGTGTGGGCCGAAATATTGCTACATAAATTTGACAAAGAAAACGAATGACAGAGATAAGTGAATTCTGGCGAGAAAATAAGGATATCAATGAGGAGCTGGCTCACAAAGCTCTGGAAAAAATGAAATGGCAAAAGCCTGTTTCAGAAAACAAAAGACTGTTTTTATCTCTGATACGTCAATTAGGAAAAAAATTACATTTTTAGGGGATTTTTTTTTAACAATTTTACAATAAGCGAGATTTTAGAAAGCAAAACAATCCAAAACAGAAATAATCTTTAAAAAAGAAATTGGACTAGAGATAGCTTTTATAACTTTTTAGCGAAAGTAAATAATAAAACCCTGAGAATGTCAGTAGCCGACAAAACCAAACAATACCTAAATCAAGTAGAAAGGAGGAAAGATATATATGGCATATCCTCATCGGCAGAAAAAGTGATGACTGTTCTCAACTCAAGTGGGCTGATTGTTTGATGTACTGGATAAAATATAGAATCGTTACCAATAAACTTTAATTAGGAAGTGTGTATGGAAGAACAATGGAGGAAAGGCTCTGCTTCTTCCAAAAGACTTCATTGGAAACGTCAAAACACTTTTTAATCGAATGCCCATTTGTAGATGAGATACTAGATCAATTGAAAACAGTATTTTCTCAAAGTTTTTATATAAATTTTTGATCTGTTGAATTTGTTTTTATTTACATAGGCCCCATCAAAATCAAATAAATTATTTTACAACGAAATTACAATGTATTTTATATAAATTCAGAAGCACCAAAACCCCTCTACCAGAAGATTGTATCCAAATTTAAGATGTGTTTTTAACGAAATGCCCTCTATAGGTTAGTTTTACTATTTAAAATGTCCTTAAGCATGTGCGGAGTTTTTTCGCACCGGAACAAGAAGCTGATCATAGAGATAGATTGTATCTCTATGATCAGGTTACGATGACGTAGTACAAATTACTTTGTTTATATTGGACACACATAATCAGCTGAAAGGAATAAGCTCTCTATATCTTTTTATCTCTATGGAAGAATGACATTTACTAATGTTATTCTTCCCTCTATCGTCATCAAAAGTCAATTGAAGACATATACTTTTGATGGCTTGTAATTATAAAATATGACTGACGTTTCACTAATCATGAATAAACATACCTTTATATTCTATATATGATATTGATATGTAGGTTCAATTTATAAATAGATGTTCGCTCGAAAGGATTAAAAAAATACGATTTCAGTCATTAAAGCAGCTTTACAACGTGCTATAGGATAATGTCTCTCAAACAATGATAAATAATTACAAAATAAATGTTTATGAGCTAATTTCAGTTACTTTTTGGTCAAATTCATTGTTTCAAGTTCCTTAAAACAACACAAATTAGTTGTAGGAACTCCACCCCCCCCCCCCTCCCCACATTTTACATCCTATTGTAACCACTGTTATTTGTGGCCTGTTATATTATATAGATTGGGTTTACTGTAATTTCATCGCGAGTAAATTTGTCGCAGAGCTTTTTATAGACGTTTTTTTGTCGCGGGTAAATACATCGCTTGCTCTTTTATAGTCAGTCAATTTTGTAGTTCTTCTTTTTGTCACCGGTAAATTTGTCACCAAGCTTTTTTGTAGTGAAGTATTTTTGTCGTTCTTCTTTTTTTCGTAGGTAATTTTGTCGCCAAGCTTTTTTGTAGTGAAGCATTTTCCGCGCTGTTTATTTTTTACTTTTTGGACCTATTCATGGGGACTCTGTCTGGGGTCATGGGGTCAAAAAGACACGCGGCTTAAGGGTTGTGCACACCTTAGAAACGCGTGTTCCACCGCGAGTTGAAATCTACGCAGGGTCAACGGTGGATTTCAACGTTATAGAACCCCCGGCTGAGACTGGCGTACCCCCCCCCCCCCCCCCCCCCGAGATTAGATTATACAAAACTCTTGGGCTAAATGCATTTTCCTCCTTCAAAGGGTCAGCCGTGTATTTCTACATAGTATTCTCGGATGAGGCATGCATATCTTGCAAGGGCTCCAGGACTTTTGTTAGACAGCCATTTCTTAGACGGACACTTCTTAGACGGACATTTCTTAGACACGGACACTTCTTAGACAGCCATTACTTAGACGGACACTTCTTAGACAGGGACATTTCTTAGACACCCATTAAAAATGTACTCACAATTAAAATAGGCCCTCGGGTTCCGCCGAACACAATCGGGGTGTTTTGGGGTTACAAATTCCCCGCCAATGGGCCCTCAGGTTCTGCCTAAAACAATCGGGGTGTTTTGGGGTTACAAATCCCCCGCCAATGGGCCATTGGGTTCCGCCGAACACAATCATAGTGTTTCGGGGTGTCAAATCCTCCGCCATGGGCCCTCAGGTTCCGCCAAACACAATCGGGCTGTTTTCGAGTTACAAATCCCATAAGAAATGTCTCATAACATACCGCCAATGAACCCTTAGATTTTTATCTTGCGACTATGAGTGTTTTAAACAAGCTCCAAACAAAATATCGGGATATGCCAAGTGGTATATACAACATATTGAGTTTTAAAACTAATCCCACGTCAATTTCCCTAATTATACCTAATTCAAACCCACCGCTTAAAGAATCTGGGGTCTTATCTGTGTTATACATTATTTGGGTCTTTTAAGTATGGATGAATGATCAGGTGGATTTTATTTCCATGGGGTAATTAATTTTCAGCTGTTAATTATTAATAATTGTGACTGAGGAATCAAAAATTCTAATTGTGCAATTGATGCTGCTGGCATTCATTTATCTTGAACATTTTTGCGAATATGTTTTTTACTGCACTACCACATACAAGAGTATAATTGCCTAGCATTGCCTAAAAATATAGTTTTCGTTTTCTTGTTTCTTTAAAATGGCTTTACGCTTGCCTTTTCATGAGGAGTAAATGAATAAATTTTTGTTTGTCACACATAACTTTATTTTATACATTGTAAGTAATACGTTCAAGGCAAGAGAGAATAGGAGTTTGAGGTGTGTAATGGTCCACAACGGATGACGTACCAATGAGGCCATGAATGGTGTACAGCTGTGCAAACATCGGTGGTGTAACCTTAAATGTGCCATCAGCATACCAGTGATTGCATTGGCGCAGAAATGAGATATTGTTTTGTGTGGCAAAAATAATAATTTGCATATTATCTCCACCCGAATCAAAGTAAAGGAACTGCTCTTGATCAGGTTTTAGAAGAGTGAGTTCGGGAGGAATGACGAGGTCTCCTCGTGTAGCAGGTAGTGCAGGCGCATTGTTGGCGTTTGTCCGCTGCCTTCTCACATTTCGCTTCATATTATCGATGCCAGTAAGTTCAGTTACAGAAGTTCGATGACAGTTGCTGAGGGAAGTTGAGACGATTGTCTTGGGCTTGAGACGAGTGTCGAGGGCCAGTTGCCGGGCAGTCGCCTTGGCTCGTTCAGCTTCTACCTTTCCATATTTCCAAATGGTTGTGGTTGTCAACACAGTGCTAAAAAATAAGAATTGTTAAAGATAAACCGCTTTTTACATACCAAGTGTAACGAGATACCTTTTCTAAATCATCCTCTCGTGTAACGGCGGTAGCTCGACAGTTATCCTCTGAGCATCTCCAATACCTCTTTTCCCCTCTTGTCTTTTTCCGATAAAATACGAAGGAACCAATTATGAGATTTTTTTTTTTTTTCCCCAACAAACTGAGGTTTTTTTTTCATTAATTATATCGCACAATATTAATCATATGAAGTAGCTCCAACAATAATAAAAAAAGGAGCACGGGCAGGGTTGTAAGTGGATTATTGTAAAAAACGTATGATCCTAAAATCTGACGTATTATTAAAATAGAAATGATATCTAGATTACAACGGATTGTGATTCATATACATGTAGCGCTTCAGTGCATCACTATTTTTATGATGTTTATTTTGACCAGGGCAGCTGCTAAGCTGACCATGATTTGTCATTGTTGTTTTTCTCCTATTGAAATAAAGTCGTGTATCTCCCATTCTCAACGGATCCTTATCATTCGATTACATTGGTGACCCCTTCAGAAAAAAAAACACGCAGCCAGGTCAGGATGGAAGACGCAAAGCACGATTTGGAGAGTAGGAATCAAACCATCCCGACGAAGGAGCCCTCAACAGGATCTTCCGGGGAGCCTCATCACTCCAGGGACATCTTCACTACTCCGGCGCAAACACACCCGGAACGGAACCCGCCTTTCAACTCCTCGGACATTTCATCTGTTACACAAGTCCGACTCCCGGAGTTCTGGGTCAGCGACCCCCAAATGTGGTTTGGGCAAGTAGAAGCTCTTTTTAAATCGAAGAGAATTACCTCTTCAGAGTCTAAATTTAATCATGTGGTGGGAGCCCTAAGTCTAGAAGTGGCTACGGAGGCTAGGGATCTAATAATCAATCCTCCGTCTAGGGACCCATTTGAGGCTTTGAAGAACGCACTTATTGAGAGGCTGTCGGCGTCGGAACAACGTCGACTTCAACAGCTCTTGTTGACCGAGGAACTGGGAGACAGGAAGCCATCTCAACTCTTACGTCGCATGCGACAGCTAATAGGCACGGCTGCAGTGGATGATAGCATTTTAAAAACCCTTTTCATCCAACGCCTCCCTACTACTGTGGCTGCAGTGGTTACTACGTCAACGGCAGGTTTGGATGAGTTGGCTGTCTTGGCCGATAAGATAATGGAGGTTTCTTGCCCTAGTGTCTCGCAGGTTGGCGCATCTCCTCCTACGGGTCTCCAACAGCTTGAAAGGAGAATATCGAGCTTAGAGGAAGCAATCAGGAACCTTGCCCTTAATAATGGGCGTCGACCCAGTAGGAGTGGATCCCGTAATAGAAATAACTCTTCGGGACTGTGTTACTTTCATAATCGTTTTAGACAAAAGGCAAATAGATGCGTAAGTCCTTGCACTTGGCAGGGAAACTCCAAAGGAGTGATGTAATGGCGACACACATCCCTCCTTCAACCGGTAGTCGTCTTTTCTTTATCAGTGACAGAAATACGAAGCAACGATTTCTTGTAGACACTGGAGCTGAAATAAGCGTTATAAAGGCTTCTTTCAAAGACCGGCAACAATCTAGAGGATACACACTAACAGCAGCTAACGCCACACCCATAGCAACGTATGGCCAACGTTCGGTCACCTTGGATTTGGGCCTTCGGCGTACATTTAGATGGATATTTGTCATCGCTAATGTCAGCCATTCTATTATAGGCGCAGATTTCCTCAGCTATTTTGACTTAATGCCAGACATTCGACGGGCCAAGCTGATTGATGGCATAACAAAATTAGCAGCTGTAGGGATACCCACTTCCCTTTCATCAATAAATTTAACCACTATTCCAATATCCTCTGACCCTTTCCACAACATTTTTAAGAAATTCCCTTCTCTAATGGTTCCAGCAAATTTCAATACAGCTTGCACGCACGACATATATCATCATATAGAGACGAAAGGTCCACCAGTTCACGCCAAAGCTAGAAGACTTCCTCCCGACAAACTTAAAGCAGCGAGAGACGAGTTTAACCACATGCTCGAATTGGGGATTATCCGTCCGTCTTCAAGTCCTTATTCCTCTCCTCTGCACATGGTTCCCAAGAAAAATGGAGACTGGAGACCTTGTGGAGATTATCGAGCCTTGAATGCTTGTACAATTCCAGATCGATATCCGATCCCCCACATTCAGGACTTTACCGCGCGTCTACGAGGTTCATCTATATTTTCCAAAGTTGACTTAGTTCGAGCATATCACCACATCCCTGTCCTAGAAGACGATATCCCCAAGACGGCTGTTACCACACCTTTTGGCATGTTTGAGTTCATCCGTATGCCATTTGGACTCCGCAACGCAGCTCAGACTTTCCAAAGGTTTATTGATCATGTATTATTTGGACTTGATTTCTGTTACGTATATTTGGATGATATTTTAGTCGCCAGCAATTCAGAGTCACAACATAGGGAAGATCTCAAAAAACTTTTTGAGCGCCTCCATCAATACGGTTTGATAACAAATCCTGACAAATGTGAACTCGGCAAGAAATCAATAGTTTTCTTGGGACATGTCATAGACCACGAAGGAATCAGGCCAGTGCAGGATACAGTGCAAGCAATTGTCGATTTTCCCCGTCCTTCATCTCTACGTCAACTGCGAGAGTTTATCGGAATGCTAACTTTTTATCATAGATTCCTCAAGGACTGTGCAAAGATATTGAATCCGTTGTATTGTATGTTGGGAGGACACAAAGAAAGGAATTTAACTCTGACTTGGTCTGCTGATGCCATCTCCGCATTTAATAGCGCGAAGAAAGCCATCACTGATGCTACTCTTCTAGCTCACCCGTGCTCTTCTGCCCCACTTAACATTATGGTTGATGCTTCTGATATTGCAGTTGGTGCTGTCTTACAACAAGACACACCAAATGGATTGCAACCTTTGGCATTCTTTTCAAAAAAGCTCAAACCACCCGAAACTAAGTATAGCACTTTTGGACGTGAGCTACTAGCAATATATCTGGCGATCAAACATTTCCGCTATTTCATCGAAGGGAGGGAATTTTTCGTCCTAACAGATCACAAGCCATTAACCTTTGCCCTTAAATCCTCATCCGATAAAAAATTACCTCGTGAAATACGACATCTTACCTACATTTCAGAGTTCACTAGTGACATTCGTCATGTTGGAGGGGCTGAGAACAAGGTTGCGGATGCACTTTCGAGACCTGCGCTCAATGCAGTGTCAAAATTTGACATGGAGGCTCTGGCGGAGCTTCAACGAGATGATGAGGAGCTTTTATCACTACAGGCTTCGAATGACACATCACTCAAGTTCCAGCGACTTCCATGTGTTTCAAGCACTACAAACATCATATGTGACGTCTCCACTGGCACGGCTCGCCCTTTTGTCCCTTCAAAAATGAGACGGAACGCCTTCGAATCTCTCCACAGCCTTTCGCACCCGGGAGCATCACCAACAATCAAGCTAGTCACCGATCGTTTTGTTTGGCCTTCCATGAAGAAAAACATACGACAATGGTGCAAGGAATGCTTGCATTGTCAACGGGCCAAGCTCTCACGGCACACCAAGTCGCCAATAGGGAGCTTTCGCCAAACCGGTGAGAGATTTTCGGAGATTCATGTGGACATAGTTGGCCCTTTTCCAGTCACACGCGGTTTTAAATACTTGCTCACAATAGTGGATAGATTCACCAGGTGGCCTGAAGCTTTGCAAATGGAGGACATGAGTGCTGAAACAGTCGCAAGGACATTTTTGGAAGGGTGGTATAGCCGTTATGGTGCCCCAGTCAAGATAACGACGGACCGTGGACGCCAATTTGAATCTAATCTTTTCAAAAAGCTCAATCTTCTCATGGGCTGCCAACATTTTAAGACAACTGCATATCACCCCGCAGCAAATGGCATGGTGGAGCGCATGCATCGGCAATTAAAGGCATCACTACGAGCAGCGAATAGTAATTGGCTCGAAGCTTTACCCCACGTTTTATTAGGCATGCGATCAGCGCTAAAGGAAGACATTGGGTACGCTCCCAGTCAACTCGTATATGGAACATCTCTTCGTCTTCCTAGTCAATTCTTTGGAAAAACTTCAACAAAGTCTGTTGCGGATGTCTCCAATTTTGCCGAACGATTACAACTGACTATGTCAAGGATAGCACCGACGGATACAAGAGACCAACATCGCCCTTGGTTTATTCCTCGGGAATTGAAGGAGGCAACTCATATTTTTCTTCGTTCGCCCCCGATTGGTAAAGCTCTAGACCCTCCTTATAGAGGTCCGTTCAAAGTGGTGGACCGCACTGACAAAACCTTAAAGATCGACAAGGATGGAACCCAAGAAACCGTCAGCATCGATAGGGTTAAGCCGGCTTTCCTACCTTCAGAGACCTTGCCAACAACTCTACAAAGCCCCGCCATCACAACAACTTCTTCTGGTCGCCAGGTCAAGTTCCCTATAAGATATCATGCTTAACTTCGTAAAACATTGGGGGGGAATACTGTAGCGCTTCAGTGCATCACTATTTTTATGATGTTTATTTTGACCAGGGCAGCTGCTAAGCTGACCATGATTTGTCATTGTTGTTTTTCTCCTATTGAAATAAAGTCGTGTATCTCCCATTCTCAACGGATCCTTATCATTCGATTACATATATATTGACAATAAGTTTGATAAAATTATCGGGGAGGGGGGTTCTTGTTGATCTGAATTATATAAAACGCTATGAGCTTTTGTTATTAAAAAAATTGATGTTATCTTGATGAGGGCCGGTATAAATAAAGTTAAAGTGATTCGGTATTAAATTATTTTGAATTTCTGGTATACGTGTAGTGAAATCCTATTTCGTATCTCCTTTTGACATCACATCCTGACAATAAGTGGCAACGTGGATAAGACTCCAATTTGCCTAATAATGTCCAGCGAACCCACAGGTTCATGAGGACTCACTGAAAGTGGATTTGCAACCCCAAATTTGCCTTACATGTGTCTGGCAGAACCCGAGGACCCATTGGCGGGGAAGTTGTAACCCCAAAACACCCCGATTGTGTTGGCAGAACCCGAGGGCCCATTGGCGGGGACTTGTAACCCAAAAATATATCGATTGTGTTCAGCAGAACGAGAGGGCCCATTGGCGGGGGATTTGTAACCCCAAAACACCCCGATTGGGTTTGGCGGAATCCAAGGGCCATTGGCGGGGGATTTGTAACCCCAAAACACCAGATTGTGTTTGGCGGAATCCAAGGGCCCATTGGCGGGGGATTTGTAACCCCAAAACACCCTGATGTGTTCAGGGCAGCAGACGCGAAGGGCCCATTGGTGGAGGATTTGTAACCAACACAACACACCCCGATTGGTTTGGCGGAATCCAAGGGCCCATTGACGGGGATTTGTACCCCCAAACACTCCGATTGTGTTCGGCCGAACCTGAGGGCTCATTGGCGGGGATTTGTAACCCAAAAAACCCCGATTAGGTTGGCGGAACCCAAGGGCCCATTGGCGGGGGATTTGTAACCCCAAAACACCTGATTGTGTTCGGAGGAACTGAGGGCCCATTGGCAGTGGATTTGTAACCCCAAAAAACCCGATGGGTTTGGCGGAAACCCAAGGGCCCATTGGCGGTGGATTTGTAACCCCAGAACACCCCGATTGTGTTCGGCGGAACATGGGGGCCCATTGGCGGGGGATTTGTAACCCCAAAACACCCCGATGGGGTTTGGCGGAACCCAAGGGCCCATTGGCGGTGGATTGTAAACCCCAAAACACCCCGATTGTGTTGGCGGAACATGAGGGCCCATTGGCGGTGGATTTGTAAACCCAAAAACACCCGATTGGGTTTGGCGGAATCCAAGGGCCATTGGCGGGGGATTTGTAATCCCAAAAACCCCGATTGCGTTGGCGGAACATGAGGGCCATTGGCGGTGGATTGTAACCCCAAAAACACCCGATTGTGTTCGGCAGAACCCGAGGGCCCATTGGCGGTGGGTTTGTAACCCCAAAACACCTCGATTAGGTTTGGGGAACCCAAGGGCCCATTGGCGGGGGATTTTTAACCCAAAACACCCCGATCGGAACCCGAGGGCCATTGGTGGAGGATTTGTAATTCCGAAACACCATGATTGTTTTTGGCAGAACCCGAGGGCCTATTTTAATTGTGAGTACATTTTTAATGGGTGTCTAAGAAATGTCCCTGTCTAAGAAGTGTCGTGTCTAAGAAGTGTCCGGTCTAAGAAGTGTCCGTGTCTAAGAAGTGTCCGTCTAAGAAAGGGCTCTGTCTAACAAAAGTCCGGTTCCCTCTTGCAAGATGTAGGTCTGAAAACCACTTAACACGAGTTTGTTTTACATTTAAGAGGAGTCGGCGGTGGACTCCAACCCCTTAGACCCTCAGATAAAGCAGAGGGAATACGCGAAATTAGTGTCTGAAAAAACTCTTGAGTTGTTTTTTTACGACCCAGAAGGGTCTGCAGTAGATTCTGAACCCATGGGGCACCCGAATAAGCCCGGCGCAATCCTTTAAATTAGGGTATATTTTTTTAGGCCGGTGGTTTCCTCTTAAGATGGTCGATTTCAAACCCATAGGACTCGCGGCGGAACACCCGAGGCTAAGGTGTGCACAACCCTTAAGCCGCGTGTCTTTTCTCCCTAAAAATGTCAGCAGTATATTCAAAAACCCCATGGGACCCCAGACAGAGTCCCCATGAATAGGTCCCCAAAGTAAAAAAATAAACCGCGCGGAAAATGCTTCACTACAAAAAAGCTTGGTGACAAAATTACCGTCGAAAAAAAGAAGAACGACAAAATACTTCACTACAAAAAGCTTGGCGACAAATTTACCCGCGACAAAAAGAAGAACTACAAAATGACTGACTATAAAAGAGCAAGCGATGTATTTACCCGTGACAAAAAAACGGCTATAAAAAGCTCCGCGACAAATTACTCGCGATGAAATTACTGGACACCTATCGATTGTAATACATGTCTGAGTAAATGAATAAATGATTATTATATATATATATATATCCTATCAAGGTATTTCTATCAAGCGAACAATATCCCATTAACCTATGAGCTACATAATTGTCAATTCTAATCGTATCTATATGCAAATAATCAAGAAAAAATTGCATATCATCAAACAAATTTTCATTGATCTTTTAATATTTTAACACACTAATTTTGACATTCATTTAGGTGTAGTTCTATAAAAAGTGGTAAATTAATATATGCTAAAGTCAATTCCATCCTAAAGTACCCTAATGATAATGCATAAAACCTATTTGCCACATTTTTTCGAATAGAACAAGTTGATTTCAGATGGATGACATAAAAATCATTAAAAAACTTGAAAAAGGATCATGTTCGAACAATGTAAAAAAACTGAATTCCAAGAATACAAATACATCGCTCCAACCCAGATCTCTCTTGAATTTTTCAAAAAGCATTAAGTATGACTTCGATTCTCTTAATGAGCTGGTTCTCTGAGTTTGCTTCTACAGTTAGTGTGACATCGTCTGCGTAAAGATCGACAAGATGTCTTTCTTCTGCAAATTTAACGCCAAAACCACTGTATTTGCGAGTCAATAAGACCACTAGTTCTTCTATAGCGCCACGAGAAGAAGAGGAGCAGAAGGGCAGCCCTGGCGACAGCTCTTTTTTAGGGCGATTGACTGGCTTTCTTGATCTCCAATCGAGATCACTGAAGATCCTTGAACAAGAGCGCTCGAACTGGATTGAAGAAGTACTTTGGGAGCAAACGTTTTACTGCTCGAAGAATCTGCACGTGAGAATGGAATCAAACGCCTTTCTAAAATCTATACCTATAACAGCTCCAAATGTGTTTTTCTCCCTCACAGCCTCAATAGCCCTTGAATATTGCGAGAAACGTCAGCTATATTCCTATGTTTTAAAAAAACCCTTCTGAGGCACCCCTATATTTTTGCTCAACTCCGGTTCCATTTTTGGGCCAAAATACCCGAAAAATTCTATAAGAATAGTTGAGGATTGTAATTGGCCTCCAGTGGTTGAAGTTCGTTCCGTTCCCTTCTGGGGAACAATTCAATTTTCCCTTCGTAATGTGTTTAGGAAGTCTACCCCTCGTCTCCATCAACTCTCCCAATCGAAGAAGGAAAGGAGCTACTTCATTCGGAAAGAGGGTATAAAATTCTCCTACTATTCCATCAATACCGGAGGCCTTCTTATCTTTTAATTTTTTCTTAATATAAGAAATGATGCAGTCTTGAGTGAAGATTCTGCATTTTACGAAGCTCTTTTTCTTGGAAAGTCAATCCTGTCGGCTTTAACCACTTCCCGAAAGCGGTTATAGAAGTAGTGTAGAATGTCATTAGGCTTAGTAATCTTTTTGCCTTCATGATGGATCACATATGGACATAGCAGAGCACTTATTGCGACTTTGTAAATTCTTTAAACGTATGTTTGACTGGTTTCTTTAGAAACTTTTTCTGCCATCTCAGCCTCAACAACTTCCGCTTTCCTATAGGAATTGAACACCTCAGAGGAAAAAGTTTGAACAAACAGGGAATGATTGCTGAGTAAACTATTAATTTTTGATTCATTTCCATCCTACGTTTTCTGCAATTTGATATATAGTTCGAGGTTGTGATGCGTATTACCGGGTAAATGTTGAAGCTATCTCTTCAGAGGATGAAGAAGCAGTAAAACTTTTGATTAAGTTTTTTCTCATTTTTTCCCTAAATTTATTATCTCTTAGAACCCATTTTGGAATTTGAAAGGCTTTAGATTTCCATGGAAATTTAAACCTAATTCCAATATGTGATGATCAGAGAAAGGCTCAGGCCTATAAAGAGCACTTTTAAATTGATACAGGATTGAAGAAGATATTAATGCCAGATCAATTCTAGAAGATTGTGATCCTCTCTTCCATGACACTAATTCACCGGAACATAACTTTTTAGCGCAATCAATGAGACCTAACTTGTATATCAATGAGTTTAATATTCCCCAATTAGGATACCTAATGCTATTTTTTCTAAATCTACATTTAGATCCCAATAAGAATTAATGGGAGAGTGTTTGAAAGGCTTAGAGTCTATAATAGATTGAAAAAATAATGATGATTTTACGTTGGGGCCATATGCATTTATAAGGCAGAAACTCATGCTATTGGAGGAGATATATATCTTATGCCATTCGCTCTCCTGAGAGTATTCATCGATGCATTCCACTAACTTAAATATCTTTACTTAGAAAAGTTTGAACTCCTCCTTTTGAAGCCCGATCCCGTGTAAAAAACATGATAGCGGCACGGCTTACATAAAATACAATCAATAGAACAAGTCGATGACACTTCATGCCTAATATCCTGCAAACATACTATATCTGGATTTGCTAAAAAAATAGAATTTAACATTGCGTGTCTTCTTTTCCGTTCCAGTCCTCCTCTTGTGTTTAGGGATTATCTTTTTTAGACCCATATTGGACTTAATTTCTTCCGATACATCATCCTGCATGTAATCTGTTATTCTTGTTTGATAGAATTTTTCGATGACAGCTGTCATAATTTTGAAATTTATGGGCGAAAATCAGCTTTTTTGGAGTTTCGAGGGATTTTTTTTCTTTTTCGGGGGATTGATTTACATCATCCCTGATCCTTTTTGCAGATTGAGAACGAGTTTATGCATCATAATGGCACTAACATCCAGGTGAGGGCGTGGAGGTTTCCTTGGTTGTTCTCTTCCTCTTGTGTTACACTCTTCTATGGCTTCAGATCTGAATTTATCGGAACCTGTGATGAAGATTTTGAAGAAAACTTGAGCTGAGACCTCTTTTTCTCCACTTGAGTCTGACTCCCGGATTTGATCTACCTCCACCTCATTTACGTTGGATGGGCCTCCACGAGATCATCGTTCG